>JAEOAD010000061.1:6092500-6237500 GCA_036365145.1 Orientallactaga sibirica
ATTTTACTGAGTACTGTCAAAACATAGGATATATTTTAGTCTACTGGGGTAAAATATTGATATTTAAAGTTATGTTGTTATTCTAATAATTTATTTTATATATTTGAGAGGGAGAGAGAGAGGGAGAGAGCGAGAGAATGGGCATGCCAGGGCCTCCAGCTGCTGCAAACAAACTCCAGACACATGTGCCACCTTGTGCATCTGGCTAACGTGGGTCCTGGGGAATTGACTCTGACTCCTTTGGATTTTCAGGCAAATGCCTTAACTGCTAAGCCATCCCTTCAGCCCACATTATGTTGTTTTTCAATGAAAGGAGATACGGTATGTTTTCTTTGGTAGGAAGTCCTTCTAAATAAGTCGGAAATGAGATATAGATCCCCTCCTTCCCAGTGATTTAAGCTTTCCCACCAGAGAAAAGTCAGAAATAGGTGGGTTCGACAAGTATGTGTTTCTTGCTCTTAGAACTCTCATCACTGTGTCACAAAGGGCGCAGCATTTTATGACATGAAGTAGCTCTTCTCACAAAGGTGACTTCACACCAGCCTCTAAGATAGTTAGTACTTAGGGCAGAGAAATGCAGCTGTTGAGGAAGAAAGCCCCATTGTTGGAAATGAACTTTGTTTTCTGTTTCTCTTTTGTCGATCTGTGGGTTTTCATGTTGTTGTTGTTGTGAAATTGAGAACTTTAAAATATGAACACATTGCAAATTGGTCACATTCCCAGCACGTTAAACTCTTATGTCCCCACTCCCCTGCTCCCACACTGAGGAGGACCCTCAGGGACCTATTGCTCTTCATTGTGGGATCACGAATTCACCAGCCAGTCTCTGGGGTTGGGGGGGGCAATGTGTCAGAGTTCAAGAACTTTTATGCATAAGGTTATTAGGGATGGGACTTAAGAGATATCACACCTGGGGAGTAATCCTTGGGTTTAAGTTAGCCAAACATCCCTCATTTAGGACCTGAGGAAATTGGACCAGCATTAGGTGGGGTGGATCAAAGTTAGCTTTGTTCTCTGGTCTTCTCTTCAAGCAATGCAGGGAGTAAAACCTGGGCGACACAGCAGACAAGTTTTCAGCATGAGTCAGAACAGGGCTTTAGGAACACCTACCAATCTATCACGGGGCCCAGGACACATGTTCTCCACAACCTTCTACTGGGTGAACTGTCTTGGACTATAGTTGAGACTGACCTAAGCATCACAGAGTTTTCAAAAGCAAAAAAACATGGCTGGGGCTGGAGAGATAGCTTAGTGGTTAAGACGTTTGCCTGCAAAGCCAAAGGATCCCAGCTCGACTCTCCAGGACCTACACAGGCCAGATGCATAAGGGGGCACACGTATCTGTTCATTTGCAGTGGCTGGAGGCCTTGTTTCTCTCTTTCTCTCACCCTCTTTCTCTCTCTCAAATAAATAAATAAAATATTTAAAAAAAAAAACCAGCATGGCTAAGACTGGGAAAATAGCTCAGTGGTTAAAGTCTCTTGCTTGCAAAGACTTTTGTACCTGATTCAATTCCCAAGCTACTCACATAAGCCAGACATAAAAAGGGGAGCAAGCATCTGGTGCTTAGTTTGCAACAGCAAGAAGGCCTGGCATGCCCTCCTCTACCCACATGTGAAAAACAAATAAATAAAACATTTTAGAAAGTGTAGTTCACTTTATGAGCTTTTTTTTTTTTTTTTTTTTTTTTTTTTTTTTTGGTCTGGAATGTTTTACAAAGTAAGGTGATGTCAGAAGGGCATAGCCCAGGTTTGGACTGTCGCCATGGTAAAAGGCCTTTATTCATCAGTTAGCAGGATGATGTCATATCATAAGGGCTTGGTGCTTCTTTTGGCTTTCTGTAGGACGGTGTTTTGGATTTGAGTGGGGCCAGGACATGGAGGACAGCATTGGACTTCCTAGGTTCCTGAGCAGAAATCTTGTCTCCAATGTCACATTGATTCCTGGTGTGTTCAGTTCCTTGAAGAAAAGTGATGGGATAGACCCAGGCAGGCTGTGACAGAGGGGACATGTGAAATGTGATCTCAAGGTGATGGATGTCCATCTGGAAATGACTAGAGGCTGGGCAGGACTTCAAAGCTCAGACCTGGGCTTCCGGGAAGAGTGTGGTGTCAGCACGTTGGCCCGCGCCTCAGTTCTCAGTGCTCTTTTGACAGTCCTACCATACAGAATAGGGAATGCATATGATCGGAGTAAAGGGACCTTCTTCTCCCTGTCCTGGGCATCCTCATCACAAGCAGGAATGTGCTTAACCCTTTCATGGTTTATGCTTGTAATCACAGAACCAAAGAGGTGGAGACAGGCTGATCCACACGGCTCACTGGCCAGCCAATCTAGGCTAATTGGTGAGCTTGAGGCCAGTGAGAGACCGTGTCTCAAAACATAAAAATAAAAGTGGATAATATTTCTGATAAATGATACCTAATATTGTCTCCTTGCTTCTGCATGCACATATGCACATACAAGCTCACACACACACACATGCACACATGTTAAAAGATGCTGTATCAAACATGTATATGCTTGATATGATAGATATGTCAATTTTAAAACATTATACAATCACACAGCTATCAAAACATACATGGTACCCCACGAATGAGCAAGTGTATTACTTCTATGTATCTCTTAATTTTTAAAAATTTTCTTCTTTATTTACTTGAGAGGGAGAGACAAAGAAAGAAAGAGAGAAAGAAAAAGGCAGGCGGTGGGGGGAGAATATGGGCATGTCAGGGCCTCCTGCCACTGCAAACCAACTCCAGACACATGCACCACTTTGTGCATCTAGATTTCATGGGTACTGCGGAATAGAACCCAGGTCATCAGCCATTGCAAACAAAAGCCTTTAATCACTGAGCCATCCTCCCAGCCCCATGTATCCCTTAATTTAAAAATTACAATAAAATATGAAATTACATTGTAAAATGTAAAGCTAAATATACATTTCAGCTATCAGTATATGATGAAAGAAGTATAAAAGACCTTGAGTCTTATATATTGGAATTTCAAAATAGCTGACCTCAATTTTCAGAAACAGAAATAGGAACATTGTCACATCAGGCAGGGAGTTTGCAGGCCCAGGGATGCTGTTAGGAAGAATCTTATTGGTATTCCTGATGCTTAAAAGCAACGGTACCTTCTACGCAGAGCTTGCCAAGCCTCGGCTCACATTTTGAGGACTCTCACTTTGTAATTTATCACAAGAGACTCACAGACACATAATTTCAAATCAAAAAGATGTGTACACTTGATGTATTCGTTGCATGACAAGGAGGAATTGGTGGCTACCCATCCCAAACAGATAATCTGCTCTGTGCTCACTGAACTTCCCTGAGCATGTGGGTGGGAACACGGTAATTTTTTTTTTTGGGGGGTTTCGAGGTAGTGTCTCTCTGGCCCAGGCTGACCTGGAATTAACTATGTAGTCTCAGGGTGGCCTCGAACTCTCGGCAATCCTCCTACCTCTGCCTCCCGAGTGCTGGGATTAAAGGCGTGCGCCACCGCGCCCAGCTGAACACGGTAATTTTGACAACAAACTTAACACCCCAAAAGCTTTAAAATCAGTTATCTGTTTTAACCGAGCTTTCAAGTTATGAAATTGGAATCCTAATGCTGTATTCCCTGGTGAACAATCTCATTGTGTTTTCATTGCACGCTGCTTTAATCTGTTCTAAAAAGAAAGGTACTATTACTTCCATTATAGTCCAGGGCAATTTTTTTTTCTTTTGCTTAGCTTCTCAAATTATTGGTTTAATATAAGAAATTGTTAGTGTGATTTTAATTTCCTGAATAACATGTGGATGATAAGAAAAAGTAATATTATTACTTATTTGGGTTTTTTTGCATACAAACTCACACATACGCCTTGCTTTAGAGGGGTATGCTGCCATGCTGTAGTTTTGCAAGGACCCTATAATTTGGTTTGTAGATGAATCAACAAATCATATATATATTTATATATATATATATATATATATATATATATATATAAATTTACTTTGTTCTCTAAATATAGTAATTCTAGAAAAGCTTCCTAACCATGCAGACACAAATTTCCATGCCTCCAATGATGAAATGATGACTACTGATCCCTGGAAGACCACTGTAACAGCCAGACATCTGAATGCAATCCCTAAATTTCTTAGTGGTGAGGATCTTCTGTGGTCCCAAAGTGTTTTCGGTTACCATCATTTAATTAAAAAAAAAAAAGTGTGTGTGTGTGTGTGTGCATGTGTGTGATGAGGTGCTTGTGGTGTGTGATATACACATACTTATGTGCCCTTGTGGTGCCCATAAGTGGGACATTGGGTAAATCAATCCATCACTCTTCCACCTGCTCTTGTTTTGAGCCAGAGTTTGGGGGGATGGCAGCTTTTACTTTTTACTACTTCCAGAGCTTCCAAAGGTACTTGAAGCCCGCTCCCTTGCAGAACTGAGGTGACAGGCCATACCTAGCTGTTTTTACATGAAATCTGGAGATTTGAACTCAGAAAATCTCAGCTCTCCCTACTCCCTGCAGGTCCTCATGCTTGTTCAGGAAGCACACTTAACCATTGAGCCATCTTGCTAGCTCTTTAAAAAATTATTTTTTATATGTATGTGTGTGTGTGTGTGTGTACGCGCGCATGTGCACACACACACCAGGATTTCTTGCCACTGCAAATGAGTGCTCATCCATCTTTACATTGGGGGCTCAGGAATTGAACCTGAGCCATCAGGCTTTACAAGCAAGCACCTTGAACCACTGAGCCATCGCCCTAGTCCCTGTGTCACTGTCTTTGAAGCTGAATTTCACTGAATATGATTTACTCCAGCTGTCTCCATATCTATGCAACCCTAGCCACGGATGCCTTCCTACATAGGAACCAACAGATCTACTTCCGTTTCAGGCTGTCAGTAGAAGAAACAAGGCTGATGGCGCAGAGGAAACAGCGATTCTCTCCCAGGGTGACCTTTGCCAGGATGTCAGCCTGAGCTTGATTTCCTGATCCCGGATTCCTGTTCTGATAGATTGATGTATTGCAGGGCCGGATGATGTCAGTAGATACCAGGGTCAGGCCAGGAAGAATTCCTGGAGCAAAATCATTTAGCAGGAGAAGTTTGCCTTCCCATTGACACCTGCTTTTGCTTCCCTGTCTCCAACATGCTCTGTGTATAAGCATGTTGGGAAAGGTAGTCTAGGACAAACGTAGTCACTCCTCTGCTAAGTGCAGGTACAGACATGTTAAGAAACCCACATACCCTCTTATTCCAATCTGATGCTGATTTCAACCTGACAAACCTTGCAGGAAGCCTCACTGTGCCTTCTCAGTGAATAACTCTCATAGATGTTGCCTCTTTCGCCTCTCTGTCACATCAGGAGAATATGGGAAGAGGCCAAGGCCGATAGAGGTCCAAGGACATACCCTTAATGACCTACTTCCTCCAAGTAAGCTCCGCCTTCTACCTGTCTCGGTCTTTCGATATAAACGCATGGAAGGATTGATCCATTTGCTGGGCAGAGACTTCAAGATCAAATTGTCTCTGAAAACTTCCGCCCCTAGAATGTGCTGCACAAATCTCCCTGGGTTTCTTAATCTAATCAATTGGTCAGTGAAAATTACCCACCACACAGTGATTTTCCTTTAGGGAAAGGAAGAACAAAGTGAGGATCCAGGTTGTTCTGTGGACCATGGCCCTGGGCCAATCCCCCTGTGGAACTAAGCATAGGTCCTGCCTGCCCATACATCCCATGGACAGGCCCTTCCACTCATTCTGCTAGAACCTCTATATCAGTTAACTGGTAAAGGGCCTTTCTAGTCAAAGCCTGTCTGTAAACACCAGAAGAGTCTACTTGCATGATACAAATAGCAGAGCAAGGTTGATAGCAGGACAAGGAAACAGGAAAGGGGCCATAATCAAAGGGACAGATTATAACCTCAGGGAATGGAGCTCTAGGAACTGCCTGACATAGATTCTTGGATCATCCTGTGGAAGAATCTCAGTGAGCTATGAGAGAACACATATGTTGCAGTCACCTTCTCTGCTGGCACAGAACACCTGATTTGAAGCCAGCTTAGGCTATGTACTGAGCTCCACACTAGACTGGGCTATAGACCAAAACTATAGACCAAAACACTATCACCAAAAGGGAGAAAGAAAAGCAATCAACCCACCCCCTTTCCCAAAATATACAGGTGCCCACCCACCACATGTCCTCCTGCACCAAGACATCAGTGTGTGGTGTGGCATGAATGTGGAACCATGTTGGTTTGGATTATTGGATTTTAAGTTCCCCTGTCACATGAAACACACCTATGTAGGGCCTGTGACTAGATTATGTTTATGGAATTGCTTTGAAGCTGCCCCTAATATTCAGCCAAGATTCCCAAGTGTTTGTGCAAGCAGGCAACCATTCATTCTGGCCACATCTTATGCACTGAGCTGTTTTTTGTTTTTTGTTTTTTGTTTTAATCTGTGAAATGAAGTGTATTTGCTCCTTTTACAAATCCACCCAGCCAACAATTGATTCAGATCATATTTTCACAAGTCATCAATATCAAATAATCATCTGCTCTATGGAGCATGCGATCTGAATATTTACCATCAATAAGAAGTCAGCTCATGAGTAGCTGACAAACCACCTCCATGCTATTTATCCCAACACTCTGATCTCATGCTCCAAGCCTGTCTCTCCGCACTGCACTCCAGACTTCAATGGCCATGGACTGTTGATAGACATTCTGTAGTGAAACAGAAGCTTGGCCACAATACCTATTAGCATATTAAAGAGTCTGGAGAGCCCTTCCTAAGAAAACCAGCTTAAATCAAGAGGTGTCGCCTTGCTTTAAAGCGTATTAATCACAGGAAGGTCAGGATCACTTAAGAGGGAAGACTTGCGGGCCATAGCTGATAGCAACAGGGAGCACTGTGTTTGTTTACCGGTAGCTCTGTTGGGCCACAGGATGTCCACGCAGAGGAGACTTAAGCTGCAAGCTCAGCTGGTAAAAGATCAGCTAGGGAAGGAGACACTTTGGAACTGTTTGACTCCCAGGCAATGAACCGGCCAGTCTCCATAGCCAGGGTGGGTTCCTGACAATAAGGCCAGCTGCAACCCCCACAGCCCAAGGTCCCCAGCCATGTCCAACAGCCCAGGCCAGCCTCCTCACAGTCCCAGCCAGTTTTTAGCAATGCCCAACACTAGGCTCCGTGGGCAAGCAGCTCAACCGCTAAGCCATGTCTTCGGCCCTTTGACGCATTTTTTCTGTGACCCTCTGGGTTTAATTAGGGCTGCTTGCATAGGCATAAGTGGAGGGTGGTTTACTGCAGCATGTGCAGCTTCCTAGTGGCTACCCCACTGAAGAAAATGTCTGCTGCTCCCCTAGAAACCATTAACTGCTAAGCTCCTCCGGGAGAAGTGGGGGGCCTGGGGAGTTCCTTCGTCATATATGAAGGACTATTGACGTGCCCATTCTTGTGCAAGTGACAACAAATGCTATGAGCTCATGAATGCAATGGCCATATCATATCCAAACCCAGCATTCCACAGCACTCCTCCCCATCATCTGGCTCTTTCATTCTTTCCACCTCTTCTTCTGCAATGTTCCCTGAATTGGAGGGGGTGATACAGATGTCTTATTTAGTGCTGAGTGCTCAATAGTCACACATTCTTAGCCTGTTGATGAGTTTGGGGGTCTCTCTAGTAGGCACTGCCAACTGCAAAAAAACTCCTCTGACCAAAGCTGATAGCAGCACTAATCTATGGACACAAACATTTAAAGGGCAGTTTTGTGGACACATTTCCATTTAGTTAAACAACAGAAGTTGGGTTTATGGGTTTATGGGTAGTATGGGTTATGCTTGGGTTTATGACCTTCCCAGCCAGGGCCCAATTCTTTTTTTTTTTTTTTTTTAAATATTTATTTTTATTATATTTATTTATTTATTTATTTATTTATTTATTTATTTATTTATTAGAGACAAAGACAGAGAGAGAGAGAGAAGTGAAGAGAGGCAGACAGAGAGAGAATGGGCATGCCAGAACCTCTGGCCACTGCAAACAAACTCCAGATGCTATGCCACTTTGTGCATCTGGCATACGTGGTTCCTGGAGAATTGAACCAGGATCCATAGGCTTCTCAGGCAAGTGCCTTAACCGCTAAGCTATCTCTCCAGCTCCAGGGCCCAATTCTCTTAGATCTATTGTCCTCAGTCAGTTTATTTCCTAAGCCTCAATGGCTTAGTGGGGACATTTACTATTGCCAACTCCTATGGGTTGCAGTTGGCACTACTAGGTAAAACACAGAACACCCTGTTACATCTAAATTTCTGGGGCTGGAGAGCAGTTAAAGGTGCTTGCTTGAAAAGCCTGCTGGTTGCCTGAAAAGCCCAGGTTCGATCCCCCAGCACCCACATAAAGCCAGATGCACAAAGTGGCTATGCGTCTGGAGATCTAGAATTTGTTTGCAACAGCAAGAGGTCCTGACATGCCCATCCTCTCTTTCTCTTAGTGGTGAGGATCTTCTGTGGTCCCAAAGTGTTTTCGGTTACCATCATTTAATTAAAAAAAAAAAAAAAAAAAAAAGCTTGTGTGTGTGTGTGTGTGTGTGTGTGTGTGCATGTGTGTGATGAGGTGCTTGTGGTGTGTGATATACACATTCTTATGTGCCCTTGTGGTGCCCGTAAGTGGGACATCGGGTAAACCAATCCATCACTCTTCCACCTGCTCTTGTTTTGAGCCAGAGTTTGGGGGGATGGCAGCTTTTACTTTTTACTACTTCCAGAGCTTCCAAAGGTACTTGAAGCCCGCTCCCTTGCAGAACTGAGGTGACAGGCCATACCTAGCTGTTTTTACATGAAATCTGGAGATTTGAACTCAGAAAATCTCAGCTCTCCCTACTCCCTGCAGGTCCTCATGCTTGTTCAGGAAGCACACTTAACCATTGAGCCATCTTGCTAGCTCTTTAAAAAATTATTTTTTATATGTATGTGTGTGTGTGTGTGTGTGTACGCGCGCATGTGCACACACACACCAGGATTTCTTGCCACTGCAAATGAGTGCTCATCCATCTTTACATTGGGGGCTCAGGAATTGAACCTGAGCCATCAGGCTTTACAAGCAAGCACCTTGAACCACTGAGCCATCGCCCTAGTCCCTGTGTCACTGTCTTTGAAGCTGAATTTCACTGAAGTATGATTTACTCCAGCTGTCTCCATATCTATGCAACCCTAGCCACGGATGCCTTCCTACATAGGAACCAACAGATCTACTTCCGTTTCAGGCTGTCAGTAGAAGAAACAAGGCTGATGGCGCAGAGAAACAGCGATTCTCTCCCAGGGTGACCTTTGCCAGGATGTCAGCCTGAGCTTGATTTCCTGATCCCGGATTCCTGTTCTGATAGATTGATGTATTGCAGGGCCGGATGATGTCAGTAGATACCAGGGTCAGGCCAGGAAGAATTCCTGGAGCAAAATCATTTAGCAGGAGAAGTTTGCCTTCCCATTGACACCTGCTTTTGCTTCCCTGTCTCCAACATGCTCTGTGTATAAGCATGTTGGGAAAGGTAGTCTAGGACAAACGTAGTCACTCCTCTGCTAAGTGCAGGTACAGACATGTTAAGAAACCCACATACCCTCTTATTCCAATCTGATGCTGATTTCAACCTGACAAACCTTGCAGGAAGCCTCACTGTGCCTTCTCAGTGAATAACTCTCATAGATGTTGCCTCTTTCGCCTCTCTGTCACATCAGGAGAATATGGGAAGAGGCCAAGGCCGATAGAGGTCCAAGGACATACCCTTAATGACCTACTTCCTCCAAGTAAGCTCCGCCTTCTACCTGTCTCGGTCTTTCGATATAAACACATGGAAGGATTGATCCATTTACTGGGCAGAGACTTCAAGATCAAATTGTCTCTGAAAACTTCCGCCCCTAGAATGTGCTGCACAAATCTCCCTGGGTTTCTTAATCTAATCAATTGGTCAGTGAAAATTACCCACCACACAGTGATTTTCCTTTAGGGAAAGGAAGAACAAAGTGAGGATCCAGGTTGTTCCGTGGACCATGGCCCTGGGCCAATCCCCCTGTGGAACTAAGCATAGGTCCTGCCTGCCCATACATCCCATGGACAGGCCCTTCCACTCATTCTGCTAGAACCTCTATATCAGTTAACTGGTAAAGGGCCTTTCTAGTCAAAGCCTGTCTGTAAACACCAGAAGAGTCTACTTCCATGATACAAATAGCAGAGCAAGGTTGATAGCAGGACAAGGAAACAGGAAAGGGGCCATAATCAAAGGGACAGATTATAACCTCAGGCAATGGAGCTCTAGGAACTGCCTGACATAGATTCTTGGATCATCCTGTGGAAGAATCTCAGTGAGCTATGAGAGAACACATATGTTGCAGTCACCTTCTCTGCTGGCACAGAACACCTGGCAAAAAGCAGATGATGGGGGCTGGAGGGATTGCCTAGTGGTTAAGGCATTTGCCTGCAAAACCAAAGGACCCAGGTTCAATTCCCCAGGACCCACATTAGCCAGATGCACAAGGGAGCCCACGTGTCTGGAGTCCATCTGCAGTGGCTGGAGGCCCTGGCATGCCCATTCTCTCTCTCTCTCTGTGCCCCTTTCTCTGTCAAATAAATAAATACAATTTTTAAAGCAGATGGTGGGAGGAAAGTCATGTGTTTTGGCTTATAGTCTCAAGGGGAAGCTTCCTGATGGCAGGGGAAAGATGGTCATCACTTCTGCCACGGCAGGTGGAAACAGCAGGAGGAGAGTGAGGTGAACTGACACCAGCAAGCTAGTGTCATCACTAGCTCGACCTTCAACAACACCCCTCCTCCAGCAAGGTGTCACCTCCCAAATTGCTGTCACCTGGGGATGAAGCATCCAGAACACACGAGTTCACTGGAGACGTTTACTTCAATCCACCACAACATGGAGTGAAATAAAATCTAGAAAGCAATACCTGAGCAGAAGTCAAAGTTCAGCAAAGAGATAGAAACCACAGAAAAGAATCAACTCAATATTTCTGAGCCAAAAAAAAAAAAAAAAAAAAGAGAAGGAATTGAAAAATTCAATAGAAGCTTTAATATGAGATTTGATCTAACAGAAGAATTAATCGGTAAGCTCAAAGACAGACCACTTACAGGAACCCACACAGGGAAATAAAAGAAAAAAAATGAAAGGGAGTAAAAAAAA
Source organism: Orientallactaga sibirica (assembly GCA_036365145.1). Classification (NCBI taxonomy): domain Eukaryota; kingdom Metazoa; phylum Chordata; class Mammalia; order Rodentia; family Dipodidae; genus Orientallactaga; species Orientallactaga sibirica. Next base: position 6,103,681 of record JAEOAD010000061.1, read on the forward strand.
AAAAAAAATATGATTTTTGAAGACACTGCCAAGCAGACTTAATATAGACATTCTAGATGTTCCATAATGAGAACAGAAAGGAAGAGAAATGTTCACCTAGAGAAATAATGGCCGAGGGGCTGGAGCTGAGGAGTTAAAAGTGCTTGCTTACAATGCCTGGCAGCCTGGGTCCAATTCCCCAATGCCTAGGTAAAGCCAGATGCACAAAATGGCTCATGCATCTGGAGTTTATTTATAGTGTCAAGAAGCCCTGACACACACATTCTCTCTCTCTCTCTCTCTCTCTCTCTCTCTCTCTCTCTCTCAATCTCTCTCTCTTCTCTCCTTCTCTTCTCTCCTTGCAAATTAATAAATAAAATATATTTAAAAAAAAGAAATAATGGGCTGAACTGACAACCACCTCCAGGGGAAATAGCAACAAACACAGAGGTGAACTGAAACACTTTGAAACAGAAACACAGAGGCTACAGAGAACTCAGCATTACAAACAATCTGCTAAGACACCCCAGACTCAGGAATTGTTACAGAAGAGGGGGATGGAAAGATTGTAAGATCCACAGGTAGGTAGAAAACCCTGAAGTACAGCTCCCTAGAAACAAACAGAAGCCCTAAGTACCCCATAGTGGACACCAATGACCCTACTGAGGGGGGCCCTTAGGGTAATGGGGACTGGGGGTAAGGGGATGCAAGCTATAACCTATGTACATAAGTATTTACATCTAGAAATGATAGCTGTAAACTTCCCAATCCTGACAAGTAACTTAACTCTAAAGGCGTCTACAGCAAAATGCATGACAAGTAAATTATTAAAAGTCAAAACCAGAACTTTGAAAAGCATCAGAGCAATAACAGAGAGACAAAGGACTTTTCTCATACAGGAAATCGTGAGACTTTCTTTCTCTTGCTGGAAGACAATGTTATGGCCATGCACGCAGCCTTTGCAGACTTAGAACTTGCCGTGGAGAAAAGGCTGGGCCCGAGTTTGCAATCCTCCTACTGTGGCTTCGCAAGTGCGGGGATTCACATGTGCCATCTCACACCTGGTCTGTCAGTAGATTTCTCATCAGGCCTGGAAAAGGCATAGTGGTGTATCTCAGGCAAGCCTTGAAGTCATGGTGACCTCTTATCTTAGCTTCTGGAACGCTGTGATTAAAGGCATGTGCTACCACACCAGAATATTCACTTCTAATTGAGGTCTAAAATTAAAAGAGAAAATGTCCTCAGAATAACCATGAAGTGAGGGGTGGGGGTGGGCAAGCATGGTTTACATATATACAATCTGAAAATAAATAAATTGTGACATTAAAAACATAAAGTGGGACTGGAGAGCAGTGGTTAAGGCAATTGCCTACAAAGCCCAATGACATGGGTTCAATTCACCAGTACCTATGTAAAGCCAGATGCACAGGGTGATTCATGGGTCTGGATTTTGTTTGCTGAGGCTAGAGGTCCTGGCATGCCCATTCTCTCTCTTTCTCTCCTTGAAAATTAATTTTAAAAAACACATAAAGTGCGTTGGGGTGGGGGAGTAAAAGTGTCCAGTTTCTGGGTATGGTTGAGGGCAGGATGTTCTCAGCCCGAGTCCTGAGAAATGTTAATGAAGGCTAAAATGTTGCAAGAGCTTAGAATAGCATTGTGAGCCATGTTCAGAGTGACATTCACATCATAGTAAGCTCCTGCTTTGATTCTCTCAGAACTGTGGTGTGCAAGACCCGGGTTAGCCAGACGTCACCACCTCAGGAGATGAGTGTCACCTGTTCCTCTCTGAAGACGAGGACTCCAACACCATGGGCAAGGAGCGTGGATGCCAATGGGAGCCTTTCCGTTCACTTTGGCTGGGCGGAACTCAGGTAGATGCTTATTGACCTAATTTTAACTGGAGCCTTGCCCTCATTAAAAAAAAAAAAAAAAAAATCTAAGGAGTGAGGAAGGGAATCAAAATAAATAATGAGCTTGATATAAAGCAATGTATGATTAAGATAAAATAAGATCAGGAAATTAATAGCAGTGAAGGTCTGTGATTAAAACCCCTGTGTATCTCCGAGGAGTTGGACACATTTTTTTTTTAAGATGTGAAGCTATAATGATGAGAAATACAGACATACTTCCTGCTTTCATACAGGCAAATATTCTGGTGATGACTGTACTTTGCAGCTCTCTAATATGTTTCTAGAGACGAAACACACGGTGCCTGAGAGAATTTTCCCACCACGCAGTAACAGTAACAGTCGGTTTCCTACTCACCGTCTTTTTATTGGAGAGCCACATCACGGTGAAATACTCTCGGAGTCATTTTAAGCAACAATTAGAGATTCAAACCTGATTTAGAATTCAATCGCACATAGTGTTGCCAATGCAAATGACACAAATGGGGTGAAAATCAGATGAGCAGAGAGAGTCCACCCCGGGCTAAAAAGAGCAATGAAAACCATAAACTATTTCATACTGACTTCCCTGCCTGGAAGCAGAAGCATTTCTTCTGACACTGTACGATTCCTTCCACTTACAGACTGTTCAAAACCTGGGAGTATGCACATACAAAAGTCAAGGAAACGTGGTGCTAACATCTTAATGTCTTCCTGAAATAAATGTAGTACAGTACCATGTAAACAGGAATGCAGGTCTCTCATTTACTTGAGGTTTTGGAGAAGCTCTGAGATGATTTTCTGAGGAAATGCTATCCTCTGTGCTGATGTGAAGTAGGGTTCTGTTTACCAATGGTAAAAATATATACAAAAATATACATATATAGGGCTGGAGAGATGGCTTAGCGGTTAAACACTTGCCTGTGGAGCCTAAGGACCCCGGTTCGAGGCTCAATTCTCCAGGACCCACGTAAGCCAGATGCATAAGGGGGTGCACACATCTGGAGCTCGTTTGCAGTGGCTGGAGGCCCTTGCACACCCATTCTCTCTCTCTCTCTTTCTCTCTCTACCCGCCTATTTCTGTATCTCTCTCTCAAATAAATAAATAAATAATAAAATATTTAATATATATGTTGGTGAATTTCCTGATGGATCTACTCAATGTTCAGCAGAGAGCTCCACACCTGGACCACATTGATTGGTAGTTTATAAGAGGCTCTTTGGTTACTGGATTCCTTTCATTATGTTATAAATGCACTTTTCTGTATGAGGAAGGTGGGGGGGAGGTTGCATGTGTATGTATAGGAGGTGTGGATGTGTGCATGCATATGCTTTTTGATTATTAGTTTTTTTTTTTCTTTTAGAGAGAGTGAGAGAGGGGTGCAGAGAGAGAATTGGCACACCAGGGCCTCAGCCACTGATCTCCAGGTGCTTTTGCCACCTCATGGGCATGTGCGACCTTGTGCTTGACTTGCCTTTGTGCGTCTGGCTTACTCAGGATCTGGAGAGTCGACATGAATCCTTAGGCTTCGCAGGCAAGTGCCTTAACTACTAAGCCAGCCTGTGTATGCATATTCTTACATGTATGGGTGCACAAACATGTACATGTATTTCAGAGGAGGTCAGAGGTTGACATTTCATATCTTCCTCTATCACTCTCCACCTCATTATTTTTTTATAATTTATTTTTTGATTTATATTATTCTAATTTTACATTCATATCGGTGACTCCATTATCCTCCTCCCTGTCCTCTCTCCTCCAAAGGAACCCTCATCAATGGGGAATGTGGGTCATGCATTTGGGGGGTAGTCAAGAGTTATGGGGAAGAGGCAATGTCTCTGTGCATAATGACCCAACTTGTGGCTCTCACATTCTTTCCTCCCCTCTTCTGCGAATTTCCCTAAGCCACGTTGGGATTATTTTAGTTCTACTTCAGTGATGAGGTTTTGGGAGCCTCTGTGTCTCTGGATATCTGGCTTAGAGGAGTTGGATGTTCTCTGTGTTTATCTCCTTCAGTCTTTTTCTGGTGTCGTGTTCACCTCATTATTTTTACTGAGTTGGGATCTCTCCTGAGCTTAGAGCTCAGTGATTCAGCAAACCTAGCTAGCTAGTGAGCCACAGGTATTCTATTTACACCTCCCCAGTGCTTGGGTTACAGGAATGCATTACTGTGCACAGCTTTTATGTGGGTGCTAGGGATCTGAACTTGGGTCCTCGGGCTTGCATAGCAAGCACTTTCCCCACTGAGCCATACCCCAACCCCAGTGTTTCAAAAAGCCATTGTTCTAATCATCTAAGACTGTGGGTGAGTGGATACATTCCTTGTATCCCTATGAGAAAGAAAACTTGTGCTCTGCACTGGAACAATGGGAAAAATATTCTGAGGGCAAGAAGGCCTCCAAGGCTCCATCTTGTGAAAATGCAAATCCATTTGAAGGGAGAAAGCCACTAAAGGGGTTCCCTGATCATACACAACCACCCAGGGAAATTCTTTCCCTTACAGACACACAGGAGTCACCCTACCTGTGGTCCAAGAGGGCCAAGCCACCTGTCAAGCTGGCAACAGAGCCCGGCAGTGTCTTTCACGTGGTAGTTATTTCACAGTCATGACAATGCAAAACAGAGGGGTGCATGGAGGCTTACACCAAAGTTCTAGAAATCTATGAAGCCAAGTAATGTCATAGCAGGTTTAGGGTCCCTGTAAGGAGGCCCTGAGGGGGTCATTGCATGAACCTGAGAAGATGAGGCCCATGTTGCAATGCAGAAACGAGTATGTTCAAGATGTCAGACCATTGGATGTCCACTGAAGAAAGCTGTAAATAGAGTTTACCAGGCCCCAGAGAGAAGCTATATATATTGTAGGAAGCAGAGATAAAGGGTAATTCTGTCACAAGCCCCGGATGCTGGGCAGGGCGCTGCAGGTTCGGTGTCTGTCCTGTTGGTTTTCAGTCTTGCTTTGGCCTGATCCTTTCTTGCTATGCTTGCAGCTTCCCACTTAACAGAAATGTTTATTCTGTGTCATTATAAATTAGAACTTTGTGACTTGCTGGTTTTCGAGGTAGGTCTCACTGTAGCTCAGGCTGACCTGTGCAGTCTCAGGGTGGCCTTGAACTCTTGGTGATCCTCCTACCTCTGCCTCCCGAGTGCTGGGATTAAAGGCGTGTGCCACCACACCCGGCTGTGACTTGCTTTTTAAAAAACTCTCATAAGCACTAATAGTTCAGAGGTTGCCTTAAGTCTAAGAAGAGATTTTGTTTATTTATTTAAGAAAAGAAAGAGGGAGAGAGAGACAGAGAGAGAGAGAGAGAGAGAGAGAGAGAGAGAGAGAGAATGGGTGTGGCATGGTCTCCAGCCTCTGTAAATGAACTCCAGATACATGGGCCACCTCGTGCATATGGCTTACATAAACCCTAGGGAATTAACCCTGGGTCCTTTGGCTTTGCAGGCAAGCGCCTTAACCGCTAAGCCATCTCTCCCTCCCTGAGAAGGGATTTTGGACTTTCAAATAGTGCTAGGACTGAAAGACAGGAGTCTTTTTTTTTTTAATGCTTATTTATTTATTTGACAGAGAAAGAGGGAGAAAGAGAGAGAGAATGGGTATACCAGGGCCTCTAGTCACTGCAAACGAACTCTAAACACGTGTGCCCCCTTGTGCATCTGGCTAACGTGGGTCCTGGGGAATTGAACCTGGGTCCTTTGGCTTTACAGGCAAATGCTTTAATCACTAAGCCATTCCTCCAGCCCGACAGGAGACTTTTTCAAATGAACTGTATGCAGTTTGCATTATGAGCAGGCCATGAGCCTGTGGTAACTAGAGGTGGAAGGTTGAAGCTTTAAAATGATATGTTTGGGTCTCAAGTTGAGAGGAGTGGACTTGTGATGGTTAACACTGATTTTTTTTTTAAACTGACAGAATCTAGAACCACCCAGGAAGCATATCTCTGGCCATGTCTGTGAAGGAGTTTCTAGACTGTATTAATTGAGGTGGGAAAGATGCACCCTAAATATGGGTGGTACCATTTCATAGGCCATGGCCCCAGACTAAATAAAAAGGAGATGGCTGGGTGTGGTGGTGCTCACCTTTAATTCTAGCACTCAGAAAGAGAGGTAGGAGGATTGCTGTGAGTTCAAGGCCACCCTGAGACTACATAGTGAATTTTAGGTCAGCCTGGCCCAGAGCAAGACCTGATCTCAAAAAAAAAAAACAAAAAAACAAAAAAACAAACAAACAAAAAAAAAACAAGAAGAGAAAGGAGATAAAGTGTCACCATGCATCATCTCCCAGACAGTGGATACAAAGTAATCTTGAACTGTAAATCCAAAATAAACCCTTCCTCCCTTAATTTGCTTTTTTTCATGTGTTTGATCACAGCAGCAGCAGCAGCAACAACAAAAAACAACAGAATTAAGACAGATGGTGTCCACCTGGAAACAGGGAAGGACGTCATTTGGAGAGCCTGCTGAAGCCAGCAAGCTATGATAAGCTTATGCTGGGCTAATGTGGGCTCCTGGGTGGGCTCCCACATATTAATTGTTATCCTTATCATTTGGACGCATTGATGAACATATGGGGCCCCTGCCATATGGGGGGTGGATAAGTACAGGCAGAGAAGGGTCCTCTATCTCTGACTTGGCAGGTAGAGGTCAGTAAGCATTCTCTTCCAAGGCTCTTGAGGTCAACTCAGCCACACCTTGATTTTGGCTTTCCAGCTTACAGACTGTGAGGAAATGCACCCCTCTTGTTTAGTCACAGGAAGCTCAGGCTTTCTTTTTCCTTGCAGGTCCTTTCCCCATCTACTTCCTCCCTCCTTGTGCTTATCTCCTTTCTCTTTATTCTCCTCTCCTTTTCTTTTCCTCACTCTCCTACGTCTCTTCAACTTGACTTGATTACTGAAGCCTTAAGTGAAAGCGGTTAAGGCGCTTGCTTGCCTGCAAAGCCAAAGGACCCAGGTTTGGTTCCCCAGGACCCGCATAAGCCAGTTTCACAAGGTGGACCATGTGTCTAGAGTTCATTTGTAGCAGTTGAAGGCCCTGGCACACCCATTCTCTCCCTCTCGCTCGCTCTCTCTCATTCTCCCTTTCTCTCTCTCAAATAAATGAAATAAAATAAAAATTTTAAATGTTCTTTAAAAAGACTTTCTAGTAAACATGTTGTTGGCATGTTTTTGAAAAACCAGCTCTTGCTGTCCTTGAGCAACCAGAATCCTCTGGGCTAGTAGCCAGAACCCATAGACACTGGTAATGTCCCTATATCCAGCCTACACAGTCCCCACTGCAGGATCTCCTGACCTTGCCCACGAGTCGCACGGCTCGGCCTCAGCTGATTTGGCACTCAAAACTTCCTCCCTTCTGCTCAGTTTCCCTAAGACAAGAGAAGGAACTAATTCTTCAAATTAACAGATTTTCATCAACCTGCCATTTCCTTTAATGAGTCCTCAGGAAACCAGTGATTGGTAAACTGCTGGGGTTGAGAGCATTTCTGGACTGGGATAACCTGTAGACTGAATAAAAAATGAATTGTGTTTCCTGAACCTATTAGACATGGGACTAAAGGCTTGCATATGAGCACTGAGGTCTCTGTAGAGGATGAAGCACATGAGGGTCTTATTAGACACTTACCTGCTGTTATTTATTTATTTTCTGGAAAGAGTCAGAGAGAGAGAGAGAGATAGAGAATGGGTGTGCCAGATGTGTGCACCCCCTTGTGGGCAAGTGTGGCATTGTGCCCTTGCATCACTTTGCACCTGGCTAAATGTGGGACCTAGAGAATCGAACGGGCATTCTTAGGTTTAGGAGGCAGTCGCCTTAACCTCTGAGCCATCTCTCCAGCCCCTGTTATTTATTTTTAATATTTTTATTTATTCATATGAGACACAGAGAGAGAAAGAGAAAGTATGGGCAAGCCAGGGCTCCCTGCCATTGCAAACGAACTCCAGATGCATGCACCACCTTTTGCATCTGGCTTTACATGGGTACTGGGAAATTGATCCCAGGGCATCATGCTTTGCAAGCAACTGCCTTTAACTGGTAAGCCATCTCTCCAACGCCCTGCTGTTACTTTTAAACCTTTTCTGTTATGAAGTTTATTTCATTGTTCAATTCTGTTCTCTCTTTTCCTAGACATCCACACATGCACTTCATCCTGGCCAGACCATCATTGGCTAAGTGCCAGCCCACCTTGGTGACCTGCACTCCCGAGAGGTGCCCAAGGTTGTTTCATTGTTCCCTCCAGCTGAAGTGGATTCCGGGGCTATCATAGAATTCTGACTTTTTGTCCCCCTCCTCCCTCTGGGGTGATGTGCCTGAGGGGTTGAGCCAGTCTGGGCATCCACAATTAGTGCTGGGGTCTTGCTGAGCAGCCGTTTGCAAAGCAGGGCCCATCCGAGCAATTAAGGAAGTGGGTCATGGGCACAGTTTCAGAGTGGTCAGCAGGAGCCCAAATGTGAGTTTTTTTTTTTTTTTTCAGAAAAGAATTTAAAATAAATCTAATGGAAAAGTCAGCGCTCAATAATTCTTGTGGGAAGCCAGGTGTGGGCCACAGAGGGTGCTCTCCTGGGACCAGTGGGCCTGTGAATGAGATGAAGCTGCTGCCTTGCCACCTTTGTGACTCGTGGCTCACCATTAGGTGACCTTGACCAAGCAGGGAGAGCATTCTGCAGGCTGGGAGAAGGAGAGTAGCTGAGGGTCAGAGGATGGATAGAGACGCCGCAGGAGCTGGCTGACATTCTTTACCTCAGTGCCTTCTCTCCCAGGACCCCTCAGCATTTCCTGTCTTGCCATAGCTGGGGCAGAGTGCAGAAGTATTGCAAACAGAGCCTGTCACTCCCCTCCTAAGTCCTCCCTTCATAATTCTGGCAGATTGCTCCTCCGAGGGACCACTGTCTGCCTCCACTCACCAGCAAGGACACTTCCTCAACACAACGTTCCTAGACCAGAGGAGAAAGGCTTCTGGCTGGTCTTGGGTGGGTCTGGGGAGGCCAGGCATTCTCTCTAAACACACACCAGCCATGGCTTTTTCTCTGACCCTTAAAATTGGTGGCAGCCTCTTGGTGGCAAGGTCTCCTTACCATGCTCTACAGAATGGTATGCCAGTGATAATCCTGGGGTTGTTTCAAGCCCCAAAAGATTTGACTGACAGGGAAAGCCAGTGAGAGATGCAAGAGCACCCCTCCCAGCATTTGGTGAGGCTACTTAGGAAAGGCCACTGTGATGGAAAACCTCTCGACGTGGCATCCTGGGCTCGAGTTTCTCCTCTTCCATTTGTGCAGTCACATTTTTAAAAGTACTTTATGATAGATTTTTAAAAACTCCCCAATTATATATTATCGACAATCCCTAATTATAGACTATCACATAATTACATAATTATGGACTTTGAGAAATGCAAATTATTTACTCCATAGTCCGTAAAGAGCTGTTATGGACTGTTTCTCAATTGTGTAATTAGGGATGTTATCAAGAACAGGCCATTTAGACAATAGTTTGTGCCGACATGGTCTGTCATGTCACTATTACTTGAAGAACATTCTGGATCCCAAGTCAGCTGTGTGGGAAGTGGGAACATCCACGAATTCAGATCGTCCCTGTGAGACAGGAGTGCCCACCGGCAGCTAAGCCAATGTGGGGCTCCCAGAGGCTGGCTTATATGCAAAGCAGATGGTGGGCGGTCACAGTTTTCCCAAGTGAAAAAAGGGCTGGAGAGATGGCTTAGTGGTTAAGGTACTTGCTGGCAAAGCCAGAGAACCCAGGCTTGATTTTCCAGGACCTACCTAAAGCCAGATGCACAAGGTGGCACGTGTATCTGGAGTTCATTTGCAGTGGCTAGAGGCCCTGATGCACCCATTCTGTCTCAATCTGCTTCTCTCTGACCCTCACTCAAATAAATAAATAAAATATTTTAAAATAACTTTTGGGGGACTGGAGAGATGGCTTAGTGGTTAAGGCATTTGCCTGCAAAGCCAAAGGACCCCGGTTCAATTACCCAGAACCCATGTAATCCAGATGCACAAAGAGGGCGCATGTATCTGTAGTTCATTTGCAGTGGCTGAAGATCATGGAGCGCCCATTCTCTCTTTCTCTCTCTCATACACACCCTCTTTCTTTCTCTCTCTCTCAAATACATAAATAATAAATAAATAAATATTTTTAAAATAACTTTCTAAAAAAGTGAATAAAATATGAGAAAAAACTTATTTCTTGTTTTGTTTTGTTTTTAAATTCACTTATATATTGCTTCAAGTAAGTGTTAAGGTTAGAATGTGGAAGCCATAGTTCACTGTGGTCAGAGTAGAGTCAAACTAATCTACTATTTTTAAAAAATAAACTTTCACGGACTGGGGAGATAGCTCAGCTGATAAACTGCTTGCCTTTGCAAGCATGAGGGCCTGAGTTTGAGCCCCAAAGGCATGTGACAGATCTGAGTAACTGTGGCTTGCTGTCATAACACCAGTGATGTGGAAGCATTAACAGGGGCGTTTCTGGGGCTCATTGGCCTACATGGCTAGCTCAAGGCCAATGAGAGATCCTGTCTCATAAAAAAAAAAAAAAAAAAAAAAAAGGTAGATGGTATTTCTGAAGAATGACACCCAAGGTTAGCCTCTGGTCTATGCGTGACACACACACACACACACACACACACACTCGCACACACACAAAAGTAAATCCTCACAATTTTATGTATTTCTTGAATTGAACAGGCTCATCGAGCAGACATTTCATGAAATTGGGGAGCAGTTATTTGAAAGACATGTGTAAGATATAGGAGCCTCACTCATCATACACAGGCAACCTGGTATCATGTCTCCCACAAAAGCAATTCACTCTCGGGGCAGAGATGTTCAGAGAAGGGGAGGTAATTGTTCCATCCAAACTTGCAACTTTCAAAAAAGCCAGTGAGTTGAAGGCTTGCAGCTACCCTGTCAGTGGTGGGCTGGTTGATGTCCGTAAGTGACAAACTCATCCTCCACCTGCCATTTGACTTTCCTCCATCAAAGTATGACTACCTGTACCATGCTGTGTGCTCTCTTGCCAAAGAGGAGGTCCAGGCAAGGGAATGCCTGTGGTAGGAGGCTTATGTCAATTCCAACCCTGCCTTAGGGCAAGGTGACCTTGGCAGAATGAGATAAAACAGACAAATCCTCAGAGAAAGACCCTGTGAGTCTCCTCTTACTCCACGAGGGCCTCAGACCTTCAGCATAGATCTGATCCAAGACAGATATTTCTTCTGCAAGGTTTCAACAAAACAAAACAAACAAACAAACAAAAACAAAGGGACACTACTTGGGATGTAAAGGGGAGAAGGGAAGAGGAGGATAAAAATGTAATAGAGGAGATAAATCTAACCAAAGCACATGTATGTATGTATTAAAATGTCATAATGAAATCCATTTGTACAATTAATACACACTCTTCAAAATCTATGCATTGAAAATATTTTTTTAAAAAGTAAAACATTTCCTCTAATGAATCAAAGAGCATCTTTCCTATTGCTTTGTTTTGTGTTTTCGAGGTAGGGTCTCACTGTCACTTGCTTCATGCCTAGTGTCCCTGGATGATCCTCACTGTTAGAGGGATACTTTGTTCCGGAAATCACATATGGAAAACAAAAGCAAAAATAAAAATGTATTTTGAATTGCCAGAGAGCAATTTGCTGAAAGAATGTTGCTCTCATGCAAATATAGTTGCTATCCATGGGGCTCATCAAAGCTTTTGATGTTTAAAAAGACACAATACAAACAGATCGCAGGATATCCTTACTCTAGAAAATGAGGAATGGAAAAATTGAGAATGTCACTGGAGTAATTTACCATGCCCGATGGGAGCTTCATGGTTTACAGGTGAGGAAGAAACTCTGACTCAGATAGAAGCCTTAGGCAGCTTAGCCTGTCTCTTAGGGGAGCGGGCTAGCCTTTCAAGTGCAGAGTGACATACAATAGCGCCCCGTGATTTGGAAGGACTTGCAGGCCACAGCATGGAAAATTAAGAAACAAAACAAAAGCCAGGATTAGTTAGATGTCGGCTCACCTCTGACTTCAGAGGACGCATCTTTGCTCACCATGGCATTAGGTAAATAAATAGATGTGATTAAAGGAGGAAGGTTTAGAGTTTTAATTAACATAAATGCACAACAGCTTGTCAGTAAACGCATCTTGTAAAGGCAAAAGCATCATAATACTGTGCATAGGATTTCAAGTTGATCCGAATGGAAATACCCATGTGACACACATGCACCATCCGATTCCATCTTCCTCCGCATCTAGAAGCAGCATCCTACTGCATCTTCCTCAGCACCTGAGCCCAGCTTCCTCTGCGTCCTGTGCTAATTCCTACAGTAGCTCATCTGTCACAGAATTCTAACCCACCTTCCTCAGCACCCATCCTTTCTTCTTCAGCATGCCTCCCCATTTTCCAGAGCATCCTATCCATCTCCCACAGCATCCAGAACTTGATAACTTTCCAGTCCTGTGATTGAGTTATGTGGGCAAAATTCTATCACTTTTGGTACTTCTAGGTCAGTATGCAGTATATATACATAAATATATATGTGCATATGCATATACATAGTTTCAATATTTATTATATATATTTTTATATTTTGCTTTAATGATGTTTATTTTGGGGATATTAAAATCTGAAAGCTTGAAACCCCCAACATGAACCATGTGTGGTCAAGCCAAGTGCAAATTTACAAAATGTCAGCAAACTTGTTCACAAGTAGTCGGAGAGAAATAGAATTGAGCAGCTTCCTCGTCTGCTCGCGTGGCTGGCCACAGGAACACATGCACAGTGCGGTCTGGACTCTGTGTTAGGAGGAACAAGAACAAGTGACTGTCCAGATGTGGCCATGGGTCAGTCGATAATTGCACCAAAGGACTGCAATTGAAACCCATCCAAACGCTGAATCAAAGTACACACGTTCACCCCATTTGTGACCCAGATATGAGCTTTTGTGGTCATGGGGACTGATATTCCTAATAAAGCATCTTTCTTTCTTTTTTTTTTTTTCCACAAAACTGAAAATCAATGACAGGAGAAGTTTCAAAATTGACACGAGCCTTTTGAGAAACTGGAAATAGATCTTCCTGTCAAAGACAAGCACGCTCGCTGCTGTCTAGACTGCACCGGGAGTAAAATTATCCGATTTTCATTTCCTCAATTTCAGTCCACAGCGGCGGGACGCGAGAGTATTGATTCATCCGCTGAGACAAAAAGCAGAAGGGCTCTTCACCACAGCAGGGTCAGGCGGGTTTGTGGGTGTCTAATTATATCTAGAGAGTGAGTATAAATCTTCCCCAGTCGTTATGGGAGCCATGAGTCGAGTCCAAAGGCATCATTAGAACCCTTCAGCCCACTGCTCCTCCTCCTCCTCTCGTTTTATGGCTGGTCATAGATTCTAGAGTTAATATTATCATGCTTCACAGATTTTCAAATTTGTATCGGAAATAAGATTTCCTGCATGAGAAGACAGGCGTGCTACTCTGTTTGCACAAGCAAATCTGTAAATTATGCATCTCAGCTGTCTATCTGTACACATGAAGTGTAGACCCGAGGAATCACAGTGTGGAACGGAGGGGCTGCATGTGCAGTGTAGACCAGAGAGACTATATGCATGCTTGCTGTTCTGCACCCAAGGAGCACTAGAAAGATCACTGCTCAGGTTAGCCCTTCAAGCACATAAGCTTCGTACCAAATGTTCTTTTTTTTTTTAAAAAAAAAAAAATTATTTTCCTTATTTATTAACTCTCAAGCAGAGAGACAGAGAGAAGGAAGGAGAGAATGGGCACGTCAGGGCCTCTAGTCACCGCAAATGAACTCCAGGTACCTGTGCCACTTTGTGCATCTGGCTTTAAGTGGGTACTGGGGAATCGAACTTGGGTCATTAGGTTTTGCAGGCAAGTGCCTTAACCACTGAACCATCCTGGAGCCCCGTATCAAATTGTCAAATTGAATTATATTGTAAGTTTAATATTCCATGAGGAAAATTCAGACATTATGAAAAAAAAATACTCAAGAAAAGGTATTGAAGTTATAGAGCTAGCTGTAGAGCTGTCCCTACAGGTGTGAGGGCTTGAGATTCCTACCAGCCACAGAAATGCTGAGTGGGCATGGGGACTCCTTGAAAACCCACCACCGGGGAGACAGAAATAAAGGAAATCACAGGGCTACATGGCTAATCTAACTAAATTTCCAAGTTCTGAGTTCAAGCCAGAGAGCCTGTCTCAACATGTAAGGTGGAGAGTGATGAGGAGGACATCTAATGTCAGCCTCTGGCCTCCACACATGCACACACACATGGGTCCACATGGGTCACACATGCACACACACACACACACATGCACACACACACACACACACACACACACACGTATGCCAAAAACAGAGAGAAATGTGCTGAAGTTGCCATGGACATGTTAACATCTGCTTAAAGCTGGATACCATTTCAACTTGTGGTGAAGTACAGTCAGTGTATATTGCTTTTGTAATTTCAACAGGAAAAAAAATAAAACATTATCTTTTTAAGAAAGGGGAGCATACAAAAAGTATCACCATAATGAATTAATAGATCAATTTCTTTAAACTTTCTGGGCTCAACCAAGATCATGATGATTGTGGCTGAACATCTACGTATTAAAGGGATGGGTTGGGAAGTCACAAACTTATAATTCCTGTATTATTAAAGGCAAGGACAGGAATGGAGAGATACCTTAGTGGTTAAGACACTTGCCTACAAAGCCTAAAAACCCAGGTTCAATTCCCTAGTACCCAGGTAAGACAGATGCACACAGTGACACATGTGTCTGGAGTTGGTTTGCAATGGCTAAGGGGACCTGGTGGGCTCTCTCTCTCTCTCAAACAAATAACTAAAATATCAATTGAAAAAAGCAAGGACAATGTCTAGGGGTTTGTTTCTTGTGCATGCATGGGTGTGGCACTGCGTGCAGTGGGCTTTGTTTCCGTGTGGACAGTTTTTCAAGTCAGCGAATGTGGACTTGCATCACTCTTTTTAATAGCTGAGTGGTATAGATGTTTCCTAATTTATTTCACAGATTTCCTTTGATGAATTCGGGTCGATTCCAATTTCCTCTGATATAAATAATGTCGTAATGAACATCACTGTGCCTCTACCTTTTTTTATTTGACTTATCTGATTCTCTGCATTCAACACAGCAGTCAAATTTGACTGTTAAGCTCAAACTTGTTTTAAATTTTGATCATCTCACTGTTTCCTTAGATCATTCAGAAATTCTCCTGTCCATTCCTATTCTGACTGATGGGAGAAGTTACCAATTTCACTTTACTGCCAGGGTAACAAAGGACAAACAAAATTCTAAAGTCACTTGTAGCTCTCTGATTATTAGCCAAGTGCAACACCTTTTCTTCTTCTTTTTGGAAATTGCCTGTCAACTGCCAGGGCCTCCAGCCCTTGCAAAGAGACTCCAGATGCATGCACCACTTTGTATATCTGATTTTAGTGGGTACTGGGGAATCAAGCTCAAGTCATTAGGCTCTGCAGGCAAGTGCCTTAACCACTGAGCCATCTCTCCAGCTCCATAGATAGTTTACTTTTTATATTAAAGTCTTTCTTGCTGCAAATTTTAACTCATCTTTTTTTTTTTTTTTTTTTTTTCAGTTTCCTGGTGCATTGTCTAATGAATCTGGGTGTCTAAAGTCTGGGTAGAGGACACTCTGCCACTGGCTCACACTGTGATCCTGGTTGGAGTTTTGATGTGGACATGTCTTGGGGTGAAATTTATCCCCATGGGAATTCTTCCCTCACTCCTCAATGACAAAACACAAGGGACATAGGGGCCCTGTCTCATTCTCCAGGAGGGATACTTGCTCTCTGTGTGACCTGGACTTACTCGCCTTCTGGTCTTCACCATCTCTGCAGTGTGTGTGTCACAGTCACAGTTCCATCACAAGCTGTCCCGAAAGACCAGCTTTGGTGCAGAAGCAGAGTGCACAACAACCCCTGTACTGGATCATAACCATTGCTTTCCTTGTCATTTATCCATTGCCATGTCAAGAACAGTTTCATGAAGTTGTGAATTAGCCTGCGAGTGAGTGGGTTGGAGTTTTCCTTAGTATTGTATGAAGTGCCTGAATTCATATAGACATAATTGACAGCTGACGTTTTTCATGTTAAACTTCTCAGCCAAAGTAAATCTATTTTAATTATACAGGGTTTGCTGTGCCCACTGAGAAACTGTGTTGCAGTTTTCCATGTAAAAAATTTTTAATGCTGGCTTTCATTGTGTCCTCTTGGGAATTCTTGTATATCTAATGTGTATTCTATGAACATAATTATATATCATGTGTTCATACAGTATTGTAAATGGGGCTGTGTTTATTTCCTTTACATATAAACCTTCTTGTGCATAACCAAATTTTTCAGGTCCATTAGTTTTGACATGATCTATGTCACTACTGAATCTGTGTGTGTGTGTGTGTGTGTGTGTGTGCACACATGAGTGTATGTGATCTCCTATTCATGATTGTGATGGTTAATCTTCACTGTCAACTTGGCTTTAGAATTACCGTGGAAGCACACCTCTGGGCAGGTCTGTGACAGTGTTTCCTGAGAGGCTGAACTGAGCAGAAAGAACCTACCCTAACTGGTAGGTCTTGGGCTGAATATAAAGAAGGCAATGGGCTGAGCACCAGGACTCATCTCTTTCTGCTTCCCGATTACAGGTGGGATATGACCATCTGCCCCACAATCCTGATGCCACACTCCCTCACCATGAGGGACTCTAATCTTGAACCGTGAACCAACATATACTCTTGCTTCCTTAAAATTGCTTTTATCAGGTGCTTTGTCACGACAGTGAGAAAAGTGACCGATACCATGATAAAACTTATTTCTCGGGCTGGAGAGATGGCTTAGTGGTTAAAGCAAATGCCTGAGACGCCTGAGGACCCAGGTTTGACTTGCCCAGGACCCACGTAAGCCAGATGTACAAGGTGGCACATGTGACTGGAGTTCATTTGCAGTGGCTAGAGGCCCTGGCGTACCCATTTTTTGTCTCTGTCTCTCTCAAATATGTAAATAAATAAAATATTGTTTTTAAATTTAAAACTTCTTTCTCTTATACATACACACACGTATATGTATATACACATGTAAGTTTTGTAATATACACACATATTTTAAATTGTTTCTCATGACTATCAATAGCCTCATTTTCACCTCTGTCATATTTATAACTTCCACATTGCTATGTTGGAGAAATGTGTTACAGCACTTCCACAAAAAGTTCAGCATTTGAAAACAACAATAGGAGATCAGTTCTTTTTGTCTCTGATGTGAAAATATGTCTCCCTTGCCCCCCACTCTGCCCAGCATCTTCTCTTCATGTTCTGTATAAAGCCAGTTCTCTGTGCAGCTGTGCTCCTTTCCTCTCCTCACCTGTGTGACTTTGGATCAGATGTCCCCCATAGGGGGCTGGAGAAATGGCTTAGCAGTTAAGACACTTGCCTGCAAAGTTGACCCAGTTTCAACTCCCCAGGACCCACGTAAGCCAGATGCACAAGGGGGAACATGTGTCTGGAGCTCATTTGCAGGACCCATTCACTCTCTCTCTGCCACTTTCTCTCTCAAATAAAAATTAATTAATTAATTAAAGTTAATTTTTAAAAAAATGTCCCCCATAAACTCATGTGTTCTGAATGCTTGATTCCCAACTGATGGCAAATTGGGAGGTGAAGCCTTTCTGGAGGGGTGTGTTGTTAGCGACAGGCTTAGACGTGTTACAGCCAGCTCCCTTTGCCAGAGTTTGGCTCACTCTCTGCTGCTGTTTCCACCCCCTGTAGCAAAGGTGAAGCCCAACCTCTGAGCGTGTCATGAAGCTGTCATGATGTCATCATTGGAGATTATAAACCAAAAAAAAAAAAAAAAATTTTTTTCCCTCCCATCAGCTGCTTTTGGTTAGGTGTTTTATCCCAGGAATGAGAAGGTTGCTGCAACACCATCTGTCCACTCTCTTTCACACCCCTCCATCTGTACATTTCAGGTTTGCTGCTGGGATGATAGGAGCCACGCAACCCTAGATGGCAGCCCCACAGCCCATTGCTCTTATGTGAGAGCAAGCAAAGCAGGGCTGGAGAGATGGTTTAGCAGTTAAGGTGCTTGCCTGCAAAGCCAAAGGACCCAGGTTCAATTCCCCAGGACCCACATAAGCCATATGCACAAGGTGGCACATGCATGAAGGCTCTGAGGTGCTTCTAAAAGGACTAGCATGGTGGGGCACACCTTTAATCCCAGCACTCAGGAGGCAGAGGTAGGAGGATCACAGTAAGTTCGAGGCCACCCTGAGAATGCATAGTGAATTCCAGGTCAGCCTGGACTAGAGCAAGACCTTACCTCAAAAAAACCTAAAAAAATAAAAGTAAAAAAAAAAAGAAAAAGAAAGAAAAGAAAAGAAAAGAAAAGCAGAGCTGGCATTGGTTGGATCTTAAATGTTCCTCAGCTGTCCATGTGTTGAAGGCCTGGTCCCCATGGGGCTGCTGAAGGAAGGTGGTGGAACTTCAAGGAAGTGAAGACTTAAAGACTTGTAGAAGCTCCTTCGGTCAGTGGGGGTGTGTGGTGGAGGGCATGGTGAGGCCCTGGTCTCACTGTTCTCTCTGGGTCCCAATGCTGATGTTTTTGCTCTGTCGCACACTCTTACCATCAGGTCCAGCCACATTGCAGGTCCAAATCTATGTGTTCTCACCCTGATGGACAGTTTCACTGGGGGCACAAGGCCATGTGTTCCTGACACGATATGTCACCTTACCATAGCCCCAAAGCCCTGCAGTCAATAGTAAACTGGCACCTTCAAAATTATGAGCCAAAATATGCTGGGTTTTTGTTTTTTGTTTTCTGTGTTAGCTTAGGCATTTGGGCACAGTGATGAAAGTTGACTTATGTCTTCTATGCAGGTCTGACGATTCTGCGTGTTTACAAGGCAACTAGATAGTGATTATTCCTCTCCAAAAGGAAAATTTGCCCAGTTTTTCTATTTTGGGTTGGTTGAGACAGGGTCGCATGTAGCTCGGGCTGGCCTTGAAACTTGCTGTATAGCTGAGGATGACCTTGAATATCAGTCCTCTCCTACCTCCACCTTCTGCATGCTAGAATCACAAGCATGCCTACCACATGTGGTTTATGTGGTGATGGAAATAGAACTCATGGCCTCTGTGGTAGTATTTTATTAGTCTGTAGTTTGCATCTGCAGCCATCTGGCTGGAGGCAGTCTCACTGGGCAGATCTTAAGGTGTGGTGGTGGGTTCCAGATTTCAATCTAAAGATATGCAAAGTGTGCCTAGCTGGGGTTCCTGAGGAATGCTGTGCTGTGTGTGTTTGGTCCTATGAAAGCAGAGCCAGCTTCTTCTGCCATTATGGAACTTCCCCTGGATCTGTAAGCTTCAATAAATATCCCTTCCTCCATAAATGTGCCTGGTCTGGAAGTTCATCTCAGTGAACCTGAAGATGTCTGCCACAGCCTCATTTATGTTAGGCAAGCACTCCACCAACTGAACCACTTTCCCAGATTTAAGACAAACATATTTTTCAAGATGGACATTACCCTCAGTTTTAGAATGAATCATTTCTTTTGGATTTAACATTTTAACTTTCTTTTTTCATTTTGGTCATTGTGTGGTTTAATGCATTTCATGTTTTCGCTATTGAAAGTGTGCATTATTTATTTTACTTTAAAAATTATTTTTTATTTATTTATTTGAAATAGGGAGAGAGAGAGAGAGAGAGAGAGAGAATATGGGTGCACCAGCGCCTCCAGCCACTGGAAATGAACTCCAGAAGCATGAGCTACCTTGTGCCTCTTACTTACGTGGGTCCTAGGGAACCAAGCCTATGTCCTTTGGCTTTGGAGGCAAGCACCTTAACCTCTAAGACATCTATCCAGCTCCAAAGTGTATATATTATTTTTAGTAACAGAAAATTAAAGTAATTTAATAACTAAAAGGAAACAATACAGTTCTCCACAGTGTAGGTCTCAGACCCAGCATTGCATCAACATCTCAGTCTGCTGTTCCGATGAGAGGTTCTTTTATCACCTAAGCATCACCGTTTGGATAGAGTTGTCAGTGTGATAATTCCTCCATAGGGAAACTTCGGGAGATGATGTGTCTACAGTGTGTGGTTAGATCATAGGAGGCATGGAGGTCCATCATTACAATGAAATGTCAAACTAAAGGTCTGATAGGCTATGTTCTCTTGCCTTCTTTCTTACTCTGAAATTTGTACAGAAAGCAAAACTATAGAGGGCTAGGGAGATGGTGAAGTGGGTAACAGCATTTGTTACACAAGTATGAGGACCCGGGTTTTATGCCCAGCACCCATGTAAAAGGCCAAGAGTAGCTGTGTACAACTGTAACCATAGCACCAAGGTGGGAGTGGTGACAGGAGGATCATAGGGGTTCCCCCATCAGCTGGTTCAACTGACAACTGGTGCAAGCTCCAGGATTACTGAGAGACTTTGTCTCAATGATATAAGACAGAAGAGTGATCAGAGAGAATGCCCAACACCATGTCAGGCCTTCACACACATGCACATGGGGCACACACATCTGTACACACTCATACATACACCACACACAGCACAACACATACTACATGCACATGTACACACCACACACCACATACACACACACATACACACACGTTCACACACGTACACAAAAGCAGAAACATACGTATATAGTAAGGCTAAGGTTGGATAAATGAATTCATTTTGTGTGGATTTCAGTAATTGTTTCCATAAATAATTCTTATAACATATATTTCATGGAACTTGGGAAAGAGACACATCTAGACCACTTTCTCTGGTCATAGTAAAACTGATTGCTAAGACAGGAGAGTCCCCTTGAATGACTCCTATCACAGGAATGTTAAGAGGGTACCCTGGCAGATCAACCTTTTCCAAGAAGGCAGCTCAGGGCTTTTCACACCATGATATGCATTTGAACTTGTGATCCTCCTGCCTCCACTTCTCAAGTGCTATGTTTACAGGTGTCACCACTCCTGGCTGTTATCCTGATATGCATTTTAATGTCATATCCTTGATACAAATATACAAGAATATTTTTTAAATCATTTTATTTTCCACAGTGCCTTTCATGTTTATTTTACTTTTTAAGAAATATTTTTTTTTTACTTATTTCCAAAGTACCTGCAATCATGTCTGACATATAATTTGTGTTCGTTAATATTTTCTTGATAGAAGACTTAAGAACTGATGATAGTTGTCACAGTGTCTTCAGACACTATGAAATGCCACTGTTAAAAAATAAAAGGTAGCCGGGAGGCAGAGGTGGGAGGATCGCCGAGAGTTCGAGGCCACCCTGAGACTACATAGTTAATTCCAGGTCAGCCTGGACCAGAGTGAGACCCTACCTTGCAAAACCAAAAAAAAAAAAAAAAAAAAAAAAAAGGAATGGGGGGAATGCAGTGGAAGGAGAGCAGAGATAGGAGTGACTTTTGTTACTGAAGGTTTTTTTGCACCTTTGTTTCACTACATCCTGAGGTAGCTGCACACACTGTGGCTGAGAAAGTTTTACTCTAATTCTCCTCTTGTTTTAAGAAATAGTGCTCTTTACATGAAGGGACATGTGACAAGGGAACAGGCATGAAGCTTGTATCACCTGCTGAGTCATGGTCCTAAAGTTCCTTTCTCGTATTAGATTCTTCTTCCAGGGTCCATCTGTCATGGCAGGCCAACTTCAGGATTTGTTAGTGGCTGTTGTAGTTACCTACGCGTTGCCGGGTCGGAACATCCAACCGAAAGCTGCTGATGGGAGGAAAGGACTTCTTTTGGCTTATAGTTTCCAGGTGGGCTTCATGACATCAGGGAAAAGATGACAGAGCAGAGTTTGTACGTCACCTCTGCCACAGCAGGTGGACAACAGCAGAAGAATGAGCTGAGCTCTGGCAAGGGAGAGCTGGCTATAATAGCCCTAAGCCTGTCCCCCAAACACACCTCCTCCAGCAGGACTCCAAATTACCATCAGCCGGGAACCACTTATTCAGAACACTTGAGTTTATGGGGAACATCTGATTCAAACCTCCACAGAAACAGACATACCTGTATCTTCCTGACTCTTGACAATCATAGTATCTTCCAAAGAAAGTATTCCCAGAAAATCAGCAATATAGAAAGATCATTCAAAATTTGCTAACAAGGGCTGGAGGGATGGCTTAGCGGTTAAGGTGTTTGCCTTTGATTCTCTAGGACCCACGTAAGCCAGATGTACAAGGAGGTGCATGCATCTGGAGTTCATTTGCAGTGGCTGGCAACCCTGGCAAGCTCATTCTCTCTCTCTCTCTCTCTCTCTCTCTCTTTCTCTCTCTCAAATAAATAAATAAAATATATATTTAAAAAATTGGTAATGAGAAAAATATCAATAGAAAATTTGGCTAAGCAAAGGAGAGATGTAGGTGACAAAGGTGGAGGTGACAGCTGCTCACCATTTAGTCACTAAGGAAATGTGAGTGAAACATATTAGATGGCATTGCTAGTGCTTATTAGATTAGCAAAAGTTAAGCAAAAGCCAAGTACCCAGGGGTAGGATGACAGGCACATGTCAAGATGATCATGTTATGTGGGTACTGGAGATTGAACTCAATGCTTTTGTGACAAGCACCTTCCCCACTGAGCCATCTCTCCAGCCCTCTTTCAAGTTTCTACCTTTGCAAAAAGTGTCATGGGGACACAGCAGCAGGACCGCTGGGCACATTGCTATCAGTGATGTGGAAGGCGTAAGGGACAAACCTCTGGGAACGGAGCAGGTCTGGGCTGGGGTGGACAGAAAGGTACAGTGTGAGGTTATTGGGGGTGACAAGGTGCTTTGTATCCTAATCCCCTCAATCTGCATGGCGATAATATCACACAGAACTATATGCCAAAGAAGTTAAGCATATCACTGCCAACTTAAAAGGAAATTGAATTTCTCTCTGGTCTGTTCCTTTCTCTGATCTGTTCTGTTTCCTTTTGAGGGAGGAGTAAGGGAAAAGTGGTTTGCAGAAAGGGAATTAAATATGATAGGACTCAATGTGATGTCAGATGACTCACTGTGAACACCTTACATTGCATTAATGCATAGTCACAATAAAATCCATGGAAATGCAGCCATCTTTTAGTCTCTAGCTCTACTTAGAGGAAGTGAGAGTGAGCTTTGTGGGTGACAGAAACTGAGAATGCAAGGAACTTGAAGTGCTGGTCTCCCGGGGGGCGGCAATGTAAAGTTAATAAAGTCAGGATGACAGGCCAGATAGCATAAGAAGATACAGGGAAGCCATTCCCCTTATGGACATGAAATATGCCATAGAAATGTGGTTAGGACCGTGTTTTTCTTTCTTTTTTTTTTTTTTTTTTAAGTATATTTTATTGATTTATTTGAGAGAGAAAGACGCAGGGAGAGAGAGAGAGAGAGAATGGGCACAGCAGGGCATCCAGCCACTGCAAACGAACTCCAGACACATGCGCCCCCTTGTGCATCTGGCTTACGTGGGTACTGGAGAATCGAACCCGGGTCCTTGGCTTTGTAGGCAAATGCCTTAATTGCTAAGTCATCTCTCCAGCCCCCCCCCCCGTGTTTTTCTTAATAATCCTTGTAGACTTACCAATATGTGAATCTTAACAAATGCATATAAAATCACTTCTGAAAATAAAAAACATGTAGTATGTAATAAAACTATTAAATTAATTCATAAACCAATATAAATTGATATATTTAATCAAAATATGAATAACAACTATTTAAGGGAAATGAGTTATGAAATATGAGCATTTTATTTCCCTTAATATGTTTATTTATTTACTTATTTATTTGAGTAAGAAATAGAAACAGGCAAAGAGAGAGAGAGAGAGGGAGCGAATTGGTACACCAGGGCCTCCAGCCAGTGCAAATGAACTCCAGATACATATGCCACCTTGTGCATCTGGCTTATGTGGGTCCTGGGGAATCAAACCTGGGTCCTTTGGTTTTGCAGCCAAACATCTTGACTGATAAGCCATCTCTCCAGCCCTTCCATGATGTTTTGTGGTATCAATTTTAAAACAGTTTGCATAATACAATTTAATTATTATAAGTGCATACCTTTCTTTTTTCACAAGGAAGTCCAACTCCTTTGAATCGAATGAGAGGTAGTTTCCCATCCAGCTGGGACCCATATATCTTCATCTTAGTTCCTTTTATAAGCAAGAAATAACAACAACAACAACAACAACAACAACAACAAACAACATAATATTAATAATAATGATAAAAATAAAAGAATCACTAAGCCCTTCCTTCCCACCAAAGAAGTTTCCAGTAGTTGTAAATGATCTTTCTGAATTGGGCAAAGTCCAGCTATGCATTTGCATATAGATTAGCTAGTTTCCACATAACCAGTGTGTCTATTTCTATGATAGTTTATAATTAGATTTTCTTCTCAGTGCCTTAACTGGAATCATTTTAGTGTGTAACTGTAAACCAAGGAGGTAAATAATGAGCCAGGATATTAAAAATCTGCATTGGAAGCTCTTGATACATGTATACGTCTATAAACAAAAATTTATCCAATTGAAAGAGTATGTTCTTCACAGGTATTTTATTTTAAACATCAAATTCTCATTATTGGGATCCAGTTTTTATAATTCTACTCTCTAGAAAAGTGAAACTAAAATTTTGGAATAAAGAAACTTTATGTGTTGATATGTATTAAAATGTCAAGACCTCAGACTTGCATAGACTATAAACTAGGTCAACAGAATTTCCACTTGCAAATGGTCCGTTTGTTTCCAATTTGCTTATCACATACCCTGGGCCGACTTCCCTAGTAAGAGCATTCGGGTGACAAGCGACCGCAGTTATAACCATAATTGTAAGTTTCACTCTGTGTCCACAGACATGAAAGAGAACATGTGGCGTTTCCACAAGTTTTCTGCTTTAACTTTAAAGGGGTTGAAAAACCCACAACAGGTGTGCTGACACCGGAGAGGCTGAGGCAGGTAAGTGCAAAGCCATCCTGGGCTATGTAGAGAGATCCTGTTGTAACACACAGACTTTAAATACTCCAAACCTCCAGTTTCAGAAAGATTGCATTTTCCACAATCAAAGATATGACAGTGTCTGAGGGCTGGAGAGATTGCTCAGTGGTTAAAGTGCTTGCCTGTAAAACCTAATAATCCAAGTTTGATTCCCCAGGACCCATGTAAAGCAGACAAAGTTGCATCTAGACTTTATTTGCAGCTGCTAGAAGCCCACCCACTCTCTCTCTCTCTCTGCACACCCACTCTCTCTCTCTCTCTCTCTCTCTCTCTTTGGAAATAAATAAAATAATATTAAAAAAGAAAATATATGGCAGTCTCTGAATGATCCCGGGACCTGAGGACAGGCCTACTTCTCTACAAAGGTAGCATCCTTCACTCAAGTTACAAGGACCCCCAGAGGAGATGAAGCAGGGCTCCTATAGTGATTAGCTTCTTGTTGCTGGAACAAAACACGGGACCAACAAACAGCCCGTGAGGGGAGGAAAGGGTTTATTTTGGCATACAGCCTTGAAGGGAAGGTAGCTTCAACAAGCCATGCAGAACAGAGGCTGGGCATCACATCTTCCCACTGCAGCTGGGAGGTAACTATTTTTTTTTTTTTTTTTTTTTTTTTTTTGAGGTAGGGTCTCGCTCTAGCCCAGGCTGACCTGGAATTCACTATGGAGTCTCAGGATGGCCTCAAACTCACGGCGATCATCCTACCTCTGCCTTCTGAGTGCTGGGATTATAGGCGTGCACCACCACGCCAAGTGGAGAGGTAGCTATTTTGATATGCAATTGTTTAACTTCACAGCATGGAACCGCGGCACATGAAGAACTATGAAGAACTATGCATACATGAATGTGTGGGGGACATACATATGAACATACTATGGGCATCTCTCAGTATGTCCATCGTTGGCGATAACCAACAATAACCATTGTTTAAGAAACCAGTCCCCAAGATTTTGGGGTACCGACAAGTCAGACACTGTAGGAAAGGTCACTGGCTGGGAACAGGACAGCTCTGGCACAGTGACAAGAGTTCAAAGCAGACTTTCTTCCTCGTCCAAATCTCAGCTCTACAGACTCTCATTGTGGATGGGAATCTGCTTTAGTCACACTCCACTGGGATTTAAATGTTAATCCCACCTAAGAAATGCCTTTGCAGTATCCAAGGGGACACAGGACCATTGCCATCGTACACAGATTGGCTCGCTTTTCCTTGACCACTGCATGTGCACCCTTTCTGCATCTGCTCACCTTTTCCCCAACTTGCAATTAGAGGGACCTTCCTAAGCCCTAACCAGTCCTATCTGCTCCTGCTAACTTGCTGTCAGTCTCCTTTGACCTGACCTCAGCGGAGTCCCTCAGCTCCCATGACTTTGCTGACTTGTCCCAACAGTCATTTCTTGCCTTTGTCCAGGCCATGCTTGACCTTCCCTGGATATGCATATCTGGAAGCTTCTGGAACTGCCTTCCTCTCTTGGCATTTGTGAACCTCTTTCCTCCCCTGGTATCCCTCCTAAGCTCCTCCCAGAAGCACACCTTCCTGCCTCTGATGTCCCTGTGCATGCTTACGCATGGAGATGCCTCTTGGTCAGCCTGGTATACTCCATGTCCTGACAGAAGCCTGTCTTGGTGCTTCCTGGACATGAGTATCCCTCCAGCACTCCCCTGATGTGCAGAATTTCACTGTGAGCTGCAAGGTACTGTCCCATCCATCCTCTAACACAGTGCCTGGCTCATGGAAAATCTCAGTCAACCTGCAGAATAATGAAAGAATGAACTGGGAAGAGAGGTCTCAAGCAATCACATTGAGGCGGTTGAAGGTGCTTGCTTAGAAGGCCTGCTGGCCTGGCTTCTTCTATTCCTCAGCACTCCCTTAAAAGACAACTGTGGCTCAAGCATCTGGCAACAAGAGATCTTGGTATGTCCATGCACATACCCACATGCAAGATACACACACACACACACACATATGTATATGTGTGTGCATGTTTAAAAATATAAATAAATCATTCTCAGATATTCCAGAGCCCATAGACAGTGTAAATTATGGACACTTCCCATTAGATTCCTGTCAGTGAAAATAGCAACCAAAGAGCATGTGGGGAAAAGGTTATAGTGCTGGTCCTCTCGGGCCATAACTCAGTGTGATCTTGTATCATTAATATCACAGATGGAATCTTGGAACAATAGAATTCATCCTACTGCAACTCTTGAGACCAACTCCAAAGGGCCCTGTAGGACAGGGCCATGTTCCCTAGGTGCACGAGAAGGTCCCTCTTAGAAGGTGGCTGATGGCTGTAGATGGGTCCCTCCTATCCTTATCTTGCTCATCTTTTGTTTCTTCTGTGTGACCCTGACTCTCCGTCCTTTCCCTTATGGGGAACCTCTGTCCAGTGCTCCATGTTAACCTGGTAACATCTGTACACCCTCTTTCCAAATAAGTCACACCTACAGGGCCCGGATAACAGGACTTCAACATACTTCACGAGGGCAATATTGAAACTCACAACAAATAAATACTAATTTTTTTAAAAGGTGTTTTCTGTCCTTAAACATTGGCTATTACTTCATTTCTAGAGATGTGTCTCGGCTCAGTTGTCAAGCTGTTGCAATTACATTCATGTTGCTGTGACAAAAGCGGGAAAGATTTTATTTGGCTTATAGTCTTGAGGGGAAGCATCATGATGTCAAAGGAAAAGATGGTAGATCAGAGACTGGACATCACATCTTTGCCAACATCAGATAGTTCCCAGAGAGGCAGACGACTAACACTGGTAATCTAGGGGCTAATAAACGCCAAGGTTTACCCCAGCAACACACCTCCTCCAGCAAGGCTCTACCTCCCAAATTGCCCGAGGAACTAAACATTCAAAATACATCAGTTCATTGGGGACATTTAATTCAAACCACCACACAAGCCTGTGTGAAACCCTTTCTTTGTGTTTGTGCATGTGTTTAGTGTGCACACCTATGTGTACGAATGTTCGTAAGTATAGAGGTGCGCATGAGTGTAGGTGAGTGTGCATGTGTGTGTGAAGGCCAGCTATCAAAGTCAGGTGTCTTTTTAGGTCACTTTCTACCTCACATTTTGGGAAAGGATTTCACACTGAACCTAGAGGTCACCTATGAGCGTAGACTAAGCAACAATTCCTAGGGATGCTTTTATATGGGTGCTGGAGATCAGAACTCAGGTACTCATACTTGCATGCCAAGGAATTTACCCATGGAGCCACCTCCCTAGCCCAGAAACCCTCTTTATATCTGGCCTCACTATTTATTATCCTTGAAAGCTCAAACGGATATCAAACCTGACAGTCTAAGAAGGGTCTTGAGATGTGACTAGCAGCGTTCAGCACCAAGGTTGCTACATGCTGTGTTCAGGGGACACCTGGGTCCTCAATGTCACCTCCTCCTGCCATTCTCACCGGGGATGTGACCACCTCCTCCCTGTTTCTGGAAAGCCCTACACTGAATCATTATCAGTGTCTCCATGTTTCCAGCTATTAAAGAAGTTAACATCGTGCTAGAGAGATGGCTTAGTGGTTAAGTGCTTGCCTGTGAAGCCCTAGGACCCCTGTTCAAGGCTCGATTCCCCAGGACCCATATAAGCCAGATGCACAAGGGGGCGCATGTATCTGAAGTTTGTTTGCAGTGGCTAGAGGCCCTGGTGTGTCCATTCTCTCTTGCTCTCTGCCTCTTTCTTTTTCTCTCTGTCTGCCTGTCCCTCTCAAATAAATAAATAAAAATAAACAAAAAAATTTTTAAAAAGAAGTTAACATCTTTCCCTGCCACTGAAGTTCAGGCAGTGGCAGGTGATGTTCTTTTTTTTAATAATTTTTTTTAAATTTGATAATTTATTTATTTCCAAGGAGAGAGAGAAAGAGAGAGGAGAAAGAGAGAGAATGGTTGTACTGAGACCTCCATCCACTGCAAACGAATTCCAGATACATGTACCACCTTGTGCCTCTGGCTTTACGAGGGTACTGGGGAATCGAACTCGTGTTATTAGGCTTTGCAGGCAAGCGCCTTAACTGCTGAGCCATCTCTCGAGCCCCAGATGACACACTCAATGGCTGCAAAGTTTTGCGTGCATTTCCTGCAGCATCAGCTGTGTTGGAGGGAATAACTTGTAGTTCTTTCTTTTTCTTGCTCACCAGCATTGCAGAATAACAGGGCAACTGGACTGTTCACAATAGAGAAAATAACACTCAGTATTTAACACTCCATATGATGCTTATAATTACTTTAGGTGCAAACCTGGAAAGCCAGGCAGAGGCTGAAACACCCTCTGGATGCAAGAGAGCATTCGAACGCGGGCCATAACCAAGTCTCAGATTTTCAAAAGCTGAGGTTTGTCTAATAAGTGGATGTGGAGCGCATGAACGTTTTTAAGCGTAATTACTATATGCAGAATGAAAAGGCTTAACACTTCTAACTAGCACGTAATGAGCAGGGCCATCAATAGGGCTCCTTCTGAGGGAGGTTTCTCTCTGTGCTGCAGAGCAGGACTGACTGCTGGGCCTGGTGTTTTGTGTCTGGGGTTTTCAGTCTATCTCAAACGAAAATATATAATTCCGGGCCACTCTTCCAATACATCACAGTCATTTTCAGCACTTTAGTTGTTTTTCTCTCCATTTTTCTTACAAAATAAAGCGTCATTTATAGCAGGTTTAAAAGTGCGTGTTAGTGCCTGCAATCTACCCATGCTTTTCTTTAATATTTCATCATTAAATAGCAAAATAACCTGATATGATCCTAATTTAGTGCCAATTACACTGCATTGATCAAAGTGACCTTTTCATACTAGAGCACAAAAATCAATCCCGCTGTACAACAAATGTCAGGGGAGGAGAGCAACGTATAATCTGTGACAATCAAAACATTACTTAGAAATGAAATCACCAATGACCTGCTCGCCAAGGCAATTTCTGCATGATGGGCGCTGTTTGTGTTTGCTGCTCTGGTGGGGGATTTTTTGTTGTTGTTGTTGTTGTTGTTGCTGTTCCCCATCATGTGCTCCAACACTTTGGGGATATTTCTTTACTTCCAGCAGTAGTGGTACAGCCCTAGCCGTTGTGCTAGAGAGAGCCTTAGAAAGCCCTCTGGTTCCCTCACATGGTTGTGGAACACAAAGAAAGACACCACACACACACACACACACACACACACACACACACACACATGCACACTTACTATTGGTACTCCACAGGTTGGTCCTTCCATCCTCCCACGCGAAGTGCCTTCAGGGTGTTTGGGGAAGCCAGATTCATTTCGTAGTGTTCATGGTGAAGCAATTGATGTCCTAGAACTTGGATACATGATCTGAGTTTGAGCCTGGAATTGTAGCTTCCCTTTAGACTTTAGTGGGCATGCCCACGTTGTCCTTTTACCTCATGCTATGCACCTGGCTCCAAAATGCTGAGCTTGATCTGCTGCAGTCTTATCTTTTGATGCGGAGGTGTAGATTGTATAGAAGAGATCTGACCCCAAAGAGGCTGTAGAACAACACTCTGCCTCCATCCTTGTATGAATCTCTCAGCCTCCCTGGGTCTCAGTTACTCATTAGTTAAGTGGAAAGAGAAAAAAGTGTCCGGCTCATTGATTCTGCCTTATAAACTAAAGGGGTTAGCTCCTGCAAACACATATGACAACACCTGGCCTAGTCTATGAGTGCAAAGCTGTTCGTGGCACCGCAGTCATGATGAACTGCGAGGGGTGGGGGTGTCTGGTAGCCTTATATTAGGAAATAAGGAACTTTCAGATTTATATTAGGAGCAACTAAAACCATCTTGGATTCAACCCCATGGACCTAAATTGTCAGGCTAGGTTTGATGTGTAAACTTAGGCACAACAGGGAGAAGCTAGCATGTTACAGTCTGTACGTTCTATTTCACAAGTGTGCCAACTACAGAGAGCCGTTCCTGCCCTGACTGTGGCGAATGTGGCCAAAAGGTAGTGTCTCTGCTGAGAGGGGACTTTTTTAGTGTCCAAGTGGCTATGTAAACACACTTTAGGCAAGGTGATGAGTAGCTCTCCCAGGGTTAAGGATCTTGTCAACTGTGAATGACTGTGGGAGAGGAGAGAGCAGATGGGTACAACACTGGCCTTCGGAGACTCAGATGACAATGACAGCTCACAGCTTTCAGCAAGCATCCCGTGCCCCCTCCCAGGAGTGTCACCACCATTGCAGGTGAACTACAGTGGTCACTGAATGAAGAGCATGGGGACACTTGTCAGCAGTCTTTCTGTCAAGCCTGGAAATTCTGACAAGCAAAATCACACGATCCAGGGACTTGTGCTAGGCTGGAAAGGCCTCAGCACAGACTTGTCCAGACGCCAGTCCTGGCAGTGCCCTGGCTGTGCTATGAAGAGTCCTCTGCCCATAGTACCTTCTTCTCCATAGACACGGAGGCAGCCAAGCCCTGAGCTTTCCATCTCTAGCCAGTACTTCCGGAGCACCACATGAACCACTCATGGTAAGAACTAGTGATATTCCAGTGCCGGCAAGAACCAGATCCAATCCATTTCACGCTGCTACAGGATTCGTTTCCAGTTTAATGTAAAAGAGCTGTGCGGGCAGATTGCTGAGGTGACTCCCTTATTTTTTTTAAATGTTTTCCAATGCAATTTGCAGCTTAACAGCCACACTATAAATGACATGATTAAGTTTTATATATTTCTGTATATTTGATGTATTTACCCAAATGCAGCTGTCATTGCTTATACTGTTTCAGATGTTTAGAGCACAATCCATTGTTTGGAGTAATCACACTTTCCAAGGCAAGCTTTCATTTTTCCATTTCCTGTCCCTTCCCCCCTTTTAAATAATAGCTCTAATACAAGTAGGAAACACTCAAAAATCTATAAACGACCTATATGTGAGCTTTAACAAAACCTTTCATTGCCTTCGTAGGCTGTATAAGTACCAAACCAAGTATAAACAATGCAAACAAAATAAGAAAACCCGAGCTGTCCAAGGCTGGTCATTATGAAGTTTATTGTTAGGATATCAGGTGTCCCATCCTGTCATGTGAATATCTGGATTTCCTTTGGACTCAGATGTTTTTAACCCATGTAATTTGATTACTTATCTCTAAGAGATTGGGTATATTCCGTCTGACCAATCTTAAATGTTTCATATTCACAGATATCAATGCAAAATGGTCATGCATGCAATTGGAGAGTGGGTTGAGAGTAGACAGAATGCCTTGTTTAGGTAAAAACAGATACAGAATAGAAACATTGAACATATGTAAGGATAGTTCTTATAGTTTTTAGGAAGCAGCAATGCAGAGGTAATTTTAGAACAAATGAGGCAGGATTAGGGGGACAAGAAAGTAATTGGGAGAAAAGCAATAATTGACATTAAAAGTAGATTGAAATCTTTGCAAAGATTCATTATTGTTCCTATTTTTAAGATTCTGAATTTATCTGCACATAATTAAAATATATACTCTTAATACAGACTCTTCTGAAGTGAAATTCCACCTGGCATGGCTTTTTAAAAATGCTTTGTTTCTTTAATAGCATGTTAGACTTTCTTTTTATTTCTATTAAACTCATCAGATAAATCAGTCCTACTAGGAAGAGACTTGTGCCATTTTTATACTATTTGTTAGCTTACTAGATGAAGTTAATAGTTGATTTTGAAATCCATACAGATCTTGTGTCTACCACTGGTGATTTAGCAGTACTGTTTCCTGCAAGTCAGTGGGCTTGCTGTCAGTGCATTTATGTAATTACAATAAAATAATGACTAAGACATA
Source organism: Orientallactaga sibirica (assembly GCA_036365145.1). Taxonomy (NCBI): domain Eukaryota; kingdom Metazoa; phylum Chordata; class Mammalia; order Rodentia; family Dipodidae; genus Orientallactaga; species Orientallactaga sibirica. Next base: position 6,136,340 of record JAEOAD010000061.1, read on the forward strand.
TTTTTCTTGGGTTATATTCATTCTTGTGTTGTTGTTTTTCATTTCATTTCATTATTTTATTTTATTTTATTTTATTTTATTTTATTTTATTTTATTTTATTTTTTGGTTGTTCAAGGCAGTGTCTCACTATAGCTCAGGCTGACCTGGAACTCACTCTGTAATCCCAGGCTAGCTTCAAAATCACAGTGATCCTTCTACCTCTGCCTCCCAAGTGCTGGGATTAAAGGCATGTGCCACCATGCCTGGCCTCATGTTGTTGTTTTAAGTGAACAAGTAACCTTCCTAAATTTAATTGCCATACATTCTATCAAACTAATCATTGCACAAGTCATAAATCATGCCCTATTAAAGAAATCAAATTTTCTGGACCTTAAGATTGGAAAATTATTAACTTAATTCTTTACAAATTGCATAGGAGATAATATCTGATAATCCATTAAGCACAACTTAATCAATGTCTTCCATCATACTGCAAAATGTACTGATAAGAACGCAAGCTCTGATGGTTACAAGAGTAGAATGTAATAGCCTCTGTGAAGTTCAAATTACTTAAAATGAATATCTCACTAATGCAACAAGCCGATAAATTAGATTATCCACACTCATGTTAATTATATTAATATTATGATAAATCATACAGAGCATAGTGACAAGGCTTGGGTTAGTGGCTACCCTACAAAGAATTGCTACACACACTGTTCTGGTTCCCAGAGTGATTTGGCTCTAAGTTATAGTCCTCCTCGAGTCTTGGTGTTGCCCTTAGACTCCCTTTGAAATGGGATGACCATGGGAACAGATATTTTTGCATGATATAGGCAATGAGTCTGGCCTTCAGTAGGCTGAATAATTGGTATGAAATTCAAGAATTTTTAGCAGTCTGTTCCATAACTCTGTTTCTGTTAGGTTGGATCAGCTTTTTAATGGCATATTGCAGTATTTAACTTCATTTAGGATTAAGGGAGTCATTTTATGTATATTACTTGATTGTCTTTGTGCATGCTAGGCAAATACTCTACTATTGACTACATCCACAGCCTTTATTATTTTTATTTTTATTTTTTTACTATTTTTACTATTTTTTTACTAAGTTGCCCAGGATCACCTTAAACTCACTCTGTACCCAAGGGAACCTTTGTACTTGGAATTCATCTGCCCCAGCCCTCCTCTTAAAGTAGTTGGGATTACAGACCTGTTCCACCAGGCCTGACTTCTACATTATTTGATTTTTTTAATGTAAGATATTTTATCTTGTATGTATAACACTTATTTTTCATATTATTATCAGGAGTCATTTCTCTTGCTTCCCCTTGGCTATTTTCTTTATTTCTACAGAACACTAAGTGCAGATGCTTATGTGTGTATGTGACTTCATAAATTATATATATGCATAAAATCACACATGATACAAGGTCTAATGATTTTTAAAGTATTTACATTTAATGCTTATGGGTTTCAATGTGGGTTTAAAAAGAATGATTAAGGCCTGGAGAGATGGCTTAGTGGTTAAGCATTTGCCTGTGAAGCCTAAGGACCCCTGTTCAAGGCTTGATTCCCCTGGACCCATGTAAGCCAGAGATACACAAGGTGGCACACGCATCTGGAGTTCGTTTGCAGTGGCTGGAGGCCCTGGAGTACCTGTTCTCTCTCTCTCTCTCTCTCTTTCTGTCTCTTTCTCTGTCTGCCTGTAGCACTCAAATAAAATAAATAAAAATAAACAAATAAAAAAGAGGCTTATAAAAAAGAATGATTAATGCATATGTACCAACATATGCAAAATAAATGTGGCAAGATATGTGTGTGTGTGTGTGTGTGTGTATACACATGATAGCTTTACTGTGTATAGAAAGGCTTACTTCTTTCCCTTCTATGATAAGTTCTAGTTCCATTATTTACAGATAATGTCTTCTAATTGCCATAACTTACTGATCAGAAGCTTAAAAATACAACTTCTCTTTGAACATAAACAACTACTGTATTAAAGATAACATTGATACTATTCTTGTCAAATCACATAGCACTTGAGGTTTGTATTTATTAATTTGAGTAGAGTACTCAAATTAGCCAAACTAGGATCTGTTGGGAGATGAGGAACAATTTCATGGAAAATGTGGACAACATTAATGGAGTGAAAAGAAGCAATTTGTCCCCATCAGGACCCATGGCCTCAAACAGTCTTCTTTTTCCATCCTAAAAGGTCTTCTGATCTGAACAGTCAGTGTTATACCAGAAGCTCTGCTTGTTTAAGAAAATAGGTCTGAATTGATGAAGGAGCCGTTTTCATACTAAGTGCTCTTTTTAGAGACAATTGCTGTTTGCATGCCCCTTTGCTCAACCCGAGATAGCACAAAATCACTGCCTTGCCAGTTGTCACAACTATTTGCTCATTCTTTAATTAAGCATAATATAGGAAACAGTAGAATTCACATCTAATTAGAAATCAACTTCTTTGGAATGGGAACTCTTTCCAAAGCTGATGGCTGGGATCATTGCTTAATGATCGCCATGACTGCAGAGGCTCTTCCCTCTGCCCACCTTGATCTCATCTCTAAAGTGCCCACACCTCTTTCTTCTGAGCCGCAAAGTCTTCCTTTACAACACATAATGATGATGATGACAGTCTTTGAGGCTGTTGGATCCTGGCTGATTTCATTAGCTTGTCCCTGATAGGAAGGTGTCTCCTTCCTGCAGAATGAAAAGGAGGTTTTCCACTCAGTGAAACAGATAATGAATACAGAAACACACGGGGAAATCGGGGCAACTTAACACCCTCTAACTCCATCAAACCACCAAGGAGGCTTTTAAATAATTTGCAAAGTCAATTTATCAAATATCCATTTGTAGCTGATCTTTGATAGCCTAACCGTTTGAAGAGAGGGCTTTGGAGAGATGCATTGCTTGTTCATTTCGGTCTTGGGGTCTTGGGAGGTGGGTGGTACCCACTTTCTCTTCAAAATGCACAGCATTTCCACCAGGAAACAGACACAAGCAATCACTGAGCACCTAGTCAATTGTGGGTCCTGGGGCTGAAAACTTCTTGGTTACACTCACAAGGGGCTCCACGTCAGCCATGAAAGAGATGGTGAGTCAAGGGCCATTCCATCATCTGGTCCTGTACTGCAGCTTCCTGATGCCACAGAGGCACAAAGAGGGATTGTCAACCCAGTACAGAATGGACGTAGGCTGTGAGTGAGGCTTTGGGGGCTGTTGAGTGCAACGGAGGATGTAGGACACAGGCCGGTGTGGAGAAAGCGTTTGAAGGGAGCTGGATATGGCAGGGGAAACTTTGGGGAGGAACAGCAAGGAGAGCCGGGTCTCTGCAGTCTTGCTTGGAAAGTGTGTTCTGTTGGTAATTGCCATTTAATGTTGGGTTTTGTCCCTGTCATCCTGTTATTCACTGTGTCACCACTGGATATCTGGCAGCTGTGGGGAAGAATGCATTAAGCAGAAGCAAAAATACAGATTATGAAATGGGCCTAGAAAACAAATGAAGTTTAGGGATGTCAGCTTCTGGGGCTCTGCTTTCTACAGCCAAATGCAGATTGGTCTAGATGAAGGGGCTTCTCCCCTAGCGCCATCATGGGAGCAGCAAAACGAACAGCATTTCAGGAGCAATGAATGTCGGCTTCACCACTGCTCATCTTTTAGCCACATGCACCGGCCAGCAAGAGTGACCTGCCCTGCAAGCTCCCTGTGTGATGGAACCCTTCCCTCCTACTTCTCCTGTGCCCTGTGTCCATTCTGTCATGCTAGCTACTCCACATCTAAACTCCTCCAGAGCCGTGAACTCAAGGAAGAAAGGAGCTATGTAAATCTAGCCCTTTGATTCCTGTGTTGCACTTTGCCAGGATCAACCTCATTTGAGTTCTCAGAGCTTTCAGACCTGAGGCCTGTGGTCACTAGCAGGGTGAATCCAGGGCCAGACAGCTCACCAGGGTGACAGGTTTAGTGAGAGGGGGCTGCAAGGTCCCCTATGCCATCCAAGGGGTGGGGAAAGGCTGGTTCTAGGCTTATCCATGCTGCTGCAGCTCCAGGGGAGACAGCAACAGATCCCTCCTTGCCTGTCACTTGGAGCACGCTGGACAGCACGGTTACACGTGGAGATCAGCCCTATGCAAAGCTGGAGAGCTGCTCAGAGGTCTGTTCAAACCCAGCCCAAGTGTCAGCATGCTTTGCAAGAGACCAATTAGTAAAGCAAATGCCAAGCTATGTCGTTTGGTTCACAGCAACAGAAAGAGGAACAGCATGTCTGCTGTTCTGTGCCCCTAAGGTGTCTCCAGGAGGTGTCCCAATGTGGAAAACTCTAGATGGTAGGGATAAAGACAGTGGAACGAATTCCCTCTTCAATGGTGAGGGTTCATTTCTGCTGAGCGTAGCTCAGAGTTAATTGTTTTGAATAGCCTTTCATGGTAGCTCTGTGGGCTTGGGCCATCTGGTAGGATGTCTCCAGTTTCTACTTGGGTCTTTTGATGGCGGCTCACTCACTCACTCACTCAGGCTTCTCTCTGGATGACTGAGGAGGAAAGGGCTCCTGTCTAAATATCCTATTCAGAGGGGGCTTGAACGATGGCTTTCTTTGTCAAATGAGGAAACAACAGAGTTCCCACCATCAACCATATGTTTCCATGAAAGAAAAAAAAAAATCAACACCAACAAAAGCTCTTTTTCTGACAAAAGTGAGAGTAATTATGAGCCAGGAGCTGAAGTGACTCATGTAGGGAGCCCAGGAGGCCTAGGATATGGGGAAGGTGATATTTAGTTCCAATTGCAGGGGGAGGAGTCACAGGCTATGGTGTAGTTGGTAAAGTATTTCTGTAGGTTATTTTTTAAAAAATATTTCATCATAGCAACCTTTCTTTCTGGAGAGGAATAAATGTGTATAATTTTAAGATGGAAACATGCATGCGTTGAATGCGACTTCCTGTGGAGTTTTGTCCCCTGGAACAGTGATACTGTTTGTGCCTGTGGGTGAGTGTGTTTTCAAGGAGAGGGTTTCGTGTGGGGAGCCAACAGCTCTGGGCTCAGAAGGGCCGGGAGGGCTCCGGAAGAACCATAGCTCGGCATGTCAGGCCAGCAGCTGCGCTGGAGCAGGCGGAAACTAGGCAAAAGAGAACTAGGAAAAGGCCACACACTGGGGGAATTGTATTTCCCACGCCGCATGACACGGCTAGAAGAAATAACCCTTGCTGGTACTCTGAGACGACCTGAGATTCAGGGGATGCATGAACAGGTAGGAGCTTACTAAGCAGGAGAGCGGTGCAGATGAATGTGTGAAGTGAGCTTCGGCACAGGCTGTGGGCTCAGTCTCCCACTTGGGGGACCCCACTGAGAACGTGGGCTCTGGGGAATGCTGCAGACTCAGATTCGGGAGGGGCTGTAGGAGTAGGACTGGAAAGCCCTTGGGGATGTGGCTCAAGAGAGAGGGAGATAGGACGGGAGGCTGAGAGGACCACAAGGTCATGGTGAACGGACCGCTTGATGCCCCAACTTTTCTGCTCCCATATGGGAACTAACTGAAGCCTCACTCTCAAATACAGAGTTCATCACTCCCCTTCAGAGAGGCAATCACGGGTGTGTGGAGACACGCAGGTGTCCAAGCAACATCTAAGCCAGTTTCTTTGGAGATTGAGTCTCATGACTCATGCATCCCGTTCCCTTCTCGGTGGTGTTTTCATTCATTCTCACCATCCTCCCAACTCGAGGCATTCCATAAGATGTGTAACAGTGTGTAACAGCTTCAGAAAGTGCTCCCATCTTTTAAAAATAAGTCATTTACTTATTTATTTATTTATTTATGTATTTATTTATTTATGAGAGAGAGAGAGGCAGATGAAAGACAGAGAGAGAGAGAGAGAGAGAGAGAAAGTGCCACCTTGTATATCTGGCTTACATGGATACTAGGAAATAGAACCTGGGTCCTTAGGCTTTGCAGCAAGCACCTTAACTGCTAAGCCATCTCTTCAGCCCTCCCATCTTTAAAAAAAATCTTTATTTATTTGCCAGGAAAGAGAGAGAGAGAGAATAGGCATGTCAGGGCCTCTTGCCTCTGCAATCAAATTCCATATGCATGCACCACTTTGTGCATCTAGCTTTACATTGAACCCAGACCATCAGGTTTTGCAAGCAAGCACCTTAACCACTGAGCCATCACTCCAGCCCATTGTGCTCCCATCTTTTCATCAGCCTGGTGCACTCTGAACTTCATCCTTAAGCTCCTCTCAAGCTCTTGCCATGCATAGCCCCACCTCCCACCCACCAACCTTGTCTAGGCCCACTAGGTTGCTGAGACCCTTCCTGGGGAACTTAAACACTATGATACGTTCACATTCAACCCAGAAAGCTCCTTCTTGTTGCTCAGCCCCGAAGGAGGATCCCAGTGCCTTCTGTTTCTACCGGTCTCTCCCATGAAGTCAACATCCTTCCACCCATGCCTTAACCAATGCAGACTGTTACAAAAATGCCTCAGTATGTTAATTCTGAACTTTCTTTCTCTTGGTTCTGCTGCAAAGCAGTCCCGGATCAAGTTCAAGGGCTTGAGTACTAAGAGCTGTGTGGTCTAAGAGCAGGGCAGGATGAATACCCTGCTCAAATGAAGAGTGCCCTTGACATTCCAACTCTTGCGGTTCAAGTCAGCCCTTGACAGGATGCCACTCATCCATGCTGCCCACAACTCTGCCCTGCTCAATCCACTCTTGTGTGCTGATCTCCTCCAGAGCCAGCCTTTCAAACACACCTGCACAGCCCCCAGCCCAGGCAAGTGGGTAGGGAAGATTAATCACACACCGAATGCTCTCCCCTCAGTTGGAAACTGGTTTTTCTTCTACTCCAAGGGCTTTCTTTCCCTGTGGAACCTTCCCTGCCCTCGCCGACGAGGCTTACTGCCCCTCGCACAAACATCTGTTGACCGCCCCCCCACCCCGATGATGAGACAGCTGTGTGTCTCTTTACAGACACCACCAGACTTCCAGCCCCTGAGGGTAAGGACTTTTCATTCACGGGTCAATCACTGAAGACCAGAACCTGCTGGAAGCTCAGAGAGTGGAGCTGTGAATTAAAGGAAGGGATGGCTGGCATCCAGACTAGCATAGCCCAAAAGAAGTACTGTGTTTTTCTGTAAGAACCATGGTGGATTGGGACCAATACAGTATTCCAGGTTTCATGGTGCAAACCAATGTCAGAAAAGCAGACTGAAGGAGGTGAAGTCATGTGGCCCATCACAGTAGGTAAGTGGCAGCAGATGCCAAGCTCAGGTGTGACTGCCTCCATGTGGGTTAGCAGTGCTACATACTAGGATGTGGGTGACAGGTCATCCCTCGGTGAGCAACTCCGAAGTGCAATTCTTTGTCCCTTAGCAAGGTCTCAGTGTGTCTCCTGGGATGTGGCCTTTGTCATCTGGGGCTAGCGGGATAAAGTGTTCTTTCCGGTGGGAACCTGTTGACCTGGAGACTGAGATAAACCACGCACACAGACAATCAGTGGCTCTGTACACTGTTACCCACACAGGCTTCCAGACTGCACAACCCTCCGTGCATGCTGCCATGCATAAGCGTTGATACTGACTGATCTTGACTGGAGGGGCGCCCGCAGCCGTAGTCACTTCTATAGATCCCCTCATGTTCTCCTTCCCTTGGCTGTTATGGGCCTGTGTCTTTTCCTGATGGCACAGGGAAATCCCAGGACATACACTCACTGTCATGTCATCACAATCTGGAGATGGCACCTCCCAGACTGTGCAAGTATCCCCAACATCATGACAGGTGGGAAAGAAATCTAAAAAGTAGAAAGAGGGCTGGAGAGATGGCTTAGGGGTTAAGGCTCCTGCCTCCTAAGCCTAAGAACGCTGGTTCCAATCTCCAGTGGTTCCAATCTCCAGGTCCCATGTTTAGCCAGATGCAAAGTGACGCAAGGGCGCAATGCCGTACTTGACCACAAGGGGGCACACGCATCTGGATTTCTTTCCCAGCAGCTGAGACACTGCTGGCGTGCCCATCTCTGTCTTCCTCTCCCTCTCTCTCTCTGTCTCTCTCCAAAAAAAAATTAAAAAAAAATTAAAAGTAGAAAGAGGTTTTTTAAAAATATATTTTATTTATTTATTTGAGAGAGAGAATGGGCATCCTAGGGCCTTCAGCCACTGCAAATGAACTCCAGATGCATGCTCCCCTTGGTGCATCTGGAATACATGGGTACTGGGGAATTGAACCTGGGTCCTTAAGCCTTGCAGGCAAATGCCTTAACTGCTAAGCTATCTCTCCAGTCCCAGAAGAAAGATTTTCTTCATCTGCTAGTGAAAAAGATCAAAAGTAAGATGAACAGAGAAGCTTTAGTTTGGACAAGAAGTACCCCACCACCACCACTACCATTAGAAAAAGAAAAAAAAAAGCGCTTAGTTGCCAGATGATGGGTTTTAGAAAGTGACTTGATTATAAGGCTCTCACCTCATCCATGGATTTGGACTAATCCATTGGTAGATTCATAATTTGATGGTGTTATTGAGAGGTGGTGGCAACTTGTGAATGTGGGGCCTAGTTGGAAGAAGCAGGGCTCCCTAGTAGTAGGGGTACCCTTGGGGGTACTATTATCTTCCTTGCCTGAGGCAACTCAAACTTCCTTCTCTCCCCCCTCCCGCTCTCTTTTTCTCTTTCTCTCTTTCTCCCTCTCCCCTTCCTGGTTGCCATGGGACCAGGAGCCCAAATATCTCTGTCCTCCCTTAAGTTGCTTATTTCAGATCTTTTGTGGCAGTGATTAAAAAGCTGAAACACTTAGGCCTTTCTGCCGCCATTAATCTGTTCTTCTACTTACATATAGACAATACCATCCTCTTAAGTCCTTCCTCCCTCCCTTTCTATTCCCTTTACATCCCCTTTCTAAGGCCTAAGTGAGGTCAGAAGAAGAGATTGAGTAAAGGAAAGGTGGGGGAAGGGCTAATCAAAATCTAAGAGGGTATAAATAAGTCATATGGAAACCTACTTTTTCAGACAATGGCACATCCAGAAGCCATAGATTGTTAGTAGAAAATTTTCAGTGCCAGGGATGGGATACCTTCCAGTGAGTTCTTGGCCAGGGAGGTCCCAGATACCCCCAAAACATTACAGGCCATTGCCAAGGCTCTTGATTTCCTGCCAAGAATACATAGTATTCTTGCTATTGCTAAAGACTCCATATACTTATGCTGCAAGGTCACTGAGAAATCCTGCTGGAGCTGAGCTGAAAACCTCCTCTGTGTAAACCAGCTGACAGAAAGCTGGAAAAAGCAATGCTATATGCAGTTCCATGGAAGAGAGAGAAATAACCAGTGAAGATACTCAACAGTGGACACTGCAAGCTTTAAATTTGGCCAGCCAGGCCAAATGAGCCAACGGGTGCAATAGTGACATGTCTGTTATGTGAGAAACCAACCACTCTCTAATTGGACTGGAGGCCTGCTCCATGGAAGGGAATACATCCCTGATACTGAAAACCTACAAGTGTAGTCATGAGCCCTAGGGGTGTCATGTTTTCTGGCGTCTAGCTAAATGTATATACTATGCTCACCAAACTGCCCAGTAAGCACTTCTCTTAATGTCCATACCCATATATTAATGCTACTCTCACTTTTGGTTAGAGCAGCTTCTCTTTTTAGATGGTGGTGACCTTGGGATGACTCAGAAGGCACCATAGTGCTGAGAAGAAGGGACAGAGGAGTGCTCAGCACTGAAATATCTCCATAACACTTTGCAAGGCTCAGGGTCTATTAGGGAAGAGGTGGCAGAAAGAATGTAAGAGCCAAAGGAAGGGTAGGACTGCTTACAATGAGCTTTTCTAGACACAGAATGGCCTGGATATCCATGAGCTCGCAGTGCCTGACACTACCTACACAAGACCATCATAATAGGAGGAAAAGATGAATTTGACATCAAAATAAAACAAAGACTTATTAAGAATGGGAGGGGATATGATGGAGAGTGGAGCTGCGAAGGCAAAGCAGGGAGGGGAAGGGAATTCCCATGGTTTATTGTCTATAATTATGAAGCTATCAATAAAATTGTAAAAAAAAAATAAATCAGAGACAGGCAGATATCCAGCACTCAATTTAAGAGAACCCAGAAACATTTCTGCACTGTGTGGTGATGGAACATCTCCAGCTGGTTGTCAGTGGACTCCCCTGGTAGTTAGCTCGAGAGTTAGCCACAGAAGCATGGATACCGCCTTGCCTGCCTCCATGGGACTAAACAGCTTGAGTCTGATCCAGTCTCATCCAAGATGGCTGAAAACAACAACCTCCTGATCCCAAATCAGCAACAGCTTCCTGTTTTTACTCCTCAATTTCACAGCCTTAGTCCCATGGGTAGGCCTTTCCTAAGACAATGGTCCTCCTGAGCCCAGGGACCAGTCATGTGTCTCCCTGTACAGAACCTGGCAAGGCTCGTTCTTATTAGCTGCCTGGCTCATATGAATGGGCCTGAGGCACGTATGTAAGTGAGCCCTTCCTGTCCTTCCACCATTCTGCTCGCCTGCCAGCCATTCTGTCTTTCCTCTTCCTCCCTTACCCGAGAAGCAGGTGAGAGAGGTTCCCCTGCCTCTCCTCCTGCAGACTGGGAAGGGGGACATTGTCTTTTGACTAGAGTGCTTTCCTGCTCTGTTTTTCCTCTTTTCCAAACTCTCCCTATAATATATCTCATCATGTACCCTTCTCTGAGTCTGCGTTTTTAATTCTTTGAACACTTAGACAAGGATCTGAAGTTGGGGTTCATAAGCCTGGAGGGGGGTCTCCTGCATTTTTATGGAGATCGAATCCCCCTCCCAGTACTCCAATCCTACATTAACAACACAGAACTAAGTAAACATTTGATAATTTTAGCATGCATATACATGTACAAAAGACAAGGCCAGACAATTGAATCACATATGTAATTGTGCTGAAATTCTGATTTCTAGAACACCTTTCTTGACTAAGCTAGTTGCTATACTCTCAGTGTTCTGTCTGGGTTCTTCCCCTTTTCTTCTTTCTTTTCTTTAGTTTCTTTCTTTCTTTAGTTTCTTTCTTTCTTTTCTTTCTTTCTTTCTTTCTTTCTTTCTTTCTTTCTTTCTTTTTCTTTATTCTTTCCTTCTTTCATCTTTCACATGGTAATGAGAACCAAACCCAGAGCCTTGCACATGCTAACGGAGCCCCCACCACCACACTGCACTCTCATTGCCCACTTTCATGCTTATCAAAATTAATCCCCACTTAGATTAAAATGAAACATGACAATCTATTGAAACCCATTAAAGGAATCTGAATTCTTTTGCAAAGCTTCTTTCAAAGTGTATCCTTGGGCTGGAGAGATGGCTTAGGGATTAAGGCACTTGCCTACAAAGCTAAAAGGCCCAGGTTTGATTCCCTAGGACCCACGTAAGCCAGATGCACAAGGTGGCATATGCATGTGGAGATCATGTACAGAGGCTGGATGCCCTGGTGTGCCCACTTTCTCCCTTCCTCACTCCCCCTGCCTCTATTTCAAATAAAAATAAGATATTTAAAAAAAATGTATTCTAAAATGTTCTGGGCAAAAGTAAATAGGCATGAGCTGACAAGGTAAATAACAATTGCACATCTCTCCTCATTGAAGCCCAAAGAAAACTCAGATACCGATAAAGAGAAGACAACTTCAGCTGAGACGCTGGTCTCTTTAGGCACCAGCCTCGGTCCTGAACCCCACCCAGAGACATACAAGATGGAATCTGAGGCTCCTGGATGCTGGGCTTGGGTCTTCAGTAGTACTCTTCTTTTCAAAGAATTTACCATCAAGGTATTTTTAGGATCAAAACTGAAAATGTGTATGTGCATGTGCATTTGTGTATAGGCATGTTTTCTTTTAAAATTTATTTGTGTGTGTGTGTGTGTGTGTGTGTGTGTTTGCATGGTAGGGTCTCTTGTCCATGCAAATGAATCCTCATCCAGGTATATGTGGGTATGTGGGTAGCTGCAAAATTTAACCCAGGCTGGCAAAGGATTTCAACCAATGAGTATCTCCCAGCCCCAATTTATGCCTTCTTTTGAAATTTCAAATATATCTTAAGACTCTCAAGAACATAACTATACGAAGCCAATGAAATGATTTTTCCACTTATATTAAACACATACACACACACACACACCCCTCCCTCAGTGTAAATAAGCACAGATTTTCAGGCATTTCATTCCTTACATAGAGTATTTAAGCTAATTCAAAAGATCAATGAAGCAACCCACCTCTATAGAACTCGATATGGTTTTTAAGAAACAAAGAAAATGATCGATAGGGTTTAAATGTCAACTTCTACCAGTGGGATAAGCCACCCCTCATATAACGTGACACTTTCTTTGGACACTTAGAAGATAATGAAAGAGACATTTGTGGTACTCATGAGGTTCTATAAGGGTGCTTTAGGATTAAAAAAATTATTATGTGTGTGTGGAGGGAGGGAGAGAGAGGGGGAGAACAAATGACCACAGGAGTGCCAGGGTCTCTTGCAAATGAACACCAGATGCATGCATCTCTTTGTGATGCTAGCTTTACATGAGTGTTGGGGAATTGAACCCAGCCAGCAGGCTTTGCAAACAAGTGCCTTTAATCACCAGGGCATCACTCCAGCCTCTTGGTTTGTATCTTAGCAGAACACCAGCAGTTATCTTGTAAGTACATTCCTACCAACATGTGGAAACCAAGGCTCAAAGAGATTTGATAGTTACTCAAACAGAGTTCAAGTTCACCTGTCTGAAAAGCCTATCCTTTCTGCTCTGTCAGGTGAGGCTGTACATGTTGGCACATGTCATGCATGTGCTGGCATTTGACTATGTGGCAAGCAACTATCATTTTCTCTGGCTGGCCCAAGCTTCATGTGGAACATTTACTATCCAGTCTACTTGATCATCTTAGAAACCTTTAGGTATGCGTATGTTCGAATAGATGCCTCCAATGGATTCAGGAGTTTTAAGTAAGCTTGTAACTTGGCTGGAGGTGGTGTCACTAGGGGCAGATCTGAACTCCAGCCTAAAGATATGCAGAATGCTTGAGCCCCAACTGGGGGTCCCCAGAGTGTGCTTCCTTATGGCGTTGTTGGTGGCATTTTTCTCTGCATGGATCTGTGAAAGGGAGGCCAGCCTCTTTTGTCATTGTGAAAGTTCTCCTGGATCTGTCAGCTTCAATAAATGTCATTGCTCTCATAACTTGCACCTGGTTTTGAAGTTCGTCCCAGCAACATGAAGCTGACTATAACATAGAGTAAGCCACTTTGATAGAAGAACCTGAAGCTAGGCAAAGGGGCCTGCATGAGTTAAAAGAGACCTGTCAGGATGAGGCTGCAACAGGAATGGAGTCAGTTAGCTTGCAGCACACTGAGCATGTATGTGCAAAAGATCTGTCTTCCAGAATCCATCACATATGGCCTGGGGTTGACCAAAGCAAATAAGGGAACTGAGTGGACATGGGTCTCATTGCCTCTCAAGAGGTCAAGGTCCAGAAGCACAGGGGGTCTCTGCCTGGTGATGGCAGAAATCTGTGTTCCCTGGTCAATAAATAGCAACAAGGAGGTGAACCAGCTACCTTATCAGAGGAAGGTAAGGCCCATCGAGAGAGGGATAGCCAGCCCCCAAGACTTTCACCTATGACCTAGCCCTCTGCTGGACTCCCAGGCTGGACCTCAGCATGGGAAAACCTAAAAATGCTTTATTACTTATTAGTTTATAATCTAGACCCAAGACCCACCTGGCCTTCCCAGATGGCAAAGCTGAGGAGGACGTTCTTGTTTTCATAGCATTTGCTTAGTTTTACTACTTTATCTTTGCCTTTTCTTTTAGCTTATTTCACCTTGCCTGTTTGTTTCTGTTCTGTCTTTTCACTTTGTCCGTAGGAATAAGAAGTGACAGATCAAATTCTGAAGGTACACCCTGGACAGCGGAGGGACGGCTAAGCATTCACTTTTTCGTTTGTTCTTTTAGCAGAAACCCGTTGCATGCAGGGTAGCAGGTCCCCCAGGGTTCTCTGGGAAGACTGCCCTCAAAGGGGAGGCCAGAAACTTCCCAGAAAATGTGCCTGGAGCAGTTACCCTCTCTTTGCTGGGACAAACACTACACCAGAAGCAGCTTTATGAGAGGCAAGGGTTTATTTCGGGCTTACAAAGTTCAGGGGAAGCAGCAATGGTGGAGGAAGCTGGGTCTGCCCGCAGCAGCAAAGCAAACAGGAACAGCCAGGGCTCAAGCTCATTCTGAACACGCTTTAGGGCCTGACTATAGATCTGCCACCCGTGACACACCCCTTTCCCAGCAGGTCTCCACCCACTGAAGATTCAAGTTGCAAACTCAGTCTTAATAAAAAATGCCTGGGTTTATGGGGGCCCTACACTCAAACCACCACATTGTCCATCATTGTTCTCACCTGTCTTCAGAGATCAGCCAGTGGATCCAAGTTATAGGAAAGCTCTGCCCACTAGGACTCTACTCACATTCCACACTCCCCATGTATTCTGAGCAGTGAGACCAGGGTTCCACCCATCACATGCCCCCTCTGTCTCTTCTTCTCTAGAACTTACATCACCCAAGACACTCAAGGAAACCCACAGAGGTGTGGGTCTGACATTCTTTTTTATTGTCTTTGGCAAGTAGATAAATATATGTGTGCATATATATGTGATGTCTGTGCAAGTTCATGTGTGTGTGTGTGTGTGTGTGTGTGTGTGTGTGTGTGTGTCCGTCTGTCTTCAGGTCAGTGGGCAACCTTAGCTGCTGTTCATCTCCTTTGAGACAGGGTCTCTCATTGACCTGGATTTCACCAATTAAGCTGTCTGATGCATCAGCCTGTCACCTCCCAGCGCTGAGATTACAGGCACGCACTACCACCCTTGGAATTGCTATGATTCCAAGGATCTGACTTGGGTCCTCATGCTTACGAGGCAGGTGTTTGATCCACTGAGCCATCTTGGCAATCTGACCTTCTTTAACACTCTCACATGCCGGTGTCTGCGCACTGCTGTTCCCCAGAGGCTCTTGAGCTCTTCACTGCCTGTGTTCGTAGCCCATTCTCTCCCTACAGGGATTTATTTCATGGGCTTATTAAAACATGTGCATGCACATCAGGGAATGCCAAGCCCCAGTGGAAGGAGTAAAGCTATTAGTTCACCCTTTGGTCATTTGGTCACTCTGATGAAAGACAAGCCTCCTTTAGGAGCTTCCCTGTGGCCAAAAAAAAAAAAAAAGAAAGAAAAAAAAGAAAAAGAAAAAAGAAAATAAAAAGAGTAAAACATGGGTTTCTCAGAATGAATCATTGGGAAGAAGGAATTATAGGTTTCTCTAGAGCCCCTGTCTAATCCCATCACATAATCCAATGTACATGGCACGTAGCACGGGTGATCAGCCAAAGCCTATGGTTATAAATATGGGGACCTAGACTGCTCCTGGCATGAGAGGAAGGTCTAATGTAGGCTTGCCCTCTATGCTTCAGGATCAATGGAGCTCTTCTGCCTATACTGTAAGCCTGGAGTTTCTATTTCCTTCCTTGTGGATCTCAGCCACTGAATTAAGTGTCTATGTCACTTTATGAACAGAATTGATTTCATGAGTTCCATTTGGGTTTGGAGTATCTCTTTGGGATGAGTTTGCAAATGAAGTGAGATATCTGGGTGGTTGAAATACCCTCGGAAGTGAGCTTGTCTGGTTGCGATAATTTAATGGGTGCAGCAGATTCCATGGCTGCTCAGGAAGTTACCACTAACCACTGGTTTAAGACAAAGGTAACATTCTTTCCTACCCTATTAGTTGGAAATCGAGGCGTCATAGATCCCTCTCCTTTTCAGGGATCCAAGGTAGAGGCTGCCCGTTTTTGGATGCTTCCATAAGCCTTGGCCTGTCACAGGAGTCTGTCACTCTCCTTGCTCACAGCCTGTCTTTTGCTTTGTGTCTGCATGGACTTTATCCTGACACCTGGCTTTAAATCTCTCTCTTCTGGAAAAGACATGATTCCTGAACCTGAGCCCAGCCAGATCCACTGTGACCTCATATTCATGTAATTTCCTTTATAAAGATCCTTTCCAAATACAGTGGCATGGAGAGGTTAAATCTTGGGCTGGGAAGATGGCTCCATGGGTAAAATGTTTGTTGCTCCAGAATGAGGACCTGGTTTTGAATCCCCAGGACCCATATAGAACTATTGAGCATGGTGACATGCACCCTTAATCCTGGTGTTGGCGACGAGCAGATTGAGCCAACTCGGTGAGCTCTAGGTTCAGTGAGTGACTCTGTTTCAGAGAACAAAGTGGAGTGTGACAAATGAGGACACCCAGTGTCAACCTCTGGCCTCCACAGACACATACATATACATGTATGAGCAGCTGCACACACATGTGTGCCTCCCCCCACATATGACAAAATAGATAGCGAGGATTAATTTTTGTGAAAACACACAAAGCAGGACTTTATAGAGAAAGATGGAGTATCTTCTACAATACAGGAAGTATTTGCTGCTAGCCCAGCAGTGGAGAACTCCAGGCCTGACTTGTGGCATCCAAAAGCAGGACACACGGTAGAAAGAGCGCCTGGCTGTGGGCTAAATTCTGAAGGTTGGGCACGTGCTGTTTCCTGGCTCCTGGATGCAGGGCTTAGGCAAGTCAAGTAGCCCCCGCGGGGCCAAATACTATCAAGCAGAAATCTTCAGCAAGTGTTACTCAGAGTGATGGAGTTCTAGACACGGGCCATACCACTGGACAACATGCCACCCATCAATGAGAGTCCAGGGCTCAGTGTGCAGTGGACACATGGAAGGCCCAAGAGAGAGAAGACAGAGACGTGGTCATGCCGCCCTCTTCCCCCCCCCCCATGAGGGATGGTGGCAGCTGGAGAAGCAGCCAAGGGGAGGTGACCCACACAAATGCTTCTTGAACAGCCCGGCAATGGGGAAATGAAAGGTCCTTCCTTTGTGGAGGAGTGAGGAGCAAGCAGGAGTTAAGGTAGCAGTCAGTTTGTCTGTGTGTGTGTGTGTGGACAGGGTGAGTTCCAGGCATCTGGGAAGGGGGGTCCCCTCAGTGTGCTGAGTGTACAAATAGCCACGGGCAGAGGAAGCCCAGGGGTCTGTGTGTTGGAGCAATCTTTGGCACACCGAGAGGCTTGGCAGGAGACTGGTTGTGCTTGTCTCAGGTCTAGCTGTTGACAGAAAGAGGCTGGGCAGTGGGGAGACAGGGAGTCCCCACAGGTGCGGGAGAGGCTGCACTCAGAATACCCATGAGGCAAGGGGCCAAGGAAAGGGAGAGACCTAGATGAGAAGGAGAGAAAAGTTAGCACTGTCTCTTCTCAGAAGCCAGAGGGAGGCTGATAGCAGAGAAAAGCCTTACTTCCAAGGTACAAGGGGAGAACTTGAGGGAGCCCACTTGGCTTCTAATCACGGGATTGGGAAGCTGTGCCAACAGCTGAAAGTGAGAGTAGGTGACGTTTTAGTCCAGGCACTACAGCAACAAGGGAAAGCTATAGCCCGAGGCAAAATGGAATTACCTAGGGAGCATGGAGTAGTGAGGACATGCACGAGTTTGTAATGGGTTCAATTCACACCAGTATTCTATCTCTGCCAGTGTTATAAGATGGACATTGGACATACATTAGAAAGGGGAACTGGGACAAGGAAGAGAATGAAAGCCCAAGTCCCTTGCTGTTCCAGACCTCCAGGACCCAAGCATTCTCCGTGTTCCTTGTTGAAACAGACTTGAGGAGATACGGTGGGAAAAGTTTCGTCTGAGGCCTTTGGCGGATGAATCTCCAGACCTAAGGATTAGGATCCTCAATGTATGACTCTTCACAAACTCATGAGCCCCCACATGCTGCGGTCCCAGCTCAGTGATCAGAGAGCCTTCCCCTCCACGGCTGAGCATGCACGACCCCAACTGAACCACTTCCAGCTGAAACTGTCCTGTGTTTTTGTGTATTTCCCTCCACCCCAGCATGTCAACGAAGAGTGTGTGTATGTGTGTGCATAACAGAGACACACCTCCACACCCAACAACAACTTGCTCCAGCCCTGCTCTCTGCTCCTCCCGACGAAGCAATTAAACCCTTCCTAATCAAGGAGACAGATGAAACGAGTTTATTAATAAAAGGCCCGTCAGGAAGATTGGAAATGAATGATTAGTAAAATCCACCCCATTTTACTTATAGACAGACCCCCCTCACGGAGAGGCATCTGTGAAGGGCAGGAATTCCCAAGTAGGTTGGGGCTGGAAGCATCTGGAAGCTGTTTGCTATATGGATTAGGAAGCGAACTGCACACAGACACCGCCTCCAGCCACAGAGCTCGCTCCGCGGAGGGGAAAACATGCTGCCTGCGTTCAGTGCTGCTACTTTTTCCCCTCGCTTGTTATCTATTTTATTTCTTCCTTGGTTCCCCAGCTCCCCCGCCATTCAGTGCAATTATGTCTGCACAGATCCGCCAGCTGTAGGGCTTGTTAACCATGCCCGCCCCGCAAGCTGTCGGGAGACTGTGAAGAAGGAGTGAGACCACGCGCACACCCGTCTGCATGTCTGCATCCCCTGCAGATGCGGGGAGCATCTCTCCTCGCCATAGTGTGGGCCTTTTGCTATCGACTGGCCAGTAGTGTCAGGCAAAGTGAAACTTAAAGTACAGACACACCCGTGTGCACACACAGTTGCAGCAAGCCTGTGTGTTTATATGTATCTGCGCACACGCACACACAAACACATACACACACACATTTCCTACACTTGCCCAATCATGATGAACAGCATTATCTTTCCCTTGCTTCATTGGTCTCTTCTCCTCAGTCAACAACAGGTCTCTCCAATTTCTCCACCAGAGGAGATGATCAGCAGGAACGAGCCTTTGCTGTGCAAAGCATGCGCTCCATTCCCCTGCACCCTTATAAAAAGCCAGGTCTGGTCACACACGTCTGTCACCATCATGCCGAGAGAAGCAGAGACAGGGGGATTGCTTGGGGCTCCCTGGTAAATGAATCTAGCCACCAAAATAAGGAGCCCCGGTTTAAGTGAGAAACTCTGTCTCAGTGAAGGAAGGCTGAAGAGATACGATGGATACCTGATGTCTTCCTCTGGTCTCCCCACGTATGCACACAGGCGCCACACATGCATACACCATGCACACCATGTACCACACATACACCAAAAATGTTCTCTTATAATGAACATTGAAAATACAATTTCTAAAGTGGCATCATTCCTAGCCAATGCTAATCTCTTTGGAGACACCACAGCACCCTCAACTCCCATCGATGCTTCAGACTCCATATGTTTGTTGGTTACTCTGTGTTACGGTAGGTGTGGCAGACTCTGTTATGGAGGAAGAACAACCACACTTTGGTTATATCTTTTAAAAAAAACATTTTTAATATTTTTATTTATTTGAGAGAGAGAGAGAAAGAGGGAGAGAGAGAGAATGGGTGGGCCAGGGCCTCCAGCCTCTGCAAACAAACTCCAGATGCATGAGCCCCCTTGTGCATCTGGCTTATGTGGGGCCTGGAGAGTTGAACTGGGATCCTTTGGCTTTGCAGGCAAATACCTTAACCGCTAAGCCATCTATCTCTCCAGCCCTGGTTATATCTTTCTAATGAAATAAGCAACAACAGGACCCAATCTGACCAGAAGTCACTGATGAGGGGCGGCTGCAAAGACCACCTGTGCCTGGGCCATGTTGGGCAGAGGTAGTGCTTACTAGATGGTCTTGCTGCAGGGCTGGCCAAGAGAACAGGGGTCCAGGGACAGGAATGTCACAGCATCAGTAAAAGGACCCCTCAAATATTCAAAAAGAGCCCCTCTCCTCCTCTGGGGACTTCCAGTTTCCAGGCCACCGCCTCATTCCTGAGAATGGAAAACTGCCCAACAGAAGTGAAAGCCATGGGATTTCAGGGTGGGAACAACACTGACCCATGGAAGTGACTCATGTCAACTGTGCTGCTGTGTGTGTGGCTGTGTTTTATTTAAATGATCTAAGATGATGGCCCCACTTGGAGTGAATTAGCAGGTTAAATAAGGCCACAAAGAAAACGAAAGTGAAAGTGCTCAGGAGACGGGAGGGCCTACGTGGAAATGCTTCTAGTACCTCCCAGAGCCTGCCTGGCTGCGGCCTCAGCCCCTCTCTCTCAGCAGCAAGGTGACTCTGTGCAGAACCAGCTGTGGACACTGACACTGTGTCTGTTCCAGGTTTCTCACCCCTGCCCCAGGGGCTCTGAGGTGACAGCTCTCAATTAGTCCCAGATGACTACTTGGGGGCCACTCGTCCCTGGACAGCTCCTTAGTGGACCCTGCATCTGACAGCTTCTGCAAATGGTCTCCAGTGACATTTTCCTCTACACGAATGCAGTGGGTGCCTGCGTATCCATACCTGTTGCCTCTCACACTATGTGGACCCGCAGAAAGGGCCACCAGCTGCGGAGGGCATAGCACAAACAAAGCTATGACCAGATGTGGTTTGGGTCATGCTGCATGAGGACTTTCTAGTTTTCACTACTCTTCCCATACGTGCTCCCCCCAGTCCCTCTGCCTCCTTGTCTCTGTGCATACCCTCTGCTCTGGGCCCAACTCTGACCATACTAGCCTGACTTCAGGTCCTCAATGGAAGTCTCAACCTTTGCTTCCTTTCCCAATGCATCCCTAAGGGTGAGTGCAGCAGGATTGCTGCTACAGGGAGCTTCCCTGGAGTCCGTTCATTTCACCGTCACCACCATCTGTGTAGTGGCCCTGCAGCCTCCTCTTAGGAATCTTAGGGTGTCCCTTCCTGAGGCAAACCGCAGCTGAGTGGGTGTCTCAGAGATACCCCTAGTCTCTCTAGCTTCTTGTAAGTCCTCAGGCATTATGACGTGCCCACGTGCTCCAATGGTTTAGTGTTTTGGATTCAGCCCCCACCCCAGGTCTAAGGCACTCTGCCCCTGACTCTGTGGGTGCAGGTGTGCTGTATGTGCCCCTGTTTTCTCACTGGCATCAATGACAAGATGGGCAATAAGCACGGATGAGTAGCACTGGCTTCTGCTAGGTCCATTCTAGGCTCCAGTGTCCCTCCCGCCGGCCTCTCAGTGCCCTTAGCATTGCCAACAAAAGCTTAATATAACATCATTTTATAAGATCAGCCACCAGCCTAGGCTGACACACAGCCTCACCGTCACTTGTTTTGGGCTGTCCACCCAAGATTTGCCAACTTCAACTGAGCTTGATGCTCTGCACGATGAAGTCACATAAAGAGGCTCCAGCCTTCCTCACACGGACGACAAACAGTACATGAATAATGCCTGGTACAGATCCTTCCTTTCCCCAGCCAGATGGTCACTGGAGCATTTGGTCATTCATTTATTCACTCCAATATCCATTGTTGAGTGCTACTGGGCATCGAGCACAATGCTTCTCCGGTATAACGTAAAGCGAAGCAAATTTATTGCCTTCTGGTTGGCACAGTCTCGAGAGCAGGAGGAAGAGCTGAGAGGAAGTCATGGCTGGGGGTGGGGTTGGGAGAGACTAAAATGGAGAAGGGAAAGACCTGGTCCATAAAGGAAACTTTTCCCGAGACCAGTCCCAGCCCCAAAATGTGGGTGGGAATCTGTGTCTCCCTGAAGGCTGGCAAAGGGATTGGGAGGTCTTCTCAGAGGAGGCAGTACCTGTTCGTGGTGCACACAGATGCAAAGGATCTAACATGTGGAAGGTTCCATGAGAGAGCCCAAATCTCCTTCAGCATTATTGCACTTAATCTTTAGTACCGCTGAAAGCAGGCAGCAATGAGGAAGCTGCAGGATGAAAGTTGCATTTGCATCCTTAGCCATCAGGGGGAATGCAAACTAAAACTCCTTTGAGATTTCAGATTTTTATCTCATCCCAGCCAGAGTGGCTATCATTAAGAAAACTAGTGACAACAAACGCCAGTGAGGTTGTGAGGGAAGGAACACAGAGTCGCTGTTGGTGTGAGTTTAAACTGGTACATGCACTATAAGAAATCAGCCTGGAAGGGTTTTCCAAAAGCTAAAAATTCAACTATTCTGTGACCCAGCTATACCACTCCTGGGCATATATGCAAAAGACTCAGCATCCTACTACAGCTATTGATGCACATCCATGTTCCTTGCACCTCTATTCACGGAAGCAAGGAAATGGAATGGGCCCAGAAGTGTATCAACTGGTGACTGGTTCATAACAATGTGGTATATGTACACCATGGAGACTTACTTGGCTATAAAGGAAAATGAAGTTATGAACTTTGTAGGAAAATAGATGGAATTGGAAAAAAAAAAACACATATATACACTAAGTGAAGTAACCCAAGCCCAGAAGGACAAAAATCAGATATTCTCTCTCATAGGTAGATGCTAACTTTCACTGTTTTTATGGATGTAGATATGGGTATGTGAGAGTGATTATGGCTATGATTTGAGGAAGGAAATCAGGAGAGAGAAACAAGAGGTGATGAGAGAGGGAAGAAAGAACAAAAGGAAACACACAGTGAGTATGAAGGCAGAAAGGAGGTTAAGCTAGGGAGGGGAGGCCACAAGGGCATGGCGGGAAGGGAAACAAAAAATTTCTTTGAAAACACCGTAATGAAACCTAGCCCTTTGCATGTTAATAAAAAAGAATTTGAAAATACATTTAATGTCATGGAAAAAGTCCCCTGAAAATTGATGCCTGGCCACAAAAATAAAATCAAGTTAGTCCTCCTCCCATACGCATTTGGCAACCTGTTAGTGGCTTTAACCAAGAAGGAATTGATCTTGCTGTTACTTAGAATTTATGTTGTACTTTGTACCTTCTAAACGGTTTACAACTTTGAGTGGTTTGTTACAACACCCCTGTGTGAATGGTCAATGTGAGAAACTGAGGCTCAGAACATTTAAGGGCACTGCTTGACATCCATAGTCACCAGCTAACAAGCAGGATAGCTTGTTAAGGTTCAGCCTTTGATGTTGTAAATCTTCCTGCTTAATATGTCAGTTTGTTGGCAACCTTAATCTTAGCTACAGTCTTTTCCTTTGTTCATTTCAGATTCTAAGGCTTGAACCCAGGGCCTCATGCATGCTAAGAAAGTGGGTACATCTTCAGCCCACTTGCAGTTGTCATCCCCTTTACTATATTGCCTGGTTCACCTTCATTTTCAGGAATTATAACTGATATTGCAAGGAGGCCACTATACTGCCTGTCACATATGTATGCGATAACATCTAAAATAGCTATTAAAACAGCAGAACAAAGAACTATCACTAGAAATAGAAAGTAGGAAGTCACAAATGGTACTCATTTAATACACAAAGCCCAGGAAAGAATAAGCAAATGGCCAACACAGCCAAACAAGACACAGAAGAAGCATCCAGGGAGGAGTCCAACCATCTCACTGACTACATGAAACAGAAGATAAACTATCAGACTGAATGAGAAACCCAGACTCAGCTGTCTTCCGCCTGCAACACAGATGGGCACACAGATAAACACACTACATTGTAAATGTAAAGATTCGAAAAGACCACAATAAAAAAGGACTGAAAATGATAAAATGCAATAATACCTAGGAAAAGACAATTCATGGAAGCATATAAATATAAAAGTGAATTTCACAGAAAAAAATATGAAAGGAGCTAAAGCAACTCACCCCATAATGAAAATAAAAACACCATTGAACAAGAAGACATACCAATTCTAAACATACATGCGCCTAGCAACATAGCTTCGAAGAACACAAAGTAGAGACTGGTAGCATTGCATGGAGGAATTATCAACAGTTATGGGCAGGGATTTTGACCTTCTTATCTTATCTCCATAGTTTCTAGGAAAACTAGTTGGCAAGACAGGCTGGATGGATAAGGGTGATATACTGTCCACATCAGCATCATAGACCTCCATGCCATCAACAGCACAATACACACTCTTCAAATACAGAACATTGGCCAAGCTATACACACACACACACACACACACACACACACACACACACACACACCACACTACTGAAGTATAAAACAATTTGAACACATTTAAAAGGTCAAAAATTATATAGGTCAGTCTTTCTAGCAATACTAGAACTCAATTAAAAATTAGTAGATGAATGGAGTCTAAGGAATATTCAAATATTTGGAAGCTAGGAAACATAAAAGAAAGCATGGGTGAAAAAATAACTAGGAAATTAAAAAAAGTTTACTAAAATTCGTCAGATGCTTTTAAAGCTATATTCAGGCTCAAGAGCACAGAATTCAATGAAGATGTTTCAAAGAAAGAAAAGAGGTCTCCACTCGATGATCTCACTTCTACCTTAAGAAAGTGGGAATAAGGGAAGCAAATTAAGTTCGAATAAGGAGAAGACATGAAATAATAAAGATCAGAGTAGACATCAATGGAATGGGAAACAGAAATACAATAGAAAAAGATCAGTGAAACCCCAAATAGGGCTTTTTTTTTAGAAGATCAATAAAATTGATAAATCTCTAGACAGAATCATCAATAAAAAGGGAAGACAATCTATCGATATCAACAATGAGAGAGATAACATCACTAAAGATTCTGTAGATATCGAAGAAAAGAAATATTGTGAACTACTTGGTGCCAATAAATTTGATGTCCTCCATGATCACCTGTTTGGACATTTTCACAAAAGATACAAACTTCTAAACTCCCTCAGGAAGAAACAGTAAAACTTAATAGTGTTGTACTTATGAATAATTGAATTTATTGCTAAATTTTTATGACATTAAAAACCTCTGGCTCCAGATGGCTAGTTCTACACACACACACACACAAAAAAAAAAAAAAAAAAAAAAAAAAAAAAAAAAAAAAAAGGAAAAGTTAACCCTATTTCTCCACAAAAAAATTCCAGCAGTGGAAGTTGAATATACCCAGTTATTTTTTTTAGATAAGTTTTATTGTGATTCTCATTTAAATAGATAGTACATATAAACTAAAATGCCTCATGAGCCTATTTGGGAAAACCAAACCCCAAAAACATATGGTAACATGAGGACCAAGCGGGGTTTATTCTGAGATAGAAGGTTTGACATTTGATCATTAATAAATTAACAATGAGAAAATAAATTAAAATAAGAAAAGAATTGTATTATCTCTACAGGCCCAGCAATTTGACAAACCCAACATCCGTGTGTGCCATTCGCAGCTAGCAGGGACACTTACATAACTGGGTAAAAGCTTGCCCCACGACAGGAGTATCAACACAGGGACGTTCTCTCTCATCTTGTAGTGGGTATGTTTGTGAAAGATACATGATTGGCAGGGATCAGGATCCACTTGGAATATTGGAGTCAGTATCATCTTCTGCGTAGATGATCTAGCGTGTTCTAGTGTAAATAAACGAATGTAGCAAAATTTCAAGATTCAAGATCAATATATAAGTCAATTGTTTTTCTAATGCAGTTCTTCTCCTACACATGAACATTTTCCCGTAAGTCTGAGAAACCCGAGGCTTTGAGGCCTGCATGAGTAACTCGAATGTTTGTACAAATGCCACAGTAGTGTAACATGGTACAGGCATTTGGGAACACAAGAAAAGCCCATAGATGAGACAGCCCCCAAAGCCAAAGCTGTGAGTGTCTCCGATGAAGCCATCAAGGTCCTGGTGAAACCCAAGGAATGTGATCCCAGGACCCCAAAGCATGTCAACCGCAAGCTCTAGTGGGTTGCCTTCATCACCCACTTGAAGCTTACCAAGCACGCTCATGCCTACAGGCTCTTCCTACCAAAGGTCAGAGACCCAACTAAAGCTGTTGCTGCAGCCCTGGCTTCTGAAGCGGACCCCTGTGGAGGGCACATAGGAAAGGCCTCTGTCTTGTCAACATGAAGACGGACAGTCCAGTGTGATCACCAAGGTGACATCTGAATTTGATAGTCTCCTGTGTCATTTCCATAAATATACCCAGGGCAGGAGAAAAGAAAATAGTTCAATGCAACCTACCCTGAAATCTAGCCTTTCTACATCTAAAAGTTAAGATCAAGGAAGACACCTGTCTACATGAAACACAAATATGAATGTGAATCTCAGGTTTATTTGGAATATTAAAGGAGTTGGGAAACAGGCTGGTGAGATAGCTTAATGGTTAAGGTGCTTGCCTGAGGAGAATAAGGACCCAGGTTCAATTCTTCAGTACCCACATAAGTCAGATGCACATGGTAGCGCATGCATCTGAAGTTTATTTGTAGTGGCTAGAGGCTCTGCCATGCCCATTGTCTCTCTCTCTCTTTCTCTCTCTCTCTCATAGATAAATAAATAAATAAATAAATAAATAAATAAATAAATAAATAAAATATTTTTAAAAACGATGATAAGAGAGGGGTGAATGGTGACATGGTGGTAATTTCACTCAAATCAGTTGTAAAAACAGAATGCTCACACAGCAATACAGGTAGATCTCAGAACGATTTTACTGAGAGAGGAACAGGAACAGGATGAAAAGTGTATACTCTCTCATGACAATCAAGAATCAGTTGTAAAAACAGAATGCTCACACAGCAATACAGGTAGATCTCAGAATGATTTTACTGAGGGAGGAACAGGATGAAAAGTGTATACTCTCTCATGACAATCAAGTAAAAGCCTAGAAAATGTACATAAACTTCTAGAATGGTGGCGAGGTATGCAGTACTTACAAGGGGGTGAGAGAGCCCTGGAAAGGTGTATAAACAAATCTTGGGGTTGACCCTTGTGTTCTGATTGAAGTAATGGTTTTAGGGGAACACATACACAAATGCTCACCACAGTGTGCCCTTTAAATATACATGTAGATACATATTGAAAAATAAATGCAGAGAAAGCTTTCAGCAGTTTTATGAATGGCTCTCAAGTTAATTATTATCCAGTGTCACTTTCCACAGAATGTGCTCCAAGAAGAAACCCAACCCCATCTATATTAGAAGCTATACATTAACCTCAAACATAGGTACTTTAGCTATCAGGCCAACTGGAGCCACAAATGATGATGGGCATGTTCAATTTCAAGGCATCTTCTAAGTGTACTGGGCTTGATGAGGGACCAAAGCTTTGCTGGCGATGCTGCCTGTATCTACAGGTGCAGTGAGCTGGGGAGTGCATGACCAGTGGGAGAGATTATGAGACGAGCTGGGTAATTACAACTTAGCTAGAAAATGCATTCCCCATGCTGAACTCTGGAGATGGACAAGATCCTCATAGAGCAAAAAAAAAAAAAAAAAATCATTAGGAGCTGGAGAGATGGCTTAGCAGTTAAGGTGCTTGACTGTGAAGCCTAAGGACCCAGCTTTGATTCTCCAGGTCCCACGTAAGCCAGATGCACAAGGTAGCAAATGCATCTGAAGTTCATTTTCAGTGGCTAGAATCCCTGCCATGCCCATTCTCTCTCTTTCTCCCTCTCTCTGTCTCTAATAAATAAATAAAAATAAAATCTTAAAAAATCACTAGTTCATTAATTCCATTTTCAAAATATACAGACAATTGAAAGAAACATTTAGGAGATTGTAGCCTCAGGATTTTAGAATTATCCCAAAATACCCAACTGAGGGAACCAAGCTCTTCCCAGATAAACACATTCCTACATTTGCTTCTGAGGTTGCTTAACCTGGTATCGCTGAACAAAACCAAACAGTTTGGATGATTTCATTGTAATGTTAAATAGACCTTGTTTGACAGCCAAGTGAGTTGAGCATCTTGTATACATTCTGGGTTCAAGTTTAAGACCAAGTCTTAGGAGAGACTGCTATATAGCTGAATGTTAATGCCCCTAGCTATGTAAGGAATTTGCAATCTATAGCCTGTATCACTAAATACCTCATTCAAACTTTATAATATTAAGCTTTGGAATTAGATATGTCAATCATGCTACAGTTTCAATGTAATTAATGATACCATCATTGTGACCAAAGCCAACACTGTTATGCATACTTCCTTTTCTGTCAGTTTAAAATTGTGTCTAAGCTCATTGGATTAAGTCACAGCCATTTGTTCCTGCATTGTCATCTATGTGTTCATATGGTGGAAGGAGACAGAGCAATGTCACCAAGACATCCTCCCCTTGAGCTTTGCCTGAAGGAGTGGTCCAAGTCATAGAATCCAGTTCTTCATGCTGGGGAGATGGTTTGATTGGTTAAGGACTTACATTACAAGCATGAGGATCTGAGTTGAAGTTCCCAAACCCACACACAAAAACCAGGTGTGGTGGTACAAGCCTGTAATCCCAGCACTGGGGATGTGGAAACAGGAAGGTTCCTGAAGTTCAATGGACAGCAAGTCCAGCCTGATTGGCCAACTCCAGGCCAATGAGAGACCCAACCTCAAAAACAGATGGATGGTGCCTAAGGAATGACTTCCAAGTTTATCCTCTAATTTCTTTTTTTGTTTGTTTGTTTATTTTTATTTATTTATTTGAGAGCAACAGAGAGAGAGAGAAAGAAAGAGAGAGAGAGAGAATGGGCACACCAGGGCCTCCAGCCACTGCAAATGAACTCCAGATGCATGTGCCACCTTGTACATATGGCTTACATGGATACTGGGGAATCGAGCCTCAAACTGGTGTCCTTAGGCTTCACAGGGAAGCACTTACCAACTAAGCCATCTCTCCAGCCCCTATCCTCTACTTTCTATACACATCTGCATATACATGCACACCCCCACACATAAACATGCATCACACATGCATGTTCACCCATATGTATGCAAGTGTGAGCTTACACACATGCAAATACACACATGCAAATAACCATTTCATTTCCAACTTCCCTGGGACATAAAGACTACAATTATAGACATACCTTCCATATGGCACCATATTGGTATATGTATTAGTTACTTTCTCATTGCTGAGACAAGATATCTGCCCAGAAGCAGATTAAAAAAGGAAGGAGGGCTGGAGAGACAGCTTAGCAGTTAAGGTGCCTGCCTGCCAAGCCTAAGAATGCCCGTTCAATTTCCAGGTCCCTTGTTTAGCCAGATGCAAAAGTGATGCCAGATGCAAAAGTGATGCAAGGGCGCAACGCCATGTTTGCCCACAAGGGGCGCACATGTCTGGAGTTCGTTCACAGTGGTTAAGAGGCCACTGATGAGCCCATTCTCTGTCTCTCAGCCTCTTCCTCTCTGTCTCTCTCAAATAATATACATTATATATATATATACATACATATATATATATATGTATATATGAAAGGAAAAAGTTGACTTCTGGCTTACAGGCTTGAGTGGAAGTTTCATCTTGGCAGGGAAAGCCTGGCCAGAGGAGAGAGCTGGGTGCTCCATTGTCACAGCAGCAGGAAGGAAGTAGGGAGAGCAAGCTCTACGTGCTGCAAGTAGGGCTGGGCTATATCACCCTAAAACCTGTGCCCAGTGACACACCTCCTTCAGTAAGTAAGGCTTCACCTCCCAAAGTCTCCACCAGTTGGGGATTAAGTATGAGGCTTAATCAGAAACACCTGAGACAATGAGGGATATTTTGCATCCAAACCACCACGGTATATTATTGTATAAGCAATGACTCATTGACTATAGTATAAAAAAAGATTGATAATTTACAAAGAAAGTCAATCAATAAATAAACTGTCCCTAACCAGCTCAAGAGCTGGCAGAATGACATTCCATTATCTTGTCAGTTGCATATTGAAGTCAAAAGTGTGAAGCCACAGCTGGCACAGTACCTTAACCACCTCACTGGATCCACTGGTCCTTTCTCTGGCTACATTATGTCACCTCCTCATCTCTCCCCAAGTTTAGGGCCTCATCACACAGCCATGTCCAGATATATATTTGTGTGTCACATCAACCCCGTAGCACAGCACAGCCTGGGTCAGCCTGAGGGACAGCTGCGCGTGGTGACAGCCCCACGTCACTTGAGCTCCTGGCAGCTGATCCTCGGTAGACAGCGCTGTCAGAGAATCAGAGACTTCCACATGCACGAGTGAAATTAACTTCTGTTAGTCTGACATTTTCCGCAATCAATACTCACAGGGTCCTTGTCTCCAGGATCAAAATTCATAAATCAAAAGCAGAAAGCATGAAATAAGGTATTTGATAAATCCATTAACTGAACTGGCAGGGTACGTCTGTCATGCTGTCTGAAGCACACTGTGTGAGCAAAACCTCTTTGGGCGCATTGTGGGAGGAAGGTGCGGGAGACCCCACTATGGCTGCACGTGGTCTTGTGAACACTCTATTTGTCTATTTGACCTATATACTCGCTTTAAGGTCCTGGCTGGGTGGAGAAAGTGAGTCAGGGTTTAGCTGCAGGATGTGAAAATCTAGATGGTGATTTTTGCTGGATACAAGATACACACCAGGAAATTGACATACTCTCCACTGTCAGAGTGATATGTATGAGTGTGTGTGTGAGTGAGTGTGTGTGTGTGTGTGTGTGTGTGTGATTTATAGGCCAAACTAGTAGCTAGAAATACAGTGTTCTAATTTTTCAGGTCTGGCATTACTGAATACTTCCCAGTTCCTGGACCCTCTGTGTGTGAGTGTGTGTGCCCCAACTACTCACAGGTTGTGCATGTAGACAGTTGGACCGTGTGTGTGTGTGTGTGCCCCAACTACTCACAGGTTGTGCATGTAGACAGTTGGACCGTGTGTGTGTGTGTGTGTGTGCCCCAACTACTCACAGGTTGTGCATGTAGACAGTTGGATCGTGTGTGTGTGTGTGTGTGTGCACGCCCCAACTACTCACAGGTTGTGCATGTAGACAGTTGGACACTGTGTGTTTGTGTGCACATGGCCCAACTTCTTATGGAGTATGTTATATAAACATTTGGACGGTGTGTGTGTGTGTGTGTGTGTGTGTGTGTGTGCCCAACTACTCATGGAGTGTGCATGTAGATTGCTGGACCTTGTGTGTGTGTGTGTGTGTGTGTGTGTGTGTGTGTGTGTGTGTGTGTACACATGCACGTGCCTGTGCCCCAACCACTCATGGAATGGTGATCTATTGGCCGGCAGGGACTCATGGACCCAGGGCCCTGTGTGTGAGGCAGGCTATTTCTTCATCCCTCAGTAGGAAGGAACGACAATGAGCTATCAAGCATGTACAGTCCATGGTGCCCTCTCTTGACCATGTGTCATGTCCCCCGCTGCTGTTCACCAGTGGTTTATTATTTTATGCAGCACATTTTATGACAGAACAGCAGCTGTGTATGCCTTCTACATACAGACCTGTGACTAAAACACTTGAGAGTTGCTTTACAGTCCCTTAAAATGCTCCTCTTACTGAGCTAAGGGTTTCTATCTACTTATTTTGTTTTAAAAAACTGCCCCAAATTTGCAGATATTACCTAAGGGTAATCATGGAAATTGCTTTCATCTGAAAATTAAAGAGTAAATGTGATAGATTGCAACTTAGCAGATTGGTCAGGGCCCACAAAGTCTAAAACAAAAGTGCCTCAAAACCAGCTGTTCAATGACAGCCAATTCTGAAAAATTAGACAGAATGAGTGGGGCTCACGTTGGGTGTTTAACCTGCATAAAGCAAGGAACGGGTTCCTCTCTTATTCTGGAGAAAACCATGCAGTCCATGAATCTGGGTTAATTTTGAGGGGGTGAAGTGTTCTAGGGTCCCTAGAAGTAGCTAGAAAGTTCTCAACTCCTCGTGATTGAACTTCATTATATATTTTTGTACATTTGATGCAAAACTCACTTCTGATAAAGGTTTCTGAATGGAATACAGGATAGAATAAGTTATGGGGAAACATGGTCCAGATGATTCTGAATAGGGCCTTGCTTTGCTGGGAGTCAGTGTGTGGGATATGGCCTTCTCTTTTCTTGAATTCTACAGCATTGCTGAAGCGTTTTTTAAATATAAATAAACTTGGGTATTAAAGAGGAAAGGAAGGAGGATGTTTTTTTCTCTCTTGTACTATTTGAAGGTAATGGCCATCTACTCTGGGGGTGCTAGGTTCATTCAGGAATGCCTTAGGGGTCGGTTGTCCAAAAGGCTTGTTTGCCATACACACAGAACAGAAAGAACTTGCACGTCTCTTCTCTAGCAGTGCAGACCTGATACATGTCCTCACATCTCACAGCAAAGGCACTTGGGGACCTCCTCATCTGGAAGGGGGAACGGGAAGTACACTCCCAGCATATCCCAGGAAGGAGGGGAAGGATGGAAGTTGAAAATGGCACACTCAGGTAGGAAGCCATGTGAACAGCACACAGGAGATGCAGGCGATGTGCGAGTGCTTTCAACAAGAAAACCAAAATGGGAATTTCAAAGATGTTAAATGGGTCTGGCAATGGGTTTGCAGGCACCTGTGCGTGGCTCAGGTAGCAGCCAAACTGCTACCATCAGAAAGTTACCAGAGTCACAGAGCCCCTCCCCAAGGTTATATAAACTGTAAACAACTGCTGGAGGAGAAGAGACTCTTTGGTGGAGCTGTCTGAGTGATGCAGCTTCCCCGTCATCCACCCTGAATGGGATATTTTGTTGTTGTTGTTGTTGTTTTGAGGTTGACCTGGAATTCACTCTGTAGTCTCAGGGTGGCCTCAATCCCATGGTGATCCTCCTACCTCTGCCTCCCCAGTGTTGGGATTAAAGGTGTGCACCACCACACCCAGCCTCTGAGTGGGAGTTTTGGTGATGCAGCTGCCTTGGAGTTACCTATGCTCCTGCCAGCAACCCCGCCTCACACTCCTGTAACTAACTCATCAACACATCAACTGACCAAGCTAGAGGTGGGTGAAATCATTTCTTTGGTCTGTAATGCTGCCCCATCTGAGGGAAATAGATGTTTGTTCATATCTCCCCAGAAAACAAATGATACAACACCTCCCCGTGGGTACAGGCTGTTCAGGGAAAACGAGTCCTAGTGAGAAGTTTCTGAGAAAGTTGAGAGGGACTTTTACTGTGTGGGTTACTGTAAGCCTCACTGTAGAGCTACCTTTATGCCTGGGCAGGTATAAGTTTCACATTCCACACCTCAATGTCGCTGTCTTAGGAAAACATGTTTTTAAATATTTTATTTTTATTTATTTACTTGTTGCAAAGAGAGAGGGGGAAGGAGAGAGAGAGAGAGAGAGAGAGAGGGAGGGAGCGAGAATGAATGGGCATGCCAGGGCCTCTAGCCACTGCAAATGAACTCCAGATGTATGTGCCACTATGTGCATCTGGCTTACATGGGTACTGGAGAATCAAACCTGGGTCCTTAGGCTTTGCAGGCAAATTTGCAGTCTTAATTGCTAAGCCATCTCTTCAGCCGGGGAAAATATTTTTGAATGTTTGTGATGTGATGGAGGGAAGATTGCCTATGTAACATATCAAAACTGCAGCAGGTTTCTGAGAAGAGCTTTGTAATTTTATTTTCAAAATGAAATATTCACAAGCCCTTGGCTTTCTGTCATTACCTCAGTTACAACAGCCCAAGGTCCGGGTGACTTTGAAGAACTGTTTGCTTTAGGATGAACAAGATGCAGGTGCCCTGTCCCATGATTAAAACTGTGTTTAAGATGCTTTAATAGATCCTGGTATTCATTTATGCTAAGGAAACCCCTTATGGTATAAATGAGTTGGATTTCTTTGGGGGAATTCCTATATGCCCCCTAAAACTAAAATGTGTTATTTAAACAATATTAAATATACTCATATAATGAATTTGCATAATCTTGGTGCATTCTAGATTCCCATCAATTAAAAAATAGATTTAGTAGCACTCAGCAAACATCTGAGATGTGAACCTATCTGTTTTCACAGGAAGCAAGGAAGGCAGCATATTCGTGTTGAGTGTGGTGACTGTGTGCCTGTGGCTGAATTCCTAGGAACAGCTGACCTCTTCTCTTGGTGCGGAGGATATGACAATACCCTTTAGCCATCTGCATTGTACATTCCCTGTCCATCAAGTTGAGCACATGGTTTGATACTTTCTGCTTCTAATTACAAAGCCAGCCAATAATTGGAGCAGTTTTTTTTTTTTTTTTTGTATGGATCCCCTGTCGTCTCGGGTGTCAATAGCTGAAGTTTTCCCAGGGGTCCAGATAGACTATGCTAGGTGCCCTTGAGAAAGATTTTGTTGTTATTTAAATTCAATAAAGTTTTCCTACTCTCTGCCAGATTCTGTCTGCTTTGCTGTATCTCCATCTAGAATGTTTTCTTTTTTCAAAAAAAAACAAGTTATTGTTTGTGAAGAAAATGTGCATGAAAGAATCGATTTCCCCAGTTAAATATCAGATAAATTACATCTTCCTCCCACCCCCCTGCAATTCCCAAGGAATACCTACCCTATGGTCGCTTAGCATATTGAAACTACACTGTACTTGTCTTAGAATAAGGCTTCAGAGATAAGAGCCTGTAAAATATCCCATGAGAACTTTCATCAGAGGACATAGAAAGTTTAGTCAGAGGCAAGACAAAGGGGAAAGACCTGCTTGGATTCCTGAACCAAACTGTCCCCATGCAAACTGTCCCGCACCATGAACACTTGATTCTGTCATGCAAGTAAAGTCTTGGCTAACCCATTACCTGTAGTAATGCTGCTTTAGATTTAAACAGATTTTATTCCTGCAAGGTCATTTGGAGTCTGTGACATCCAAGGTCATATGAATCTGAAAGCGGAGTGTGACTTTTTAAAAATTATTTTTTATTAGTTATGGACATACTTAGTATGGAAACAACACATGTTGGTACCATCCTTTCCCTTCTCCCCTGCCCCTTTTCTGAAGGGGCCCTCCTCCTTGAGTATGCAGGTTATCCCCATGAGGATTGTGGGTTGTGCATTGAGGGAGCAGCAGTTATGGGGGAGAGGCAATGCCTCTGTGCATAATGTCCCAACTTGTGGCTCTAACAATCTTTCCACCCCCTCTTCTGCACAAATCCCTCAGCCATATAGGGTGTGTTTTAAGTCTACTTCAGTGATGGGCTCTTAGGAGTCTCCAGACCTTTGCTTTGGTACATGTTGAGTGCCCTCATTGTCTATCTCCTTCACCCTGGCACTGATTATCAGGTTCACCAAGAAAGCAGGACTCTTGCTCATCTCCCCAGTTCCTTGGTGGTTTCAGCTGGGGCCAGGCTAAAGTGCAGTAGTTTATCTCCTCGGGTCCCACTCCTGTCTAAAAAGGAGAAGCAGATTCTCCAGCGGAGAGTGAGGTCAGTACAGGTTAAATGGGATAAGTGTTATTAATTGAGAGAGAATTTAGCAGGTGTAGTCCCTATGATCTTCAGTGTTTCCCAAAGTTTTGATCATAGACACCTGTTCTCTGTGACATCTCTCCCCCCCTCAATGTGCCACCAAACACACAGCTAGGCACATTGACCCTCATTCTTTCACTGGTCCTGGGTTCCATCTTGTCATTCAGAGCCACATTGTCCCCAGTGAATTAGTCCTACCTCTCACCGCACAGAGCCCTTGTGAATTGAGTCAAGCTTTAATTATTTTTCCTCATAATTTCTTGCCATCCTCTTGGTTAGAGGATCATGTGCAGCCCTCACACTGCTGTGTCACCTGCAGCCCTTGCTTTGGGAGGGGCTTCACTTTCTCTCGATGGCAGAGTAGACTTGGCCATGTTACTTCCATTGAATAATAGATTAGGATGTGTGTGTGTGTGTGTGTGTGTGTGTGTGTGTGTAGGAATTGTGATATGTGCATGTATATGTATATGAAATACAATGGGTATGCATATGTGCATGTGTATAATAAATGTGATATAGGGGCTGGAGGGATGGCTTGGTGGTTAAGGCGTTTGCCTGCAAAGCCAAAGGACCTAGGTTCAATTCCCCAGGACCCATGTTAACCAGATGCACAAGGGGGCACACATGTCTGGAGTTTGTTTGCAGTGGCTAGAGGCCCTGGCGTGCCCATTCTCTCTCTCTCTCTCTCCCTATTTCTCTGTAAAACAAAAAAAGAAAGAAAGAAAGAAAGAAAGAAAGAAAGAAAGAAAGAAAGAAAGAAAAGGAAAGAAAGAGAGAGAGAGAGAAGGAAATGTGATCTAGGGGCTGGGAAGATGGCTCAGTGACTAAAGGCATTCACTTGAAATGTGTGATATGTGTCCATGAATGGATGAATGGGTGTGGTGATTTGAGTGTAAAATGTCTCCCATATCCACATGTGTTTGTGATTAAGCCTCATACTTAAAACTCCAGCTGGGGAGCTTTGGGGAGGTGGAGCCGTGCTGGAAGAATTGTGTCACCAGGGGATAGGACTTGGGATGTTCTAGCCGAGCCCACTGCAGCACACAGAGGTCATTCTCTACTTCCTCCCTGCTGCCGTGGAGATGGGATGCCGGCTGTCTGCTCTTTCCATGCTTTCCCTGTCATGTTGAAACTTCCCCTTGAAACTGTATGCTGGAAATAAACCCTTTCCTTCCATGAGCTGCTTCTGTCAATTATTTTGCTACAGCTTGAGAAGGTAACTGCTACAATGAACACATCTGGGGGGCTCTCACAATAGAACAAAAAGTAAAGACCGGACACCTGCAATCACATAGATTCCAAATTAAAGAACTGAGGCAAACTGCATATATCTTATGGCCCTTATAGTTGTCAGCTCCATGATGCTAGGACAAGCATCCAACCAGAAGCAGTTTATGTGAGGAAGAGATTTACTCCAAGCTTCCAGATCAGGGGGAAGTTCCATTAATGGCAGAAGAAGTTGCTTGCTTCCATAGATCAAAGCAGAGAGAAAACCCACCCCCAGCTGGCAAATACCAAAAGTAACGAGTGCTAACCATCAGCAAGCAGGACTCTAAGAGCTCCAGCCTCTCCGTGTACCTTTGGGATGGAATTAATATCTTCCCCTCAAACAGCCCACAATCCACCCCCAGGGACATCTCTTCCAGCCAGGTGGCCAGAGATCCAAGTTACGAGCTTTAATAAAACACCTGAGTCTATGAGGGACATACATTCAAACTACCACATCGCCTTTACACTAAATGTCCAGAGGTGGAACATATATAGAGATAGAAGATTGATCAGTGTTAGCCTGGCACTAGGGAGAAGAAGAATATGAGTGAACTGGCAAAGGTATCATATATAGGTGATAAAGATAATGTGTTATGGACAGATGCATAGACCCACTGATCATTGATTGTCTGCGTCCTGAAACAGGAAAAGGAAGATGAATTGTGATGTTTATGAAATTTACCAGATAATGCTCAATTGAAAAGCAAAGAGAGTCCGTGCACTCTTACATCCAACCTTGGAGGAAGAGGTGTGTGGAGACAAGGACCATGGATCCTCCTTGCTCCAGAACCACATGGAGCCTGATTGCTTTCACTAAGTGGATATACTGTCATCGAGACTGGATCACCCCATTCAGAAGTGAGTTCCCGTCCATCCCCAGGTCTCTCAGGACATGCCCACCTTTCTCCCTGCTCATCTCAACATGTCTTGCATTGCAGTTGATCTCTTCCATGGTGGAGCTGGAGATCAGCCATGGGCTGGAGGTGGATGCTAGGTCCTGGGCTCAGAATCACCATCCACAATGCTGGGCTAGCAGCTCACTCCCAGAAGAAGTCCTGCTCTCTTGCTCTGGCTTCTGAGTAGTTAATTTGATAGGTGACGGATCTCTGGAAAGGTCTGCTCTGCTGTTTTTCTTGTGCCACACCTTGTTGGGCCTTGCTAGAAACTGGCTGGACCTGTGAGGAGGCTAGCCTGAACTATTGGACATGGTCAGGGATCCTGGGCTGTGGGGTTGCAGCTGGCCCTCTCAGGGAGTCCCTGGTGATGGTGACTGGCCTTCCTTACATTGTAGGTTGTAGTGAGCTGTCATCACCCAGAGTGGGCAGAACTGGTGAAGCCCTCCCCCCAGACCCCAAAAGGCTCTGACCATTCCATAAGTCAGACTTTGCCCCCCACAGATCCTGACCTTGTGGCTAGCTGCCCAAGAGACCCTCATGTGGCTGAAGTCATGTAGCCTTCTCACCATCTCTCTCCCCCCCACAGTTTTCTGTTAATCTCCTCCTCTGCCCTTCCCTTATCCTTCCCCCATGGCATTGAAGTTACTAGTTCTTCTGCCACCTAGATAACAGCCCATAAACTATGCATCCAATCTCCATATAGTCTGTACGTGCCATCTCAACCTTCCCCAAGTGTTTATAAACTCACCCCCCTTTGGAATAAATGAGTGCTGTCCATCAGACAGTCTCCCAGGTGTTCCTTGCCCGTCATGTTCATGTCACACTCACCAGCTGCTCCAGGAAGGACCCTGCTGCTTCTCTCCCAACTCCTTTCTCCCTCACCAGGGACATCAATGGCCAATGACCCTGGGGAAACGGGACTGGGAATGGAACAGACCCACAACACCTGGTGATGAAAGACAAGGGATCGAATCAAGACAGTTTCAGAAGCCTCATTGCTGCTGTAGCTAGCTCCGACTATGGGTCCTGCAACAGTGTCAAGGCTGATCGTAAGTCCTGGAGAGAGAAATGGAGGCTGGGCTAGCCCTCCAACAGACAGCCAGTATG
The DNA here is from genome assembly GCA_036365145.1 of Orientallactaga sibirica. Taxonomy (NCBI): domain Eukaryota; kingdom Metazoa; phylum Chordata; class Mammalia; order Rodentia; family Dipodidae; genus Orientallactaga; species Orientallactaga sibirica. Next base: position 6,174,650 of record JAEOAD010000061.1, read on the forward strand.
AAGTGGAGGTCATTTGCAAAATGACTTTCCTCCTGCCCACTTCTTCAGCCTGGTGAAGGAGCCAGAGTGAGAACTGGGTCCTTGCCCCTTGGTTAGACCATAGCGTTGTCCATATGGATCAAAGAGAGAAGCAGGAAGTGGCTGCTTGTCCTGCCTTGCTTCCCCCTAGGAGGAGGAATACTTTCATACCATGGATGCCCTGCACACTGACTGCGGTACTACCAGCTTGATGCTTTCTCTGAAGGGGCCCTGGGTTCTGCCCAACCTTCTCTCTGAATCCCTTTTCCACAAGCCCCATGTCGGTTTGTCCAGTCACCTGGTCCAGTAAGGACAAGTGCCTCCTCGCAGCCACCTTGTGACACGGTGTGATGGTAGTGCCACTGCCGGCAGACATTTGAACAACTTTTTGAAAAGTATCCCCTGAATCCTTTTCTCCTCTTCAAGATGTAGCAGAACCATAGAAAAAAATGTGTATAGATGGATGATAAAAACACTACAACCTTCTCAAATGTTCCTCCGAGAGGGGTAATTAAGAGAATTTGTGTCCTGGTGCCATGAATCGGAGCTATTAAAAAAGAAAAAGAAACCAAGGACCCATCACCTACACTGTGAGAAAGTGGGAATGCGGCCCTGACCAGGTAGACTTAGTTTCCACGGGGACTAGTAATTTAACATTCTACAAATTATGCCTCAGACTGGAACTTACAAAGAAATCAATAGACATTCAGAAAAGCAAAGTGGAAACTGCTCAACACTGTTGAAGTTAACTGCAAGGACAATGTTACTAAGTTGCTATGCTCAGGGTACTGGAAATAAGTTGTAATGATTCTGGAGATTAAGTGTTACGTTAAGAACAGCCAGGCATGGTGGCGCACACCTTTAATCCCAGTACTCAGGAGGCAGAGGTAGGAGGATTGCTGTGAGCTTGACTGCATAGTAAATTCCAGGTTAGCCTGGGGCTTGAGTGAGACTCTACCTTGAAAAATCAAAAATCCCCAAAAGTTACTTTAAGAACAATCCCAGCATTCAAAGTGCATAATTGTTCTATTAGAGATTAAAGAATGCTATTTGATAGCCCAGTTTTCACCTTTGTTGCTTACAAGTGTTATTTGGGAAGCAATCACTCTTCTCTTGTATACCTATGTAATTACTAACATGTGGATGTTTTCTCCTTGAAATGACACATGTCTTTCCTATCTATGCCATTGGAATAAGTGCCTATACTTAGGAGATGAACAAACATTCCCATTTAGGATAAGTTACTTTCTTCCTTTTCTTTTTGAAGTGTGTGTGTGTGCATGCTCATGCATGTGTGTGTGTAAAGTATATATGGTGTGTGGTGCCATGTGTGTAGCATGTGCATGTGGATATGCATGCCTTTCATGCATGCATGTGGAGACCATGGGAGAACGTCAGGTGCTCTCCTCTTCTCACTCATCTACCTCTTGCTTTGAGACTGGGATCTTCCATTCAACCCATAGCTACTTGCTCTTCTTGCCTTTTGCTTGTCAGCAAACACCAGCGAATCTCCAGTCTCTGCCCCCAACCTGGGAGGGACTGGGGTTACAGATCATGTGGCTATGCCCAGCTATTTACGTGGTTGCTGGAGAATCGAACCCAGGCCCTCATGCTTCCACAGTGAGCCCACTTATCAATGAGCTGTCTCCCCAACACTGCATTACTTTATGTCTAAATTAAAGACACAAAAGGTTTAGGTTATCCAATGAGCAATCCTATTTATTTTTCTTGCTGGAGGCAGTGTATTGTTGGGGGTGGGCTTATGGGTATAATAGCCAGTTTCCCCTTGCCAGTGTTTGGCACACTCTCCTGTTCCTGTGGTCCACCTGATGTTGGCCAGGAGCTGATGTCCACCCTCTGCTCATACCATCATTTTGTCCTGCCATCATGGTGTTTCCCCTCGAGTCTGTAAGCCAAAGTAAACCCTTTTTCCCCCACAAGCTGCTCTTGGTTGGGTGATTTCTGCCAGCATTGCCAACCTGACTGCAACAGTAATGTTGGTACCAAGGAGTGGTGTCATTGGCTGCTAGACTCCTGACTATGTGGCTTTGGTCTTTTGGAGCTGATTTTCAAGAGAAATGTGGAAGGATTTGAAACCTTGGCCTGAGAGACACCTTTCAGTGTTGTAAGTACAGCTTGATGGACTATTCTTGTCAGAGTTGAAAGACCTGAATGCAGTAAGAACTGTGGACTGTGAGGTTTGGCTTGTGAAAGTAAGAGAAAGCTTTGCCTGGACTGGGCTATAAGCAGTTTGTGTGAGAGGCTTGCTGTTAGGCCCATGTCCTGAGAACTTGTGCAGGGTTGCCGTGTGTAGAAATGGACTGGTGTGGGCAGAGGGATATGGCACAGAAAGAAATCTTTGACCCCAAACTGTTGCCCATTCAGCTGCAATTATATGAGAGATTACAACCATTGAGACTGGGACAGCTGACCTGCATTGGGACAACAGAAAGAATGCAGTCTTTTGAAGGGGACTAAGTGCTCAAGGAGTGTTCTGTTCTTCAAAGTCTGCTTTATTCCCCCCTGGAGTAACAAATTGGCACCCTACCTGGTATTGCAGAGTATAAAAAATGCAGGAAAGAGAGGGTCATTGAGATTGCAATGTGATCTTGCGTTTTGGAAATGGTCATGGGCAGTGTGAAGCAGGTTTGCTGGATACCTGCATGGAGATCCAATGGAGCTGTGAGGATGAACCATGGGTTGTAGTGGAGACCCAGTGGAGATGCCAGGACCACAAGATGGCTGCCAAGGAGAGCTGCCAGCCCCAGATGAAGTTTTCCAGGACTGTGAGCAGTCTAGCTGGAGGGGCGGAATTGAAACTCCAGAGACTTGTTGCTGGTTAGAGTTATCGGACTTGGAGATTTGTCACTAACTAGAGTTGGACTTGGAGCTAGAGTTTGATGTCCTTTTAAAATCTTGTATTGGTTGAATATGTCTTTGCTATACCTAATGCCACCTTTTGCAGTGTGAATGTTTATTATGTGCCATTATGGGGTTTGGGGGATTTTATTTTGGTATTATGGCTCAGTTAAAGGATCTTGGACTATGGGGATGTATGAACATCATTAGGATTGATGAAAACTATGGGGACTTTGAAAGTTAGACTGAATGCATTGCATTTTACATCAGGGATGGTTATCAGTTTATGGGGGCCAGGGGTGGAATGTGGTGGTTTGATTCAGGTGTCCCCCATAAATTTGGGTATTCTGAATGCTAGGCTCCACAGCTGATGGCAATTGGAAATTAAAGTCTTCTGGAGGTAGAGTATTGTTGGGGACAAGTTATGGTGTTATAGCCAGTTTCCCTATGCCAGTGTTTGGTACACTCTCCTATTGTCTACCTGATATTGGCCAGGAGGTGATGTCCACACTCTGCTCATGCCATCATTTTCCCCTGCCATCACGGAGCTTCTCCTCAAGCCTGTAAACCAAAATAGCCCCCCTTTTTTTTTCCCCCACAATCTGCTCTTGGTCAGTTGATTTCTGCTAGCAATGCGAACCTGATTGCAACACAAGGTAATGTTATTTATATACACAAAAGAATACTTGACATGTTTTTCAGGCAGAACTGTTTTCTTTTTCACACATAGGATATGGATCTTGGCAGATGGCTCTCCTGCAGTGTCCTAGAGCTGAGAGGAGAAAGTCTAAGAGCCACTTCCTGTAGAGGTGCCATTGTGGAGTAAGCATACAAAGTTTGAGGTAAAGCCAAACCATCCTTGGTTAAGGATATCTTCCAGGATTCTCTAAATGACAGCCATCTCCTACACAACCCTTGACACCAGGGAAAGCTTCTCTGTACCTATTAGGGTCTGTATCTTTGGGGTGCACCATGATGTATTGGACAGCATGAGGAAGGAGGTAGAATCTGCAGTTCCATGTTCAGGTACACAGGATGCTGCAGGAAGCCTTCATCCATGTGGCTCCATGTTTGGAATCAGAAGGATGCTATAAAATATCTTTTGTCCATGTCACTCCAGGCTTGGGGTCAGCAGGAACCTGTAAGCAACTCTCATCCATACAGCTGAAGGCTATAGGTAATCCTCTGCCAGTTCTCCCCAAGGCACCCTCACATCAAACCTACAAACACACACACACACACACACACACACACACACACACACACAAACACACACATTGCTTTATTGTAGGAAACTGGCAACTGGCAGATATTATAATCCAAAAGGTAGCTACAAATAGCTGAATTTGAAAGCTACAATATGGAAGGAGAATTAATCAAAATCTAAGATGATATAAATAAGTCATATGGAAACCTACTATTCTGGACAATGGAACACTCAGAAGCCATAGATTGTTACTAAAAAATTTTTAGTGCCAGGGATGGGATACCTTCCAGTGAGTTGTTGGCCAGAGAGGTCCCAGATACCCCCAAAACATTTTAGGCCATTGCCAAGGCCCTTGGTTTTCCACCAGGAATAGATGGTAAGACCATATTGCTGAAGACTCCACATACTTGGGCTGCAAGGTCACTGGGAAATCCTGCTGGAGCTGAAAGCCTCCTCCATGTGGACCAGCTGACAGAAAGCTAGAAAAAGCTACACTGCATGCAGTTCAATGGGGGAGAGAGAAATCACCAGTGAAGATACTCAACAGTGAACACTGCAAGCTTTAAATTTGACCAGCCAGGCCAAATGAGCCAACGGGTCCAATAGTAGCATGTCTGTTATGGGGAAACCAACCACTCTCTAATTGGACTGGAGGCCCGCTCCATGGGAGGGAATACATCCCTGGCTGGCTAAATGTATAACCTATGCTCACCAAACTGCCCACTAAGCACTTCTCTTAATGTCCACACCCATATATTAATGCTCTCTCACTTTTGATTAGAGAAGCTTCTCTTTTCAGGTGTGATGATTCAGAAGGCACCATGGTGCTGAGAAGAAGGGACAGAAATATCTCAGCACTGAAACATCTCAAACACACCTCCCAAGGCTCAGGGTCCATTGCAGAAGAGGAGGAGGAGGAAAGAATGTAAGAGTCAAAGGAAGGGTAGGACTCCTTACAATGTGCTCCTCCAGACACAAAATGGCCTGGATATCCATGACCTCGCAGTGCCTGACACTACCTACACAAAACCATCATAATAGGAGGAAAAGATGATGACATCAAAATGAAAAGAGACTGATTGAGAGGGGGAGGGGTATTATGGAGAGGGAAGTTTCAAAGGGGAAAGTGGGGGGAGGGAGGGAATTACCATGGGAAATTGTCTACAATTAAGGCAGTTGTCAATAAAAAAGTAACTAATTAAAAAAAAGAAAGATACGATAAAAATCACTTAGAAAAAAAACAAAAACAGGCTAGGGCTGGAGAGATGGCTTAGTGGTTAATACACTCACCTGCACAGCCTAAGGACTCATGTTCAACTCTCTAGGCCCCATGTAAGCCAGATGCACAATATGATCCAAGCATGCAAAGTCGCACACATCTGGAGTTCAATTACAGTGGCTGGAGGTCCTGGTGCATCAATTCACTCTCTCTCTCTGATAAATTTAAAATAAAACAGGCTAATCATTTATGATGCTTTGTAAATTCTTAGTAATCATTCATAACTATGCAATATGCTGGCTAAATTCTTTTTTTGAGAAGATAAATCACCCAGCTGATGCTTTTGGTAGCAGAAGCCTTACTCTCAGCCTCTTGGGGAAAATCTGAAACTTGAGGTAACGGTCTGCACTGGTGACCCCTGGATACTTTAGGTGATGTGTGTCAGGATGGTTTTGTTCCTTTTCATTTCTCTTTGTGAACATGCTCCTGACCTCCCTGTCCTGTGGGTGGTTTGATAGCTATGGCTCCGCGTCTGATTCTTTGCGACCAGCCCTGGAGAGGATTGATTGAAAGGTGCATTACTTGCAGTTACCAGCTTCAGAGAATGAGCAGGGGCCATGGCACCCTGGAAATCAAGCTCATAGCTGCCTGCCAGGAGTGGCTACAATGCAGGGTGACGAGAAATGTGCTGGTGACAGTATTCATGCTGAGCCGGATCAGGAGCATTCTGCTGCCACATACCACACAGGCTCCTAACCTGGAAGCAGAAGCTGTGGCAGACTGTCCACTGGAAAGGAAAAATCCAGGTTTTTTCCCTTCCAGGGGTGGATGAAAGTCCTCATTTCTTTCACAGTCCTTCTGGATATGTGGTGCTAAGCTGATCAAACAACATGGGAATGTTCTTCCAATGCAACCAAGACACTCGGGACATCTAACTTTATGAGGTTTGACATCCAAATTTTGTTTGAAGAAGCCATCGTTTTTTTCTTCTTTTGGACAGAATGAACACAGGGCACCAGCCCCTTTTGGCCCAGTAATAATAGAAAAAAAAAGAGGGCTGGAGGGATGGCTTAGTGTTTCAGGTGCTTGCCTGTGAAGAATAAGGGCTCAGGTTCGATTCTCCAGGTCCCACATTAGCCAGATGCTCAAGGTGGCGCATGCATCTGGAGTTCATTTGCAGTGGCTGGAGGCCCTGGCGTGCCCATATTCTCTCTCTCTAATAAGTAAATAAATAACGAAATAAATCTAAAAATAAAAAGGATTGCAGCACAGAATTCTAAAGCCACGTGTTTCCCCCAGCTTTGGGAGAAAATGTTAAAACCCCAGCAGTTGTGTAGTTACAAAGACATCACACCACCCAAGCTTCTCAGTGACCAGTATGCCCGTCAAATTTCCTCATTGTTGAGAATTAAGAAGAAAGACTCCTCTATTCATCAAAACATATAAAGGGAAAGGTGTTTAGAAAAGCTTAATAATGACAATGTTGTCAGGTAAAAACTGTAACCTTCCTGTCACTTGGTGAAGAAGTCTTTCCTGAATTTACACCGTGAATGCTATACAGTAAAGGGCGCAACCAACTAGTCTTTGTCTGTGTGGTCTTCATGTGAGGAAGAACAGAGTCTCCCATTCCACATGTAGTCACTGACTCTTTTCACACATGGCCCTCTTATGAGCTTGCAGAGAGATGATGGCTTGATACTGTGGTCCTAAAAACATGTTATTTACAAATTTCTACATTACAAATATTTTTTTGAGACAGGTTCAAGTTGGCTTGAAATTTCTTATGTAGTCCAGGCTGGCCTCAAACTGATTGCCGTCCTCCTGCATTAGCCTCCCAAATACCGAGATTATAGAAATGTGTCACCTGAAACTCATCGCATTCTCCTGCCTTGGCCTCCTAAGTTCTGGAATTATAGGTATGTGCTTCCATGTCCCGCTGCAAACATACTTCTTTAAGAACTCATTTGAATGATGAGTAAGAAATAAAAAAAATAATCCAGTAGACTGCTTTTGGACATGAACTATATTCTGGCATTTGAAGTATGTGTGTGTTTTTATGCAAAATTTCTGTTTTTTAAAGTTATGGAAGAGGATGCTAGAAAGATGTTCTCTGCTTCAGTGTGTGAAGCTTGGGTATTTGCTGTCATTTTTCTAGCATATTACAGATAAACACATCCTCTGGGCCTACGGTGGGCTCTGCTATCACAGAGAGTTGTCCCTCGAAGGAGTGAGGGATTGCTTCTCAATCTTGGCATGTAAATTAATTGCTAAATCCAATGCAATTTCTATGGAATTGCATTTGAATGCAAGATTAATAATGAATGAATTAATCAAGATTAATTTTATTATAATGAATACCAAAGGATCTAATGATGATTGGTTGAGCAGCGCTTCTCGAGAGCCACCTTATACATATTCACATTTTTTTTTTTGGTAAATTCCTCGACTCGCATCATGGATCTGGGGGGAGCCGTTCTCAGATAACTCCGTGAGTCATGCGGGAGGAATTTCTGCAGGAAGTTCTCATTTAGGAATTAATTTCCTTGCTAGGCTTGCCATCCCTGGAGGGGGTCCCCAGCTAATGAATTGTTGAGAAAATATATGAATTTTATATTTGGAAAATAAAGATTCCATGTGAGAAAGGACTCTTTCCAGTGATATTTCTCTCATTCAATTAGCTTGGCATATTGAAGGAAATTAATTCAAAATGAAATTAGGTGATGTTTAGGAAAATGGTGGCGTATGATTTCTACTGGAGTCAGTGAGGCTGTGGTTTGGTATTATTTTAAACCCTTACTCACAATTTATTGATTTACGTTTGAAAACTTGACGTAACACTGAAATGAGAATGTCAAGGTGTGACATTCTGCAGTGGTAACGTTGACTGTATTTCTTACAGCAAACATAAGACTATTGATAAGGCAAGAACAATCCTGAGGTTGAGAGATTTGGGGTGTGTCATGGTAGTTTTATGAAACAAGAGCAATGTCTTTGTGTGTGTGTATTTAGGTGTGTGGTATGAATGCGTGTTTGCCTGCGTGTGGGTGCACATGTGTGGACGTGTACACATGTGCATGTGGAGGCCAGAGGTCGACTTCAGGCCATCTTATTTCCTGAGCCAGGGTGTATCACTTAAGCCCAGGGGATGGCCCATTCAGGTGGTCTAGTAAGTCAGGGTTCCCCTGCCTCTGCCTCTCAGGTTCTGGGTTTACAAGCAGGTGGCCACGCACCCAATTAGGATTTACATGGATGCTGGGAGCCCAGACTCATGTCCTCACTCTTGTGTGGCTAGTGCTTTATCCGCTGAGTAATCTCCATTGCCCTGACAGCTGTATCTTTACGTGTGCCTTGGGACCTTGTCCTGGCCTCTGACTTCACACAAGAAGAGCACAGGCTGCTCCTGTCCCTCAGTCCTCTTACATGAGCCTGTCCTCTGTGGCCACAGACCCTCCTGGAGAACACGTTCCACATGTTCACTAAGGATCTCTCAAAGGACTCAAAGATGCTTCTCAATGTGCTGCTGTCTCTCAGCGTTCATGTCCCCGAGGCCACGGGCTGTCCCATAAAGCTGGATGTCACCCTGCTTCATGGAAACTTTTGTTCTTTCTCCTCCTTCCTGCTGCCCTTCAACTCTACTTCCTTGTAGCCTCAGTAATTGCCTGCCTGCTCCTTTGTGGTATTTCTAGACTATGCCCTTCATTGCCTTCTTCCTCATTCTCATACTTCCAGGACCACCTTCCCTAGGGATATGAGTTTAGTTTTATCAACTGGTGATGAACAAAGTCCTTCCCATCATCTCCTGTGGCCAGGATTCTTCCCTTAAATGTGCCACCATCATTTCCAATTCCCATCCCATCTCATACCCTGCCTGCTCCTCCATTGGTCTTCCAAGGGGTTCCTTGATGGTACAGACAGGGGTGGTGGATAGAAGAAGGCTGTGAGTCCCTCAGCCACACCTTGTCAACCCTAGGACAGTCTGGGAGCAATGTGGTGTGGACTCTAGTTCTTCTACTTCTTTTTTTTGGCATGTGTGTGCATGCATGCGTGTGTGTGTGTGTGGGGGGGTATATGTACCATCATGCACCCTTGTAATCCTATAGTATCCTGTGTACCCACCCATGGCAGGGCAGTGACTAGAGCAGAATATCGGGTGTCTCACTCCATTGCTGTACCACCCATTCTTATTTTGACTTAGAATTTGCTATTTTGTTGGGAGCGTGGGCAGTTCCCTGGTCTGTGCAACTCTCTGTGGGATGGGGGTTACAGGAACACATGGCCATGAGCAGATATTTGTGTGGCTTCTGGACACTCAAACATGAACTCAGGTGGTTGCAGACCCCCTCAAGTCCTCATGCATGCTCAGCAATCACACTTAACTATGGAGCCATCTCTCTGGCTGTAGTTCTTATTCTTTGTTTCAACCTTTAATCAGTATTTCTGGGTATTGGGCAATTCAACTTCTGTGAACACCCATCTAGTGTTCATGGGAGTTTTACTTAGTCTTTGGTGTTTTTGCCAAATTTAAATTGAGTTAGGCTGAGTGGTTTTTAAATACATTTGAGTTTTATTTATTTGAGATAGAGAGAAAGAGGCAGACAAAGAGAGAGGGAGGAGGAGAGAGAGAGAGAGAGAGAGAGAGAATGGGTGCACCAGGGCCTCCAGCTGCTGCAAACTAATTACAGATGCATGAGCCATCTTGTGCATATGACTTACGTGGATTCTGGGGAATCGAGCCTGAGTTCTTTGGCTTGGAAGGTAAGCACCTTAACTGCTAAGCCATCTCTTCAGCCCTATGTTGTTTTTGTTGTTCTTTTTAATGTTGCAATCTGACATGTTTGTCAAACATATCCAACATTCATCCTCTGAATACTGCCATGATCTAACTCTTAAAATTGTACTACTATTTTGAAAGATGCGCAATCACCAGTGTATTCTGCTACATTATTTGCCAAACAGCCAATCACAATCCCTGACTGCCAATCAGTTTGCTAGGCCAGTCAGGCCAGTATCTCTGGTCCTCACAAAAGTCTGCTTTTTAAATCCCGCTTAGATGATGAGCAGGTCCAGGTGAACAAAAGCCTAGGGCCTTACCTGTGGTCACCTCAGCAGCCACAACCCGGTTTCATATCTATAAATCATGTTCAAATTTGACACTTTTAGGGCTGGAGAAATGGCTCAGCAGTTAAGGTGCTTGCCTGCAAAACCTAACAACCCAGGTTCTATTCCCCAGTTCCTACATAAAAGTGGCTCACACATCTAGAGTTCATTTGCAGTGGCTGGAGGCCCTGATGTGCCCATTCTTTCTGTCTCTCTCTCTCTCTCTCTCTTATTGCTCTCTCTCTTTTTATTTGAGAAAGACAGAGAGAGAGAGAGAGGGGAAGAGAGAGAGAATGGGTGTGCCAGGGCCTTTTCAGGTGCTGTGAACGACTCCAGACGCATGCGCCCCCTTGTGTGGATGTGCGACATTGTGCACTTGCATCACTTTTGCATCTGGCTAAATGTGGGTCCTGGAGATTTGAACAAGCATTCTTAGGCTTTGCAGTCAGGTGCCTTAACCACTAAGCCATCTATCCAACCCTCTCTTCTCTCTCTCTCTCTCCTTACAAATAAATAAAAATATTTTTAAATTTTTAATTGGCACTTTCCTCCTGCACATGCTGCATTGCACAAAAGCTCACAGACAAATAAACAGAGAGAAAGAGAGACATACAGACAAACACACTTTCCCCTTCATGAGTGCCAACCCTCCTGCCTATCCTAAAGACCATCACAAGAACAGCCTGCTTCTCCCTAGACGGAAGGAGATTAAATAGTCTGAATAAAATAGTGGCCGAGTTGAGTGCTGTATGAATCAACAAGGCTGGAGACAGTGAGCACCCAGTCTCTAGACTTGTTCTCTTTTCACACTTTTGAGGCAAAGTTTACTGAGCTTCATTTTACAGTTGCTTCTTTGTCATGAATCCACACCAGGGCACCCAAAGCAATAGGCCTGGAGGAAGATCCCTTACTTGCTCCATCTGTATTTCTAAAAGACACTTCTAGGGGCTGGAGAGATAATCCAGTGGTTAAGACACTTGCCTGAAAAGCCTAACAACCCAGATTTGATCCTCCAGTACCCACAGTAAAGCCAGACTCACAAAGGGGTGCACACATCTGGAGTTTGTTTGCGGCAGCTGGAAGATCCCACACACCCATTTTATCCCTTCATTTCTCTCCCTGCAAATAAATGAATAAGATATTTTTTAAGAGATACTTTGAACCATGATCATGACTGTTAAAGACATGGCCAATGAACTTATCTCTTCCTAAGCAAGTGCCTTTGTTGCCTAGAGAAGGAGGGGCCGGCAAGATGTGTGCAGACTACTCCAGAGTGAGAGCAAAAGAGGCATCAACACAAATTGAGGGAGTGGTCAGATGTAGAGTCAAATGAGTGTGTTCTATGTCTCTCTGGAAAATGTGGGCTGGGTTGCTTTTGAAACAGCTCCTTTTCTAACATGCACAAAGAATTTTAACACATGAACAGACTGTGATTGGTCAGTTATTGCCCTACACTGGATCCCCACCTCTATTCCACTGAACGACCCCTTTGAAGTCTGTTTTGAATGCTTTTTGTCCTCCTCCTTCCTCTCCATCGGAATGTTGACCACCAGTGTGGCGACCACTGTTGGGAAGACAGTGCTCCAAAGTCCTCCTTCTCACCCTGTGGTTCTTTCCATATAGACCACATGAGTTGATGGGAGGAACATCTCATTCAAACCACCACATCAGGACAGGGTCTGGTGGCCCCTCCCTGCCTCTCTTTTTCTATGATGCAATGTCCACAGGCTCAACCTGGAGAGTCTATCATATGTGGTTTTGCCTCTGGCAATAGGTGTTTTACTCATAAGGTCATGCCACTCAACTCCAATCTAATTCATGACTGACTCTACAGCCACCACCCTCCTCTGCCTATGTCCTGCATCTCTTGAAAACCAAAGCCACTGTGTTTTGTGGTTCAGATTGTCAAGGTATCAACCTTCCATTTCATTTCTATAGGAAACTCATAATTCTCCACCACAGGTTCTTTAGAACTGACATTAAAAACAACTTAAATCCTGATTAAAAACAGACTAAGAACCTGATGGGGCCACTTTTGTAGAAATCCTCTTCCTCAGTAAAGATGAGGTTTCATGTGAAGTAATAGGATCAGCCTCCCTCAGAAAACAACCTGCTTTGGAAGGTTCTTTATTACAATAAGAAAGGAGTTTTCTGGCGACAGAAAGAGGAGAAAATAAACTAGCTCTCACTGACCCCCCCTACTCCAGAAACAAGCACCGACTTTAGGTTCCACGACTGCCAAGGTGCCTACATTACAGTGGTCACCTGACAAGCACAGATACACCATAAAGTACTTTATCTGCCCAATATTATACACATGGCAGGACTTGAGCCTCAAAGCCCTCCTGACATCCATCTTCTCTAGCTGGGGCGATATCTCAGTGAGTTAAGTGCTTACCTCCTAAGCATGAGGGCCTGTGTTTGATTTCTAGAACTTATAAAAAGCTAGGCATGGTGGTGTGTGCTTATCATCCCAGCACCACAAGGAGGATCCTTGGGGCTTTTTGGCCAGGAAATCTGGTCTCCCTGGTGAGTACCCAGCCGATGAGAGACAATACTTCCAAAAAAAAGTGGAGGGTTCCTAAAGAATGACACTTGGACCCATACGTGAACACATGCACACACACACACCTCCCCACACACACCCCAAATCTACCTTCTTATCAAGGGTAGACTATTTTCCAAAGACATGTGAATTAGGAGCTTTTCTGGATTTCAGGAGTGAGGGTATGAAGCACACACATCAGCAAGTGCAAGCCCCTTCCATTAGGTCAGAACATCACACTGGGCTCCAGGGACACAGAACGGAAGACATGCCATGAAGCTGGTCCTGCAAACAGAGGTCTGATTTACACACCATTGGCGTCACATTCTAAAATAATATGTTAATAGGTTTTTGTCCACTTCAAGATACTTTTGAAGGTTATTTACCTCCAAATTTCATGTCAGTCGTCTCATTGTTGCTCTGAAAAAAGTACATAACAAATACAACAATGAGTGTTCAAATAGTCTAGAAACATATGGAAAATTTGATTTCTTCCCATTAACAAATACAACTGTGTTTTAAAAAATTATTTATTTATTTGCAAGCAGAAAAAGAGACAAAGAGAACAGAAGCACCAGGGCATGCTGCACATGAATTCCAGATGTATGCGCCACTTTATGCATCTGGCTTTATGTGGGTACTGGAGAACTGAACTTTGGTCATTAGGCTTTGCAGGCAAGTGCTTTAACCGCTAAGCCATTCCTCCAGCCCAGAACCTTGGTTATAAATGTAAAGGCACTTAATTAGGGAAGATGCATAGAGATCAAAGGCAAACATTACCCCTATAATTTTCCATTAATTTGTGACTTGAAGATTGGTAAGTGTTTGCTTACAGTTAACCCTCACATACTAGTAGGGTGGGGAGATAAAATGTAAATGACCACATCCATATCAATTGCTTTCTCATTGCCAGGGACAAAAATCCTCAAGCAGAAGTAGCTCAAGGAAGAAAAGTGTGATTTTTGGCTTACAGTTTCAAAGAGAAATCCATCGTGGTGGGGAAAAGCATGGCAGGAGCAGACAGCCAGCGTTGTGTCCCTAGATCAGCAGGGAGAGGTAGAGAGAGAGATAATAGCAAGTAAGGCTGGGCTGTAGCACCTCCAGTTCCATAACCAGGGACACACTTTCTCCAGCAAAGCTCTACCTCCCAAAGGCTACACAATCTTCCCAAACAGCACCACCAACTTGGCATTAAGTATCCAAACACATGAGTCTATGGGGAGGCATTTTACATTCAAACCACCACAGCATCCAAATACATGACACATAGCATATGTAGCAGACAGCTTCAGGTTCGCTGAGATGAACTTCCAGACCAGGCACAGTTATGGAGGAAGGGATATTATTTATTGAAGCTTACAGATCCAGGGGAAGTTCCATAATGGCAAGAGAAGCAACTGGCCTTCACAGGGCCAAGCAGAGAGAGCAAAAGCCAACCAGCCACCACAGCACACAGAGCAAAACTACAGCCAAAAGGTCACATAGCACACTTCAGGAACTCCTGCTAGGCACATTTGCATATCTTTACAATGGAATTTCAAACCCACCATTAACACCTTAAGACCAGTCCCCAGTGACATTGCCTCTAGGAAGGTGATTGTAGATGCAAACTATAAAGTAATAAAACATTGAATATATTGGGGGCCATATATTCAAACTACCACAGCATATGACAGTGCCTTTCAGCAGAATTATAGGTCTCAAAATGGCACTATGTTGGATTCTAGTGGAAGGGGTGTGTGTGTGTGTGTGTTCATGTGTGTGCACATGCATATGCAAACAAGCACCACCACTGACAACAGTATAAATTCTCATTTTAAACATGTTATTAATGCCCACAGAGCAGAACCATGGGTCAGGTGGGACACATGGAGCTTCTCTCCAAGGTGAGGGGTAGGCAAGCATTGTCCCAACTATCTGTCTTTAAAGACTTCAAGCCTAAGATGGTAGAGATGGAGCTGCATTCACAGGGTGCGGCTCTGGGCAGAAGTGGGAATGCATTTGTGGATCATCTATTGTGTTGGGCATTGGTTTCCTCACACTAATCCAGTACTGTAAGGACCAGGAAGCAAGTGAAGTTTGGGACCAGAAGGCAGCTTGCACACCTGTTCATTATATCTGGGCTGTTATTCTGGGAGATCACCCATGTGTGAGGCTTAAGACTCTGTAGAATCAGAAACTAATCATTCCAAAGAGCAAATCTCACCACCATCACTTGAATTTGCATGCACTTAAATAGTGCGGATTATAAACAACAGTTGGCTATAGTATATTCAAAAGACTTGCTTTAAAAATGCCTGTAAGAGGGTTTTGAAAATTTATTTATTTATTATTCACAGGTCCTTGGGCAGTGGATTCAAGGAAACACTCCCGCCCCCCAGGATGAAAACTAACTCATGGATTTTACTAATTTTCCTGTGTGTGTGTGTGTGTGTGTGTGTGTGTGTGTGTGCGTGTGTACATGTGCGCACATGTGAACAGGTACATGTACACATGAAGTCCAGAGATTAACACTGACTGTCTTTTCCATCTCATTCTCTAAAACAGGGTCTCTCACTGAACCCGGAGTTTACTGATTCAACTATTCTAGTTAGCCACCAAGCCCTGGGGGCCCTCTGCTTCTCCAACTTTGGAACTGCAGGTGCTGCCACACCTAGCTTTTATTTGGGTGCTGGGGATCCAAACTTTGGTTCTCTTGCTTACATAGCAAGTCCTTAACAGGATCAGTAAAGTGAATGGTGCTCAGCCTTACCTTTGCCTGGGAATTCAGATGGAAGCAGTGTGTTGGGTGTGCCAGCCGCTGTGTTAGAGGAAGTTTCTAGACCTGCATCGAGGTAGGCATGTGATTGAAATTCAGTGACTATGAGATCCTAGGAAGTGCACTGGTAAATAGTCCCTTAAAGGTTAAATCCACTTTGTGACAGTGATACTGAGTCCCCGCTTTGCTTTCTGGGTCTCGAATGGGCTCAATAATGGCATTAATTTCAACTTTGGTGAGGCTGGAGGACCATAGCGCCTTCATCAAAGCACCCAGTGGAGGCTGGTGCATGGCAGGCATTCTTCTTTATGTTCATTTATGCTAGTGAACGATGCTGAAGGGACTTCTCTGGCCTTTATTACCTGTCCACGGCCTGCTGGTCTACCCACTGAAGGCAGGAACCAGAAACAGCATCAATGCCACAGGGCTGTGGTTAGTTTCCACTCCCCAGTAACTCCCACCTGGGGTAACCTCTTGTGTGAAACAAGGGGAAACTTATGTATTGCAAACGAATTAAAATCAAATTCTCTTAAGATCTTTTGGTAGCAATTGTATACATTGTTTCTCTAATCGAATTGTCCCCAGTCAGCCACCTTAGGCAATAACTTCACAGTATGGAAATGCTTGCATGTTAGACAAGAAATATAGTGTTTGATCAGTCAAATCATGAAATTGATATCATATTCTATCTCTTCAGAATGGAGGGAGTATTTGAGAAATTAATCATATAAACATTCAGTTTAAAAAGTTAGAAAGGAAATAAAAGCATTTAGATCTAAGGCCGAGTGTTATGTATCTTCATGTATCATTTACTCCTAATATCTTTTTTTTTTTTTTTTTTTTTTGCCTTCTTGGGTAACACAAAAATGACTCTCAATAAAAATGATAGGAACTCACATGTAGGGTACATATCAATCCTTTTCATCTAATGTACTGACACCGTTTGCCAAGTGTTGTGGGACTCTCTAACCTCAGCATGACATGGCAGGCTATTACTGTCTTGAAATCAGAGAAGCTATGATTGTTCCCAGGAGACCTTCACAAGTTTGGGTCCATTGACATTCCCCCACAGAGGTCAAGGACAGCTCATGGCCACCACTCTAACTATGTAGGGCCCATCCCTCTCTGAGAATTTATAAGCAGTTAATTGTCCCTGGGGGAGATCTTTTTGTCACTGGTGTGGCTGTTTGTAAGTTGCCCATGCTCCAGTAACATACCTCTTGCCTATGTTTCTATAAATATCCCCTTGCCCATGTCCCATAACCCTATAAATAACCTCACAGGGTCACCAAGCTAGAATTGGGTGTCATCATTGTATGATCTGTCATGGTGCCATTTGTGCATTGAACACTTTGGCTCACTTTTCCCAGGAAAAGTTGAGGAAATCTCAAGAAAACTGAAAACCCAGGGGATTCATACCGAGGACCCAAGCAGGTCAGAGAAGAACCACCCAGGGCTTTTGCATCAGGACATGACATGAATTGGCCCTGGCAAGTCACCCCCACTTCAATGTCTGACACCATTATGAAGGGACGATCATCACTTATGAGCTAGATACAAAAGAGTCTCAGTAAAGAGAATAAAACCTCATGCTTGCAAGAAGCCTCAGGAATGTGTTCAGCATTCTTCATTGGAGCATAATTCATTTATGTGAGATTGTAGTGCAGAAAGGGAAAATGGAATGTCTGAGATAAAGCCAAACAGATGTGATGCTAAGATACATGAGCAATGAAAAAAGGTCTTGTCCTAGACTCTGGATTTGGCTGTCCCCCTTAATCTCTGATTATCATAACTTCAGAGGTTATGAATCATTACTTATTGATCGGCTTAAGTGCACTTCCGGTGGGTGATATCAGACAACGATTCTATCTGCTCCCCAAACCTTACCTAAGGAGTATGCAGACACTGTTTTTTTTTTTTGTATGGGTAAATGGAACTCCACACAGATCCTTGTGGGTCCATGAGCAGAAATATGATCCCACTGACATGGGCTAGCTGCACGCATAAAGGAAGCGCAGATCAAGTTTACACAGGTTACAAAACCATTAGCGCTGATGGCTTTTAAGGGAGCACCATTTGCTATGACTCATGCTTTGTTCGTTTGTGCCATTTGGCAATTAAGCTATCCTAATTGTAGTAATGCACCAGGAGTTCCGATGGTGCTCAGCAGAGGAGACACGTAATTCCACTGTAATTCGAGTATGATATTCTAATTGATTAATCGGCTGCTCTTGTAAGGCTACGGAGCACTTTTCTATGTGGAAAGGTTACCCTGCCTTCTAAGAATAAAACCCCTTGACATTTGCCATGAATTAATGATGTCGTCATGGGGGGAGCAAGGGGTGGAGGGAGCACTTGAATCATACAGATTCTATTTTAAGTTCGGTTTATCAGCAAAAGCACATGCAGAGGCAATACAAACTCATGCCAGCAGATGCTCAAGCCTGTGGTATAGGAGAGGACAATCCACACGTGCGCACAGTAGGCTCGGGCCTCTCCCTCACTGGAAAACGCGGAGATCTCCTTCTGGTTTTCTCCTTTCTGTGTGTGTGAGTGAGGGTGTGTGCCTGCATGTCCAGGCACACTCATGGAGATCAAAGGACAATGTTGGGTACAGGTTCTTGCCTTCCACCACATTTGAGGCAGGGTCTCTCAGTGTTCACTAACTAACTGGCCCATGAACATCCAGGGGATTACCCTGTCTCCACCTCCCCTCTCACCATAGACACTGGGATTACAGATGATTGCCTATCTTAATGTGGACTCTGGGGTTCTGAGTTCAAGTATTCACTTGTGTAGAAATATTTTATCCACTGAACCATCACCACAGCTCCAGTGAGCTCATTTAATCAACTTTTACCTAATGAATATGCGTTTCAATCCCAGTGAAAGCTCAGTAATCATTGGCACATCGACTGCTTCCCAGTATCTTTCTTCCTGTGTTACTTGGCCCATGAGGGTGTTCTAGGGTAGCAGGGCAGAAGGAAGAAAACTGGACAGTTCAGAAGCTAGCTGGAAGATTCCAGGGGAGCAGGTGAGGCAGCAGGACCTACAGGAAGAAGTCCTCATAACTGGTGTGACAGGCACAGGAGTGACCTACCTTTCCTTCTTCTTTCTTTCTTTCTTTCTTTCTTTCTTTCTTTCTTTCTTCTTTCTTTCTTTCTTTCTTTCTTTCTTTCTTTCTTTCTTTCTTTCTTTCTTCCTCCTTCTCCTCCTCATTTTCCTCCTCTTCCTTCTCCTCTTCTTCCTCCTCCTCCTCCTCCTTCATTTTTGCCTTTCAAGGTAGGGTATCACTCTAGCCCAGGCTGACCTGGAATTCACTATGCAGTCTCAGGGAGGCCTTGAACTCACAGTGATCCTCCTACCTCTGCCTCCCAAGTGCTGGAATTAAACACGTGTGCCACCACGCCCAGCTGCAAGAGTGATATTTCCTAACAGGAATGAATAATTCCTTCTATAATCCCAACATTCAGGTGACAGATACCAGAGGATCATCATGAAAATAAAGCCAGCTTGGGCTACACAGTGAGTTCCAGGTCAGCTTGCTATATATAGTGTGAGACAAAAAAAAACAGTGATGATTTTTGTTGTCTTAAATGCAAGAAGTGGTCCAGGTGACATCACCCTTGCACAGGAGGAGTGGAAGAGGATAGGTTTCTACCACTGAGAAGGCAGACCTGTACAATCCAGACCACCTCAAACTGGAGCATGTGTTCAAGTATGTGAGTTACTTAAGGAAAGAGGGTTTATGCCAGCTTACATTTCAAGGGAATGCAGTCTGTTATGGTAAGGAAGGCATGGCAGCAGGAGCATGAGGCAGCTGGTCACGTTCAAACTGTAGTGAGGAAAACAACAATGATGAGTGCTGGTGCTCAGCTTACTTTCTCAGCATTTTAAATTTATTTATTAGAGAGAGAGAGAGAGAGAGTGGAAGTGCCAGGGCCTCAAGCCACTGCAAACAAACTCCAGATGCATGTGCCATCATGTGCAACTGGCTTTCATGGGATCTGGAGAATTGAACCTGTGTCCTTAGGCTTCACAGGCAAGCACCTTCACCACTAAACCATCCCTCCAGCCCTTTCTCCCTTTTTTACTCAGTCTGAAATCTGAGTCCACGGCAGGTCACTGCCCACAATTAGTGTGTGGGTCTTCTGACCTCAATTAACATAAACTAGAAACCACTTCACAGGCATGCCAAGAGATTTGTCTCTTTGGTGGTCCTAGATCCTGTCAAGTTGCCAGTCAATAGTAATGGTCACACCGATTGCCTGCACCCTAGGCAATTCCCATGATGGCTTAGTGGGCCTGAGCTAGGCTGATATTCTGCAGTAGGCCAGCCACTGGCAGGGGCTGATGCTTATCATCCCAGGGCCTCTAGCTGAGTCATGAGAACCTGACTACTGGAGAGAGAACTCACAGCTCCTCTTGAGAGAGCAAACGCAGCTTCTGGGATTGGACAGGCAGATAGAAGCTGACTCTAGATGAAGACAGTAAGGACAGTGCTGTTCCAGCTGTTACCCCAGGCTCTGCCGAATTAGGGCCAAGGAGGTTTAAAGATCAAAATATTTTGTCAGAACCATCTCATTCATTTGCATCTGCCTTTACTGTAAGGGCTGAGCTTTTCTAGAAACAAATAGCACCCAAAGCCTGTTTTCTTTTATATGTTGGGCTATAATCTGAGCTCTGTCATGGTTAAGTAAAAGATATGATTTCATATCACAAGGCTATACCGTCACCATCATGTGGTTCAGTGTATTCATTTATGAACTTGAAAACACAATGAATAGAAATGATCAAGTCTCTCACATATCTGGTAACAAAATTAGCAAAGAGACCATGCTGTACAAACATTGGCAATTTAAAAGTACAATATGTATATGAACTCGTGTTTGACTCTGCAGGTCCCACATAAGCCAGACACAGAGTGATGCAAGTGCACAATGTTGCACATGCGCACAAGGGGGTGCACACATCTGGAGTTTGATTGCAGTGGCTGGAGGCAATTCTCTCTCTCTCATTCTCTCATTACAAAAAAAGGCTAGTCTGTTGGGCTTGCCTCAAAAAAAAAAATCTATAAGTCATAGCCAGTGGTGAGGGGTCCGAGGGATCAAGGTCTCGGAGAAGGTAAGGACATTGGCTCAGGTCATCAAAACCAAGAGCCCAGAAGTTTTGGAGGCCAACAGTGAGGGCAACCTCTGTCCACAAGGATGTGAGCATGCCAAGTACATACATGTGTGTGTGTGTGTGTGTGTGTGTGTGTGTGTGTAAGTGCTGCCTTTTGTTACAAAGGTTCAAGACAGTTGAAAAAGTTATATATAGTATCTTCATCTCAGCAGGGAAAGACTGCTTCCTCCTCTTTGTTTCTCTCTCTGGCCTTAGCACTACACATGTATTCATCAAAAGCCCCTCTGAGGGGCTGGAGAGATGGCTTTAGTGGTTAAGGCATTTGCCTGTGAAATCAAAGGACCCATGTTCGATTCTCCAGGACCCACGTAAGCCAGATGCACAAGGGGCACATGCGTCCGGAGTTCATTTGCAGTGGCTGGGGACCCTGGCATGCCCATTCTCTCTGTGTCTCTCTTCTCTCTCTCTCTGTCTTTCTGCTTGCAAATAAATAAATGAATAAAATAAACTTAAATAAAACTCCTAAATCTATTTTTTAAAAAAGCCCCTCTGAACGGAAAGATACTTCCTGCTGCCACAGGGAGATGTGTTTAGATGTCCAAATATAATACAGGAAGACATTTGCAGAATTGTTCTCTGGTTGGTTTTCACTTACTTCATCTCCAGCTCTTCACTTCTGAAGCACACTGTCGCTCACGCGGTCTCGCGCGGACCATTGTTCCAACTCAAGGCTTCCGTCTCAGCTATGTGGAGGGACACTGTCCTTCTCAGTCATGGTTCAGTGCGCCCCTGAAGTTGCCTCGAAGTGACACTGTGAAATTCCTATAAAAAGTCTCAGGTGCTGGCATGACATTTGTAATTGAGATGCCCAGCACTCATCTCTATCCAAGCCTCTGGGAGCCGGGGGGGGGGGGACGTTGTGTTTTGACAGATACAGAGCCCTAGATGGGTATGCCAGACCTTAAACCTGATTCACAGAGGAAGTTATTGGATGTTCCAGTCTGTGCCTCCATGAACTTGGCACAGCTCATCTGGATCTGATGTCAGGAGGGTGGTCAGTGGGAATGTGAGGATGTGAACGAGGGGTCATGGCCATTTGGTGACCTCACGCCATCATGGGGCAGCTGCCTTGTCAGTGAAGGACCAAACCAAGATGGATGAGCTGAGCACAGCGCTGCCTCATTGGGTTGACCTCATTAAATCGCAGTGTTAGCAGAGGAAGGTGAGCAGAGCAGCTGTGTGCTGTGGAGAGAGGGAACATGAAACAGTACAGCCTAGATGCACATACACATGCACACTTACACTCACGTGCACACACAGACACAGACGCAAGCACGAGGCAGCACCCTTCTGACAGGATGCGTCTTTCTAAAACCTTAATCGGTTTTTCATCTTTGTGTGTGTTCTTGTGAGAGTGTGTGGACACAAGCGTGCCAGTGCACATGTGTGGAGATTAGAGGAAAATCTTGGGTGTTGGTTGTCATCTTCCCCCTGTTTGAGACAGGGTGTCTTGCTGTTTACCACTGCACACTCTAGGCTAGCTGGCACTAAAGCCATCCAGAATTCTCCCATCTCACCTTAGGAGTGCTGGGATTACAGATTCATGTTACCACAGCAGGTTTCACTTGGGTGCTGAAACTTCCAACTCTAGTATTCACACTTGTGTAGCAAGAGCTTTACCTACTGAACCATCACCTCAGGCCACTGAAAATCTTGATCTTAAAGAGCAAAGAAATATATTCCTTGCCTTCATTGGCCAGCAAGCCTGCTTCCTGAGAAGAGACTCCTAAAGTTGGTCATTTGAGCATTTGCAGGGGGTACCACACGCGACGCTCAGTGCTCAGCATTATTTCAGTATAAGGCTTAGGTTTGGGTCTTGGTATTGTTCTTTTCCACAGTGAAGCCAACTGCATATGCCCACACCCACCTCTTTGCATCTGTTGTTCTATGTTGGAACAAGGACCTAAGGAAAGAAGGTATAAGGGCTGGAGAGATGGCTAAGTGGTTAAGAGGCTTGCCAGTGAAGCCTAAGGTCTCATGTTCGATTCTCCGGGTCCCACGTAAGCTAGATGCACAGTGATACAAGCACACAATGTCACACATGCACACAAGGAGGCTCATGTGTATGGAGTTCGATTGCAGTGGCTGAGGTCCTGGAGCACCAATTCTCTCTCTCTAGCTCTCTCTCATTAAAAAAAGTCCAGTCTGTTGGGCTTGCCTCAAAAAAACAAAAACAAAAAAAAAAACACACAAAATAAACTATAAGTCATAGCTAGTGCTGAGGGGTCTGAGGGATCAAGATCTCGTAGAAGGCAAGGACATTGTCTCAGGTCATCTCCCAGAGCCCAGCAGTTTTGGAGGCCAACAGTGAGGGTGACCTCTGCCCCCAGGGGTATGAGCATGCCAAGTATGGACTTCCAAGCCTGCAGGTGACTCCTCAGCTTGGAGACCTGGTGACTCTCCTGTTATATATGCATATGTCTCTCGGAAGTAAATTGGACTATCAGCAGGAATTTAGGACTTTTTATAAGTAAAATTGCTTTTAGGTTGGCACGTAACCCTCCCGCAGAGACCATTGTGAGGCTCACAGACCACAGCGGGAGAGATGTGACCAGAGCCAGGGGCTTAGGCTGTGCTCTGTCTCAGGTAGACATATACTGAAAGTGCAAAGGTAGTGCAAGGGTGAAGTTCAAGGTGTCACCAGACTCTTTGAAGTGTGTCAGTCATAATCCAAGCCAGGTAGCATAGACTACACGGATGACAGATGCTGATCAATGGTAGGAAACTAATGTGGAGGGTCTTGGGCTACGCTGCAGCCTCAGCTGTGCTACTCAGTGCTTGTCTACATGCCGGGCTCCTCCTCAACTCCTGTCATTCTCCTTATATACACTGAGATCCTTTGATGTGCTCATGCTGATAAACAGAGATCAAGGCTCAAATGGGTTCAGTGTTTTCATTAGGGTCCCATCAGCAGGGTTATCCAAAGCAGAAACTCCATCTGAATGTGACCTGCCAATACTCCCCAATACAAGAGCTATTGCTATGCCCTAGGATGCATGCTGGCTGAAATGCAAGAGTCATAGATGTCCCTGCTCTCTCTCTCTCTCTCTCTCTCTCTCTCTCTCTCACACACACACACACACACACAGCCTCATACACATAAGCACACACATATTCAAATTTGCAAAAAGAAACTCTGAACTGAGAAGTCAACTATTCACATTGCATTAAAATAAGAGCCTCTACCTCTGTCAGGGGTGGTGGCACATGCCTTTAATCCCAGCACTCAGGAGGCAAAGGAGGGAGGGTTACTGGCATGAGTTCAAGGCCAGCCTGAGATTACATAGTGAATTCCAGGTCAGTCTGGACTACAGAAAGACCCTACCTTGAAAATAAAAATTAATACATAGACAAAGGAGAGCTTCCAGAATGACTGGTTATTAAAGAAATAGAACAAAAGTCTAAGTGGTGCTGGCCCTTTAAGAGGTAGGTTTTCAGGCTGGAGAGATGGCTTAGTGGTTAAGGCACTTGCCTGCGAAGTCTAGGGACCCAGGTTCCACTCTCCAGAACCCACATAAGCCAGACGCACAAGGTGGCACATGAGCATAAAGTCACACATTCACACAAGGTGGTACATGCATCTGGAGTTGATTGCAGTGGCTAGAGGCCATGGCATACCAATTCTCTCTCTCTCTCTTTCTCATAAAAAAATTAAAAAAAAACAAAAGTATACTTTTTTAAAAAATACTATGTTTTCTATACTAAAATATGAATGAGACAGCCATATGTGGTGGTGCATGCCCACAATCCCAGCCCATGGGAAGTACAGGCAGCAAGATCACGAGTTGGAGGCAAGCCTGAGAGTACATGGAGAGACTCTCAGACCATTTTTCCAAAAGGGGGCTATTCTACGTCTCTTGGCACATTCATTACTCGTGAAAATTGTGGTGTTAAATGTGAAACAATGCAGAATGGATAGCAACTGGACAAGGCCCCCAGAATATCAGATTTCGGCAGTGGCTTATTTAAGACAAAAGAACAATGCATAGTTGAGTACACATGCTATCTTTGAGGTAGTCCAATCCGAAGCAGGAAGAGGTTCTTGCTTGAGCTCTGGAGAGAAGCGTCCCCTCTCACACTGTCAGGTCAGCCCACCTGTGACACTCACACATCAGGGATTCAGACCCGCCACGTTGTAAAGCTCGAAGAGTCACGTTTACTCCCTGAACTCAGCTAATTCAGTGTTGATTTTTGGTTTAATTTAGGTCATCTAGCCTTGCTTACTTTATAATGAGAAATGAAACATCTTGGGTAATAAGGGAGTTACCCAACTGAACTCACTGCTGCTCAAATGCCTTATACTAATTACGCACCTGTAGAATACATTTAATGAAGAAGCTCGGGTCTTCTCCCACTTCTTTGCACATGACAAAATGAATAAAACTCTAACACCTGGGCTGAGGGGATGATTCAGTCAGTAAATTGATTGTCATGCAAACATGAGGACCTGTATTTGATGACCAAAGCCTATGCCATAATGGAATGATTGCATGCACCCATAATCCCAGCACTGGGGAGGTAGAATTGAGAGGATCTCTGAAGCTCACTGGAAAGCCCACTTGAACCTAATTGGTGAGTTCCAGCCCAGTGGAAGAACCCTGCTTCAAAAGTAGATGAACAGAGCTAGAGAGATGGCTTAGTGGTTAAGGCGCCTGCCTGCCAAGCCTAAGAAAGCCAATTTGATTCTCCAGGTCCCACATTTAGCCAGACGCAAAAAGTAATGCAAGGGTGCAATGCTGCACTTGCCCATAGGGGGGCGGATGTGTCTGGAAATAGTTCACAGTGGCTGAGAGGTCGCTGGCATGCCCATTCTCTCTCTCTCTCTCTGTCTCTCTCCAAAATAAATAAATAAATAAATAAATAAATAAATAAATAAATAAATAAATAAAGTAGACGAACAGTTCCTGAGGATAATCCCTGAGGTTTTCCACTGGCCTTCACACTCACCTGCACATGTGCGTGCAGGCACACCCATGTACACACACACACACACACACACACACACACACACAACACACATAAAACATCTGGGGATTTTGAGCTAAAAATTAATTCTCTTGTTGAAGAATCTAAATGTAATACTGTATCAATAAAATAATTACCATTATGCCATATGCTGGTAGAACTAAGCTTGTGCATCTCAGGGTTGAGGTTTGGCACTGCTGGGCCTCACGGCTGCCTTTGTAGCATAATGGGGTTGTGAGCTGGGTGTGGATGGTGTTTACCTGATCCTCATGAGGACAGAAAAATCCGTGTGAGGGCAAGTTCTATTTCATATATTTTAAAATCGGGGCTGGAGAGATCACTTAGCAGTTTGCCTGCTAAGCTTAAGAAGCCCGGTTTATCTCCCCAGAACCCACATAAGCAAGATGCACAAGGTGGTGCATACACACAGGTGGTATATATGCACAAGGTGGCACATGCATCTAGAGCTTGTTTTCAGTGTCTAAGGCCCTGGTGCACTAATTCTCTCTTGCACTTTCTCTCTCTCTCTCATGAATTAAGAAAAAATTGTATTATTTGTGCATGTGTGCTTCTGTGTGTATGTGTGCATGTGTATGAGTTCTAACATCCACATGTCATGGTGCATGTGTGGAGGTCAGGGGACAACGTTTGTGTCTGTCCCTGAGGTAAGGCTTCTTGCTCTGGACTCTTGTTCTGCTGTTCTTCACTGTGCTCACCATGAACTTTTCCTGTCTCTGTACCCCATCTCTCCTTCAGTCAGTGTGGGGGTGCTGGGCTGCAGAAGACCACCACGGCATCTGGGGAATAGAACTTGAGTCCTTCCCTTTGATGTGTGAGCGATTTACCCATTGAGCCATCTCTATAGCCTGCAAGCTTCATTTATGATTTATGTCTCTTCCAGTGGGACTATATTCCACCTACTCCTAAACCCTCCTTTCTCTCTCTCTCTCTCTTTCTCTCTCTCTTTCATCTCTCTCTTTCTCTTCTCTCTCTCCCCCATTCCCCCCCTCTCCTTATCCCCTGCAGCTCTGCTGGAGGTCTGGTAGTAAGTCAGACTGGACAGAATGGCTTCCCTGCACCAGCTTTTCTGGCCTACATGCCCCTAATTTGAGTCCACATATCATTAGCTTGATGTCTGGAAGATGTCTTGAGGTGTTGGAACCCTTGTCAGAGTCACCCTTTGTCCAAAGGTTCTGAGAACAATCCAATATGCACCGTGCCTGGCTGACACCTGCCCATTCAGGCATAATCAAGAAGTCCTGGTGTGAGCTGATCTCAGCCAGTCTCATCTTTAAAATGGGTTTAGGGATTCCTAATAAATGCGAATTAGCCAGACCAGTGCAGTAATCACCTATGAAGAATTCAGCCCAGGGCTAGAAGCCTTAAGAGGCAGTTCCACCTGTCCATTGGCTCCTACAAACCCAGGATTCAGAACCCCAGCCTTTGGTTGCATTGGCATGCTCAGCTCTTTCAAACTCCTATGCCTTGGCCAGTGCCCTTCCCTGGACTTTCAAGCCCTTTCCAGTTCCCAATCTCTTCCCTTCTTTCGGGGTTCCTTGGCTGCAAGCGTGCCTTACTGCAAAGTATTTACATAGTACCTCATGGTCTTTTGTTCCCAAGCTTAAGTGACCGCACTCTCACCCAAGCCTGTGATTCTCTCTTCCTAGAATAAATCAGGATTCACCTTCTTAAATGTTCATGAGTTTAAGGAACTCAGTCTCACACTTATGAAAAGCCTTTGAGACTATACAGAAACAACACCTTTTCCTCTGCTCTCATCTGTAACACCCTGGAGACACTGCCATTAGAAATTCCCTTTCCATTCATTTAAGGATTGTTCCTGCTAAAATGCAGAGATTTAAGAAGGCAACACATTAAGTGCTTGTCAGTAATTAACAGCTCACTATGAATTAGTTTATCAGACCCAGATGGTCACACCTACTTTTAAATCCAGGGAACATAAACTCCTAAAGGCAGAGATAGCACCTTAGCACCTGGTTCTTTTAATGTAGGTACTTTGCCCAAGGATATGTCATCAATATTTACCAAGGGCAAAAATCATCCCCATGACTTAATGAATAAATGAATGACCTGACACAGTGTTAAATGCAGTAGAAATATCCAGTGTGTACTTTATCCTACAAACAAGGAAAAACAAAGCGTAATTCTTCATAATTACCTATCAATGAAGGCAAACTCCAGTCCACAGAGCAGAAAGTGGAATTACCAGAGACCAATAGACTCATGGCTCTTCATAGGTATATAGCAGAGAGAGAATTGCCTGGAGGTCTTGGAGCCTTTCTGGGAAGAAGGTACGAGGAATGGAGTGTGCTCTGAGAGAGTTGGCTAGGGAAGGGGTATACTGTCTTTAGAATTAGAGAATGGCCTTCATCTCAGGAACTCTATGAAGAGAAACCAAACTGTCTAAATTGAAGGCAATGAAGAAACATCTTGCCCCTGCCAATGTCACTTGCATCATTCAGGGCAGGACCATCTCTTTTCTTTTCTTTTTTATTATTGACATATCTGAATTATCTACAGTCATAGGATTCATTATGAAAATTTCCTGTATGTATAGAATGTATTTCAATCATATTTACTCCCCTTCCTACTCTTCTAACACCTTCCTCTTCCCAATTAGTTTCCTCTCTTTCCTTTCATGTCTGATTTGCCCTTTGATGAGCCAGTGAGTTTAATTAGGGTAACTGACTAGAACAGCGTGAGGGAGGAGTTACTCATTCTGGAACATGGTAAACTTACCAGTGGCCACACCACTGAAGAAAAGGTCTATCACCTAGCAACCATTCAGTGCCTATAGATCCACAAGAGTGTGGCTGGGACTTCACAAGCTCCTCCCCTGTCCATGATGGAACATTGAAGGGCCCAAACTTCTTGTGTTCACAAATGCAATGGTCATGTCATGCCCAGAAGACAGTGTTCCACAACACTCAGTCCTTCCTCCAGCTCTCCTCTTCCTCTTTCATGATGCTATCTGAGCTTTGGAAGAATACATATATATATGAAATCTCCATTTTGGAGTGAACATTCAACAATCACGTATACTCAGCACTTGGAACAACCACGAGCATCTGCAATAGCCATGGCTCGCTGGTAAAAGAAGCTCCTTTGACAAAAGCTAACAGAGACACTAATTTGTGGATATTAGTGTAAATATTTAGAGGGCAACTTGACAGGCACATCATGTCCATTTAGAAAAGCAATAACGAGCTGGAGGGATGGCTTAGCAGTTAAGGCACTTGCCTGCAAAACCAAAGGACCAAGGTTCAATTCCCCAGGACCCACATTAGCCAGATATACAAGGGACAAAGGGGTGCATGTGCCTGGAGTTCGTTTGCCAGTGGTTGGAGGCCCTGGCATGCCCATTCTCTCTCTCTCTCTTTCTCTTCCTCTTTCTCTGTCAAATAAATCATAAATAAATAAATAAATAAATAAATAAATAAGAAGAAAAACAATAACATAGCTTCCATAATAGGCCAATACCTCCCTAGTCACAGGCTTTTAACCAGGTTTATAATACCAGATGTGAACTCTCTCCATGGAACAAGCCTGAAAATCAACTGAAAGTAATTGGTTACCCCCATAACAGTTAAGCTACAATTGCACTGATGGGCACATCTTGTCTGTCAAGGTCCACAGCTGTTGAGGACATTCTCCCCAGCTGCCTGCATAGCACTTTCTGGCACTGAAAGCTAGTGAGCAGAAAGGAAGCCTCCAGCACAGTTCCAGCTTGATTTCTCTCTCCTGCAATCAAAGCATGTAGTGTGTTCATAAGTAATGTCTTACCATCTAGGTCTGATGGGCCACCACGAGCAGTGGCAATAGCCTTATTGTTTTGGAGGTCTTTGGAGCCTTGCTGATCAACAGCTCCTAGTGAGGTAGTCACTTCTAGTGCTGGAACTTTCATTTAACAACCTATGTCTTCAGCAGCAGTTTTATCCACCCACATAGCATATCACCATTCAGTCTCTCTCTTTTTAAAGTATTTCTTTAACTGCCTAACAGAATAACAATTTTCCATAGACTATTCCTGGTAAGTCCCAGAGCCAGAATTGGGCTACCCCCTATAGGGAGCTGTTGGTCATGGAGTCCCAAGAAGCTCCCCAAACAATGCAAGCTATTGCCAAAGCACTTGAATACCCACCAGAAATAAGTGGTAAGACCCTATCGATGAACACACCACAGGCATTGTTTGCAGAAAATTGATAGATCATTCTGGAATTGAGATGGAAGCTAGCTCCATACTGGTTAGTTCTCATAGTGCTGGAAAGCACTACACAAGTTGTTGGGGAAGAAACACAAACCACAGTATGAACATGCAGTGGATCCTGCAAGCTATAAAATCAACTAGGCAGGAAGATGCACCCATTGGTGCAATAGTAGTACATAGGTTATAAGTGTAATCAACTGCTCTCGGATTGGATATGAGACCAGCTCAGTGGGAGGTAATTCATTACAGGTGCTGAGAACCAAGTCAGAAGTCTATGGCCTCAAACACCCTAGGGAGAAGAAGCTGTCCTTTGGCTAAAAGGTGAGGTTATGCCTGTCAAAAAGTCTTCTAAATGTTTATGTTTAGAGAATCTACTTTTTAAAGATTGCAGCGAGGCTGCAGAGATGGCTTAATGGTTAAAGTGCTTTCCTGCAAAGCCGAAGGACCCAGGTTCGATCCCCAGTACCCAAGTAAAGCCAGATATGCCATGTGGCCCATGTGTCTGGAGTTCATTTGCAGTGGCTGGAGGCCCTAGCATACCCATTCTCTCTCTCTCTCTCTATCTATCTATCTATCTATCTATCTATACACACACACACACATATATATATCTGCCTCTTTCTCATTATCTCTCAAATAAATGAAATGAAATGAATAAAATAAACATGGCAATGAATACTAGGGAAACCCCCCAAAACCCATCAGAATGATAAGAAAAGCCAATTGTCTAGCATGAGACTAGTCACCTCTATCACATCTGCCAGTTCCCCAAAAACATTGTGGAGGAAGCGGCAGATTAAATGGGAATGCTGCTCTCACCGCTAACGTGACAGCCTCTTCCACGGAGATGATAGTAGACACTGAGGTGACTCAAAACTCATCAAATCAACAAACTAGGGGCTCCAGAGAGCTCTACATGAAAAGGGGCTTATAACATCCTCCAAGGATCAAGGCAGTGAAAAGAATATCAGAGTTATAGAGCGGACAGACTACTCTGAGGTATCACCCCTGTCTGGTCCACTCATGGCCCTACAGTGATTATCCATGACCTTGCTAAGAAGGGACTTCAGTGAAATGGGGGTGGGAGAGAGGAGATGCGAGAGTATAACCCACTGGTAATATGACCAATTTGCAATATGTTCATATATTAAAGTTCTCAAGAAGAGTAGATAATAGCAGGTTTATTTAGGATGGGAGATTTGGTTGGCCCAAATCTCCCATCCCCCAAACAATCTTCCCCAAATCCATCACAGTTGGTAAGATTCCTTTAAGTATTTCCCTTAAATGGATAGACTATTTATCATCTCTCACCTGCCATTTAACTGCACCCCTCCACAAAAGAAGTCCAACAAGGAACAAAATTGAAATGAAGATGTCACCAGCTGAATGAATTTGCATTCTCATGAAAACAAAACAAAAGTCAGCATGAAAAAGTGTAAAGATGGCTGGAGAGATGGCTTAGTAGTTAGGGCGCCTGCCTGCTAAGCCTAAGAACACAGGTTCCAATCTCTAGGTCCCATGTTAAGCCAGATGCAAAGTGATGCAAGGGCACAATGCCACACTTTCCCACAAGGGGGCGCACGTGTCTGGAGTTTGTTCACAGTGGCTGAGAGGATGCTGGCGTGCCCATTCTCTGTCTCCTTCTTCCTCCCTCTCTCTTTCTGTCTGTCTCTCAAAAAAAAAAAAAAAAAAAAAGTATAAAGAAAGCTTTATTATCTGCAGCAGGTCAGGAGAATACAGGAATGATGCAGAAGGGATATCCTCTTTGAAAGGGTTTTTTATTTGGTGTGCACATCTATATAGATAGATAGGTGAAGAGGTAGGTAGATAGATGACAGGTAGACAGAGATTCATCTAGGAAAGTATTTTAGGAGAACCATATTATTTCATATGCTTAGTGTAAAGCTGTAGTTGAAGAAGAAATGATGGTGGAGACATCTTGGGGCATGCTTAACTCAAGGTCATGGAGCATATGTTTGGCAGTTAAAATGGTGAATAGGAGTGCCACTGGGCATGGTCTGCTTGTGTCGTAAAGATGGTGGACAGGAACTCCTCTGGGCATGCTCAGCTTCCTCATAAAGATGGTGGACAGGAACTCCACTGGGCATGCTCAGCTTTCATTATTCAGTTTGAAATGAGAAAAGGAATAATCACGTTAAAGTACATTAATACAGGATTTTGGTCTTAAAGATTGCTGCCTCTCTATCAGCCAAGAATTATCAGTCTCGATAGAACAGGAAAGTTCTAGTTGCAGAGACAGAGTGGGCTCACTTCAAAGGTGGCCCCACATGGCAGAACTGTTCCCCAAACGTGAGCATTCTGGGAACAGAGGATGCATATGCCAGGTCCAATCTAGGGACAGGATAGAAAACTGCATCGGAACATGATCTGATGACTTCCCCCTGGGTATTTTGCCTCAGGGGTTCTTCAGCCTTTAACATTGTACAGGGAGAAACTGCACAGTGAGAGAGGCAGAAAGAAGGGCAGAACACTGGCCTGGGACCTGGGGGAGACTAGAGATGAGTCCCCAGATTTCATTCTTCCTGAGGACCTCACCTCCTCTGTGGAAAAATTGCATCTCCACTCTCCACAGAAGGATATCTTAACAGAGCCCAAGAACACGGCTAGTTGGAAAGATGACCACAAGAGACAAGTCCAAGGACTGAGGGTGTAGGTCAGTTGGGAGACTTGCCTAGCCTGTGGAAAGCCCTGGGTTTGATGCCCCAGCATCTCATAACTGCTATAATGGGGCACTCAGGGTTCAGGAAAGTCCTTGAAGCCTAAATCCTAAGTTTATGCCTAATTTTAATCAAAGAAGTGAATAAAATAAGGCTGAGAAGGATAATTATTAAATTATTATATATAATATTTTTATTATATATTATATTATGTAATATAGTATATCATATTTATATATTCATTATGTTTATTGAGGGAAGTACGGAGCCAGGGAAAGGTGCTCACATGGCTAGAGATCCCACATGGAGGGCCTGGGAAAACCATGGAGAAAAGGGAAAGAAAAGGAAGTTCAAAGAGCTTCTGCCATGCAGGGAACAGGAGGGGGAAAGAATCCATGTGAAAAGTAAGGGCTAAGGGGATCTCCCCTCAGCTTGGCCCAACTGGGCCAAGCCAAGGAGGAAGACACCAACAGCTGAAAGTTCAGGAGCAGTCAGACAGCTCAGAGAGTGTGCCCTCCCCTTGCAAACATTGATAATCTTAGGGTGGTGGGCCCTACCTTCTGGCTCCGGTAAGCTAGAAGGACAGTTGATTGGCTAGGGCTAGGGGCTGTCTCAGGAAGAGGCAGTCAACTTCTGGGTCTTAGCTTTGACCAACCACAATGTTAGAATTCGTTTTACATCTTAGGAGAGACCTGCCTTCCAGAAGGGGCTCAGGTTGCTTGTGGAAAAACAGGTCTAGGGAACCAGGCAAGAGATAAGAAGTCAGCTAAGTGCAGACAATTCTGCCTTTTTACTTTAAGGAGTCCAGTAACACTAGCCGCCTACTTCCTGTCAGTGCATTCCTATAATCCTAGACTTGCTAGGTGGAGGCAAAATGATTAGAAGGTTCAGTTCATCCTCAGCGACCTAGCAAGTGTGAAGCCAGCCAGAGCTACATGATACCCTGCTTTAAAAACAAACACCAAGAATGTCGAGGTAAAAAAAGAAAAAGAAAAAGAAAAAGAAAAAGAAAGAGAAAGAAGCATGTGTGAGTCAAACCACAGTGCCCAGGGCAAGCATCTGCTGGGATGGCAAGGGGCCCTTGCCCAAGTTGCTGCCTGGGGCAGAGCTGCCAAACACACATGGTGGAGAGCGAGATGAGTCCACCCAACACAGGATAGGCCTGCGAGGGCAGTCCTCATCCTGGGATGCCAAATACCCATGGAGCAATGCTGTCTCAGGGGTGGTCCATTTCCAACTGATATAAACACTAAGCTTTTGTTCCCCACCCTCCATACATACTTACCCGCTGCCTTTTAAATTTCCTTTGCTCAGCCCCTCTCTTTAGGGGACCATTCCAGCCAGTGTTTGTGATGTCTGTCAACAAAAGTCAGTTTACTTTCGTAGGAGCACAGGAAAACAAAACCATGTAGAACCAGGATTTCCTACAGCTTGGTCAAAAAGACTCTTACTGTGTCTGTTGCATTAGCTCAGGTGTTAGTAACGCTAACCAGGGCTTTTCTGTCCTGTGCAAGCAAGTATGATGGAAGCAAATACAGAGAGAGACAGAGACAGAGAGGCCTCTGTCTGGTATGTGTGTCTTCTATCATTTACCTGTCGGTATCTGTGGAAATTTTGTTTTTGTTTCTTTAAAGCAGGGTCTCACTCTAGCCCAGGCTGATCTGGAATTTACTACATAGTCTCAGACTGGCCTTGAACTCACAGTGATCCTCCTACCTCTGCCTTCTGAATGCGGGCATTAAAGGCATGAGCCACCCCACCCTGCTTATCCATCTATATCTGTATATGTGTGTCTCTTGCTCTTTCTTTCTCCCTTTCTCTTTCTTGCCCCCTGTCTCTTTCCTCTCTCAGAACCTGGGATTGAACCTAGATTGTTCCACTCATTAGGTAAGTGCTCTACCCCCTAAGCTACCCCCTCAGCCCTCTTTTTACTTTTTTGTTGGAGACAGAGTTTCACTAATCCGGCCAAGCTAGCCTTGAAATCACTCTATAGCCCAGACAAACCTTGAGTTTGTAACCCTCCTGCCACAGCCTCCCAAGTACCTGGGGTTACAGGTGTGCACCTAGATCTAAAAATACTTTTCTTGACAGACACAGTCATTTGAAGGGAAGTAAAACTCCAGTTCATCCTTAATGTTCCTCAACACTGAAGGTTCCCACTGGTTCCTGTGGGGTGGTGCCCTGGCAAGAGTGTGCGGAATCCTCCAGCACATCATGACCCTAACTTCCCAGCTGTACCTCATGTCCTCCAAACATGCATTCTAACAAAATGCTGACACCTCAGCGGTGTTGACATAACCAGCAGTCCCGACGGACGCTCATAGCATTTCCCCATGTAGACAAGATGGAGTTCATACGAGGCCTTCCTTGAGAAGATGACGTGCCCAAAGTATCTGGCCACATCCTCCTTGTTTTCTTAACCTAAATCTTCATATTACAAAAACAAGATCATCGTGGATAAGCAGTTTATCCTCTCTCTTTTTTTAAGGCTGGTCAAAGGGCAGAGAGTCAGAAAAGAATGTCCGTCTGGCTGAACACAATCTGGGGAGATGATCTTAAATCTTGATCATTTCCATCATGTAGCTTTTGGGTTCTATTCATGAAGAAAGTTCACAGCGCAGGCTTAGAACAATGCCGGTGTGATGGGAAAGGAACCTAGCGGAAGGAAATTTCATCACCTTAATATCATTTATATTAGTTAAATGATGTGCCTAAACTATGGAAGAAACAAAGATTTTTGTTTGTTTGTTTGTTTGTTTCCTTTGTTTTTTCAAGGTAAGGTCTAGCTCTAGCCCAGGCTGACCTGGAATTCATTCTGTAGTCTGTGGCCTTGAACTCTCGGCGATCCTCCTACCTCTGCATCCCAAGTGTTGAGATTAAAGGTGTGCACCACCACGCCTGGCCTTGCAACAAAGATTTTTAATTACACAGTTCATAAGATGATTTCACTGGCTCGGTAAGTGACAGTTTTGCAGTATCTGTGGGACAGTACAAGAAAGATCTGTGAGCCACGGCATGATGAAGAAAAAGGATCCAGTGACAATGTAATCATTCCAGGGCAGGGGAATGAGAAGATGCGAACTCCAGAGACAAGGTGACAGAGAAAACGGCCTCTCTGAATCTCAGTATTTTCATCTATAAAATGGGGACCCTGTTGCGCACCGTGGAAGTTCGGTCTCACAGGTTACTGGTTGTTGTGTGGTGTGCAGGGATACAAAAACCTCCTGTGAAGGTCCTGGAGTGAGACAGTCAGCGTGAGGCTCACCATCGTATGCAGGGCAGTCTGTGACAGGAAAGACAGCCCTCTCTCTTGAGAGACCAGGTTGATAAGCATGCCAATCCTGACTGGAGAACATGGTCCGTGGAAGTACATCTCAAAGGTGGACATGATCCCCACTGTGCAGGAAGAACAGATCAGCAAATAAATGTGAAGAAGGACAGGTGAACTCTCCAAGCAAGCCTCACCTATCCACTAAGGAAAGACTATTATTTTTATATAAAATCTGTCTTTTGTCTTAGCATGGGAAGACCATCCATTCGAAGACCTAAAAGTTCCTCTCCACAAAAGCCCCTTCCCTGCCGGTACCTGTGAGCTTGTGGTTCAAATCTCTGTTCACATGACCCGCACTGTGCCTACCGAGCCCGCACAGGGCTCCCTAACCACCTGGTAATTGCAGCAGCTTAATGGCGGTGATTCATCCACCTGGTTTCCTGGCTGGAGCCTTAATTAGACAATTCCACGCTGCTGTGGGGGCCCTTCCTCGGCCTAGTCTACACTGCTGTTAAGCGATGCCTGCGATAAACATGTTTAAATAGAGTTGCTCCTCTCAGGTTCACTGAGCAGGGACACATTTTATTTTTGTTAGGACAGAAAATGGCGTTAAATTGGTTTATTTATATGGGTTTGTGGCCACACAGAATAGACTCCTTGGGCTGGTTGTACCCCCTGTGACAGGAAAGACTCAAGGGCCCTTTGGTCTAAATTGTGTATCAAGCCCTGCCAAAACGTTTTCACCATTTTCCCGTTAATTGTCAAATTTCATATACATTTTTTTTTTAAGGAAAAGAAGAGTCAAGTGTGCTAGGTCATTTTTGTAATCCAGGCACTCGGGAGGCTGAAGCAGGAGGATTGCTGTGAATTTGAAGCCAGTCTCTGCTACATAGTGAGTTACAAAA
Source organism: Orientallactaga sibirica (assembly GCA_036365145.1). Lineage (NCBI taxonomy): Eukaryota > Metazoa > Chordata > Mammalia > Rodentia > Dipodidae > Orientallactaga > Orientallactaga sibirica. The sequence goes on from JAEOAD010000061.1 coordinate 6,211,584, forward strand.
AGAAAAAAAAAAAAAAATCCATGGTTGTATAGTGTGAGATACACTCTCAAATGAACTCAAAAAGAAAAAGAAAATTTTTAAATGCATAGGATTTATGAATACATAGGATACCTTAAAGCAAACCATGGTGCTACTTGGTCTAACCATATGCAGTAAGACACACAATTCCATAGAAACATACTCAATAACAGGTAGACTGTGACACCTTGAACACAAAAACAATAATTAAAAAAAGATTAAAAAACAAAACTGTGGAAGAAGCTCCACAGCCAATTTGGAAATTAAGATGAGAAACATAAGTTTTTGGTGGTAGAATGTGGGCCATGTAACACAAGCCGTCTTCTCACAGAGATTGTCTTGTGAGCCGGAGCAGCCCTCTTCCCCCCTGCAAAGCAGGCGGGTTCTCTCAAGTTGCTGACCACCACACAGTGCATGGTAGGAGCCGGCATCTGAACACTGCAAGAGAACTCCTGGGAGTGGCTATGTGGCATCTTTTCTGTCCAAGACGTGTCCTCCCATCATTCTTTTAAGCTGCCACTCATCGGTTCGTCTACGTGTTATTTAACACAAAGGCCAGCAGCAGCAGGGAGGGCTAATTTAGATACTAAAATCAAATACTCTTTCAACTAGGGCAGCTCACTAGGCGTTCGCACACATCCCTTAAAATGTCATTACATTGTGGGAGGATTAGAAACGTCGAATCTTGCTGTGACCTTTCCACGGAGGAAGAAAGTTTCACCCTGGAGCAAATTGTACACTAAGGCTTGCCTGTCTCTTTACAGTGCTCCGGACTCCAGAGAAACACAGAATTCTTTACTCCAGCTGCCCCCCCCCTTAATTTTTCTGGCTCCCAAATTAATTACATTGGGGTAATTTAGAATGGCGTATTCTGCCTTCACATAATGTGGGTAAGCTAGGAATGTCTCCCTCTCCATCTCTGTTCCACATTGAACCATTTAAGGCTCAGCATGCCCCAATCCAATAATATGGCAGGAGCCTGTGCTCACTGAAGCCAGCAGGACAGGATGTCATAGCAAATTAATATTGAATATATAGGCAGCGTGGCTCACCCTGTGCTCTTTGCTGACTTCTGACAAGATTAGCAAGTCTCAGAAATTCCAGGACTACCCAAGTTTGTACAAGGAGGCCACATTCACTTGCTCTCCGAAGCCTCTACCCAGAGCTAAGTCACAGAGGTATGGCTAGAGTGGGAAAACAAATTCAAATTTCCAAAACGAGACAGGACCAAAAAAAAAAAAGAAAAAAAAAAAGAGACAACAAAAGCTCCCCAAACAATGGGCCTGCATGTGACAGCGACTCTCCCTTAACAGCCTCCAGTGTTTAACATATTGAAACGGTTCATCTTGCTTCAATGGACTTTAATAACTCTGCCAGGTGAGAAGCGATACACCATACTTCTTCATGTTGTCGCTCCCCTTCAACACATCTATCCTGATGTGCTCATCTGGCTAACTTTACGGCCTCGGTGTGTGGAGCCCAGAGAGCTCGGTTATTACCGTCATCAATAACCTCTCGCATGTGTCCCTTCATTCCTCACGCCTTCCTGGTGCCCTCCTGCATCTAATAAGAACGCTTTGCCATGATCACTGATCGATATGTGCGGGCACCTGTTCCCCTTACTCACCTCAGCCTGCTAAAACCTCGTGACAAAGGGACAAATATGATTTTTGACGGAACCTTGTCGAGGAAGAAGAAATCTGATCTAGAAAATATCCCTTTGGGGCCAATTTATACAGATAACCAATTTTTACAACAGAGATTCATCTCTTTGCTCTGTAGCCATGATGCAGGGAAATAAACACAGACCTTATTGGATATTACATTCCCCAAGCCTTACTTTAAACCATTCTGTTTTAACACATATATCTACAACGAATAAACTCTAGGACAAGGAAACACTATTTATTAACAGAAAGGCTCGTCCCTCAATGATTATTCTGAATACTCACTCTTATAGCTTTTATTATTGGTTGTTCACATTTGATTATTATGATTCTTTTTGACACACAGATTTTAAATACATTATCAACAAAAGAATGCTCTGTGGCATTGTCTGTGCCCATGTGACAGCCCATGGGACTTTGTCTCCACACCCACACGTGCAATGAACTGAAGAGCTCTCTGAGGGTCACCTGTACTGAAGTGATTGATATTGCACACTTGAGAGGCTCTAGGCCAGATTTTAACAGTACATGATTTAACACTTATCATATTTGTAGAAGAGATTCTACAGGCAGGGAGATTAGTGTTTCTTCATGAAAGCAGCACGAAGCAAAATCATTTTGGGTAGAAGTTGAGGTGAGGCTTCATCATATAATTCTGACAGCTGTTTGAACTTAGGACTTAATACAAAGAGTCATGGAAAAGACTGGAATCATATGGTTTCAATGCCATGGTGCCAACACCATATGACTGGAGCTGGATGTATGCTTATGGCACGGCAGTGTGTAAGTACCTCACCACCGCATGGTTTTTCTTTTTGCCTTTTATATTCTAACTGAACACTAATATTTATAACTGTTATGACATCAAATAGAAGAACATTAATCAAAATGTAGGATGTATATAGTTGAGCAATGGTCACTCAGTAACTTTTTTTAACCTGTATACTTTGCATTTTCTCCCCAGAAAACTACTTATTTTTGAAGGCTTTATCTTTGAAATCTTTGAAAGCCAAACTAAGGTCTCTCTCTTTCTCTCTCTCTCTCTTTTTTTTTATTTATTTTTTTTTTGGTTTTTCGAGGTAGAATTTCACTCTGGTCCAGGCTGACCTGGAATTAACTATGTAGTCTCAGGGTGGTCTCGAACTCATGGCAATCCTCCTACCTCTGCCTCCCAAGTGCTGGGATTAAAGGCGTGCACCACCACACCTGGGTCTCTCTCTCTCTCTCTTTTAAAATAGGATTGTTATTGGTTTGAGTTCTTCAGAGAATAGAGTATTTCCAGCTATACGGAGTGCTTAAATTTTTTCAAATCAAATTTTTCTCTTTTCTTTTTTGACAGAATTCTTCAGTACAGTCACGATGGCCTCTCTCCTGCAACTATATGAGGAGGAAAGAGGAAAAGGTGGAGCCTTGAAATATTTAAGACAATGGGAATCACAGGCAACCATGTCTTTGTGGACTTCTTGTACTTACCTGTGTCTGCACCCCTTCACCCTCCCTGGGTTTAGCATATTTTGTCACAAGTAACAAATAGATCCATTTCTAGAAATTCAAGAAACTCTTAATGTGGAGACTGGGCTTGGTACATGTGACAGTGCTAACATCCACGAAGAAAAAGCGAAGAGCACTGTCAAAAGTGCCCTTTCCTCTGTTACGACCCCCAATTTAATCATTGCACCATGTCATCACACTGAAGTGAGACCTGCCCCTGCGCTGAGACTTGCCTTGTGCACCCGCTCTTCACAGCCAAGAACTCACGTCTTCCTACACGGCAGCTGATAAGGAGATGGTCGCCAGGATCTCCTTGGGTAAGGAGCAGACGAACCCTGATGATAATACAAATGCACCCTGCAGAAACCCCCAGAGGAGCTTTGGGGCAGTGCCAGAACACAAAACCCAGAATTCAAATGTTGCCTCATATAATGAATTATTCTAAGCTAAATATAGAGTTTATACTCCTAGAGTATAGAAGAATATGTTCACGACAATCACCTATTAACTTAGTATAAAATGCAGGCTGTGTTAAGATACAGCAGTAACTTTTTTTAACAGGGATGTTTATTTGTTTATTTTTTTTTTATTTATGAGGGTCTTCCTTATTGATTGATTCAAATATATTTGCAAACTAAGTGTGTGTTTTCTGAAGAATATTGCTTTGGTGTGTACAAAAGTTAATAGAGAACTCCAGCCCTAAGATCAACTGTAGATAACAGTGCTAGGAACCCTCCTTTCTGCTCGCTATTTGACTGGAATCCAGCTACCTTAGCCTTGTCTGGCAGATAATTGTCCTCTCCCATAGAACATCATAAAATCACATCTTTAAGCTGCTCCCAGGGTCAGGCAGGGGTCACACCTTCCCCACTGTTTTTGATGGGGAAAACGCTACTGAGTTCAGAGTTTTAGTAACTGGGAAGAAAGGGGGGTGGTGTGAATCAAAGAGTTACCTGCTGCCTAAGGACACAATGGATGTGTTCTTTCATACTGATGAAGAAACAGCACCCAGATCTAAGCAAGCCTGAGCTCTCACTAGCTAGATCACCTTAAAAGAGTATTATGTGCAGAATTCAGACAAAACTCTTGCAAATATTCGTACGATCGCTCTCAAAATCATCACAATCGATTTAGTAAAAGATATCTCTCTCTCTCTTTTTTTCTTTGTGAAAAGCATACATGTAGATCCAAAGTCAGTCACTCTTTGGGGTGCATTGAAAACATCTGACCTCACGTTAATTATTTTTGTAGTGTTTGTATCACGGGATATTTCTAATTAACGACAGTCTCATTTGACGTAGCACACCGGATGCCATCAGCAAAGAGAAAACAGACAGGAGTCCTGGGCACTCCTGCAGGAGGATTGCCGTTCTTGTTTCCAGGGCTATGGCAAGAGTGGTTGTACACTCGGGCTTTGAGAAACACGGGCAAGATCCCGAGACTGCCATTCAGTCATCGGAACTATCACAAGTCACGCTTCAAGACCACCTGTCATAAAAACGCAGCCGTCCTTCCTGCCTTGGTATTGGTTCTGTGATCGGTCTTCCTATGGACCCCCGAGCAACTCTTCTCTTTCTTCAGCTGATTTCCAGAGTGGTTCTTACTGACTGCAGTGACACCTACTGCTGACAACACTGTTGTACCTGAGCTGCGAGGCGTCACCGCGGCAGAAGTTCAGTGGGGATCTGAAGATGATGGTTTCTCTTAAACACCAGAGTTTGTTTATAGCTCCTGGGCCAGCTCTGCAGGGGAAGGCAGCACAGAGCACCTTGGTCCCTGGACTTGTCTCCCGCCTCTAAGACAGTCCCCATCCTACTGAGGAAACAGCTGAGCCTTTTCCTTCAGTGTCCTCGGATTTCACAGTCCACCCTGTAACAGCATGCCTATGCAGAGCCCTGCTATGTCACAGTATAAACCATCACCTGATTAAGAAAATAATTATTCCAACTGCTTCCGCAGTCTGCACCGAGCTATGTTTTTTTTTTTTTAACAAAAACAATGCTAATTTTCTCTTAGACCATCTGTGACCCATTCACACAACTGCTCAGTGAAAACGATATTATTTTAAATCACTATCTTTGTTACCTCCCCAACCTTAAGAAATGGCAGCAAATATTTACATGTGACCCCATGATTTGAAAGATGCTCTTTTTGATACAGCAGCCTCTCTAATAGGCAAGGATGTATCTGCCATCAGATTTTTCCCTATGTGTTGTTTTTAGTGACATCAAAAACAGCAATGACAAAATGATCCCCAAAACAGCTGAAATGACAAAGCGATATTGCTTGTAAACTTTCCGGCTTGTGAAATTGCCAGCATGCTGTGTCCAGCGTTGTTTCCTCCATGGACACCACAGCACCTCGGTGCTCTCTTCCCGACCCACTGGTCTATTCCAATTCTGGGAAGTGCTAGAAAATAACCCAGCTGCAAGGAAGGATAATCTTCCTCCGTAGTGTGTGTCTTGAAGAAACTCCATTCTTAAGCGTGAGAGATCTGATATATAATATTTCTATTAGAATAAACAAAAAAACTTTCTCTTTCTTCATCTCTCTCTCTCTCTCATTTTGAAGAGAAAATCAGAATGCAGAGCTATTCCAAACAAGCTAGTTTTCTGGGTGTCTAATAAGCTCACACATATACAAATGCGTGTGTTTTATGTGTGTATGGCATATACTAGGCATGTATAAATCTAAGATATATAAAACAGCAGTAAACATAATTTAAACAAGTAGTAAGAACTTCATTTTCCCCCACACAGCACATACAATTGCAGCCATGATGAAGCTCATCAGGCTGTCTGGGATAATATGACTTAGAATTTGAATTGCTGTCCTTAAAAATCTGACAAGAGGAGCAAGCAAGAGCGCCCATTAACACCATCACAAAAGTTAGGGACAAGTTGCTGTAGAAAAATCAGTTGTTACTCCATAGTGCCACCACATGGAGTAATATTTGAATATAATTCTGCTCTTTTCCCACTCAGGAAGCTGTCTGTAACTACTCCTTTGAATACTTCAAAAAGACAGCAGAAGAGCTGGCCAGGCTCCTTTCTGGCATGGGAAATCCCCAAAATGTTTCCTTGTGAAAACGGAGATGGCCCATTGCTCAAAACATGAATGTACCATAGTAAACACACAGCCTACAAACTGCTTTATTCCATCAATAAAAAAGGAACCATTTGGTAAAAGGATTCATTACACATTTTCTATTTAAATCAGTTTATAAGAAGCAGATGTTAAGCTTCTTCCCTTGGTAAGAGAAGAAGGAATTAGAAATGAATTCAACTGATTTTCAGGAGATCTCTCACTGTCCCTTCACTCCCAACGCTAGGAGGTTTTCAATAATCCGAATGTTCATGTATGTTATTAATGCAAATGCCTTTTTGACAATGGCCTATGAAGTATCCGACAGCAGGTTAGGAAAAGCCCTTCAAATTGAAGGCCAGTTATACCAAAAATTAAAAAAAAAAAAAAGATAAACAAAACAGCAAACAAACAAAAACATGCTGAGATCCCAAATTGCCTTAACTGAAGAATTTCACATTCAAAATCACCCCATAGTAGAGCCTCCATGAAAAAAAAAAAAAATGCAGCCTAGGCATAAATTCTCTGCTCTAATAAAGCGTCTGGGATTTTAGATTTCATGATCCCTTGTCTATTGGCTGTAAAGTACAAACTGCAATTCCAGTGAGTTTGGGAGCTGGTTCTGGTTTTTGCAGCGGAGGGTGTTATGGCTGAGGAGAAGGCATAAACATCCGCACCCAGCCAGTGAGGGTCACATATATTTCATGAGCTCCCCCTGGGCCAGCACCCCACATGGCTCTCACCACCTACAAGGAGCTTTCCCTCGTAATTGTCTTTAAAAAGAGCTCTAATTAGATGCTCGACCCAGGATGGTCTCACCAGAGGCTTTCATTGCGCACACATTTTTAACGAGCAGGCCTTACAGTGACCAGCACAGATGGATGGGGCAGGGGCTGGGGAAAGGGGGAGAAGATGGGTGCTGCTGTCCCCAAGAAGGTCCCACAGAACTCCGCCCTTAATGATCCACCCTCCGTTACCTAACTTCAACACTATTTTTCCCTTAGACTGCATTAATGAATCCAATAAATAAAGCATTGTATCGCCCATCCACAATGGACATTAATTTTCGAACCAAACATTAATCAATTTAAATTTATGTACTAATGCAGACACAATCAATTTCAACTTCTTATGACAATTAGCCAAGCTTTGGCTACATCCCTAAAACACACTGACCCATCAATTATGGTTTGCATCAAAGTAATGCTAACGGCACCTCCTTAGTCCTTGGGTTGTCAGCAAACCCACCCGATTGGTCAACTCGAACGCAGCAAATCAATTAATATAAATTATACATGCACAGAAAGATGGGTTAATATCATAAGTTAATTTAATTAATTGTGTTTGATTAAATGAGGTACTTTCATTAGCCCACTTAGCCATGGACCATGTATATATCATCATAATCCTTTTACAAGCTCAGCCGTGCCGGACGCAGCAGCCCTGACATCCTGAGCATATTCAAATTGCCAGCCTCAGCCATGCAAACCTCCCTGCATAATTAACAGCTTAAACGAGCTGTAGTCACTTAAGCCGAAAAGAAAACTGTTCACATCAACCTCTCTGATACCGTTTAAATTGAAGATGTCACGGGTAAAACAAAGGTGAACAGACAATGGTGATTAAAAATTAAAAAGGACAAGGGGGGATTTGCAAGTAATGGGAGCGCAGTGGATACAAGGCTGAGGCCCGGTTCTGGTTCTGGCAGACAAGGTGGTGAGTGTGTGGGTTTTGGGTCATTGTAATCTTCACCCTCCTCATTGGGTCGCACTAAGCAGGAAGCAGGGAATGTGGAATTAGACATGGACAGGGGAACAAGGAGGAACTGACAAGGCACTCTTAGAAGCAGATGAAATTCTAGCATGATGCTGGCTGAGGCCATCATCTTTGGTTGTGTGGGGTGTGGCGTCCTGTCCAATTCCCCTGAGCTCAGAGGACCGACCACATTTTCATCTGAAGTTCTAATGTCAAGCACCAGACAGTGTCCAGCATAGGGGCCTTACCCAGCTTCTGAGCACGGCGTCCATTCAATAGATTTTTTTTTCTCGTCCAGACAACATGGCAGAATCTTGACATAAAATATAGGGAATGTCTGATGGAAGTTATTCATTCCTTCCTGGTTCAATGCACAACCTTCCAGGGATGGTCCTAATTCACACTGCTCCCCAAAGTCTATCAAATAGCACCTCTGTCTTTTCGAGGCATCACCAACCCCATATTGCAGCTCCCACAGAAGTTTCTAGATGCAGCAATGGTAGCAGCATTATAAGGGCTGTGGCCTAAAGCAAAGTGGGTGTGGGTGCAAGAGTTCAAAGCTTGACACACAACAGTTCCTTCCACACTGAGGCTGACACTGTTTTTTAAAGTATTTTGCTTATTGATTTGCAAGGAGAAAGAGAGAGAAAAAGAGACGCACCAGGGCCTCTTAGCCACTGCAAAGGAACTCCAGATACATGAGCCCCCTTGTGCTTAGGTGGGTACTGGGGAATTGAACCTGGCTTTGCAGGCAAGCACCTTAACCACTAGGCCATCTCTCCAGCCCTGCAGACCCTATTTTCATGTTTGCCTCTCATGGTTTCAATTTCCCCCATGGGTTTCATCCACAGAGATGCAGCTTTAATAACTAAATGAACAGAATCTTGAGTGAAGGGCAAATTTGTGTCATCTGCAGGGAGGCCTCCTCCCATGGAGGCAGTCGTTAACATAAATAACAGTATTTCATGGACATAAGTAAACACTGCAAGCCAGACGATGCCTCGCCGCAGATGTATTCCATTACCACGAGCCTGAGAGACAGGCTCACGACTTGAGCGAGGGGAGACAGAATGGGCTTCAGTGTAATTTGTTTTGGCAGCAAGCAATGGTTTGTTCCATCTCATGCCAGCTGGGGAGAGATGTGCTACTTCCAGACAGAAGGAAAAACCGACGTGAATGTAAATTTCCACTCATGTCTTTGCCCACGCTGTGTCTGAAGTACAGGAAGTGTGGTTATCAGGTGTGTGTGGCATCACGTGTGGCAGTCATGCTTTGGTTCAGGGAGACCCAGCAGAGCCCCGGGAGCTTTCTTGCCACAGAGATGACAGTACCCAGTGGTTCTTGGTGAGGTACGGTCCTGCCACCAAACTTTTGCCTCTACTCTTGGCTTCTGTGTGGCCTTGGTAACGCACACACAGTCAGTCAAGCATCACTACACGGGGAAGGACAGTCACATACCTCCCATCATGTTGTTGGAGGTTTACGTCAGCCAACTCAGTGAAGTGCTTAAGACATAGTCAGCCCCAAAGAGACATCAGCATTTGTTATCCCCACACTGGCTTATAAAGTTTCCATCTCTCAGAGTAGAACACGACCACCGTTGAGTCCCAGCAAATGTCACTGTGTGTCACTGTGGCAGCTGTATTTCTCAATGATCCTATGCTATGGATAATAATAACCTGGCAAGTTTCTTGCGCTGGGAGACCCAGAATCCATTTCTGCCCTAGGTTTATAGGTTGCCTGTGTGCTGGGTCAGCCTTCTGAGCTCCTCACTCTGGAACCAGCCACCTTCCAGGACACCTTTCTCTCATGGCAAGTGGCCACAATGTAGGAGTCTCACCGCATGTAAGTCACCTCGTGTCCTGGCTGTTGTCACCTCTACTTCCATTCTAATGACTCTATTTAGTCCTGGGTTGGGCAGGGAGGAGCCAGAGGGTAGAGAAATGGACCAGAGATGGAGGGATAATAAAGGGAATGGCTTACTGAAGTCTGCCCAGTGATCACATCAGGCAAATTATGTTCTGATTAAAGGACTCAATGTAGCTGCTCTGTATTTAGTTTCTGGAGTTCAAGAACCATACCATGTACCCCTTAGTTCTAGGTGTGTTTGTAACTTATCTTTTCTCCCTGGTAAGCCAAGCATACAACAGATTCTTAATGCAGAAATAAGATAAAATTTATTTGAGTCTAAGGATGAATTAATGTAGAAACCAATGACTAAACAAAATTTATGAGCAGGGCTGGGAGGATGACTCAGCATCTCATTGTACTTGCTTGCAATGCCTACGAGCCCAGATTTGAATCCCCAGTACCCACATAAAGTCAGCACGAAGAAGTTGTGCATCTGTCTGGAGTTCCATTGCAAACACAAAAGACCCTGGTGTGGTCCCATTACATGCACACACAGATATGTGCAAAGAAGTAAATTTTTTTTTAAACTGTGAGCATTTTTAACTCTGTTCTATTGCCCATATAATGCCCCAAGAGTTTCAGAGTCCCTTGGAAATGTCATTCACAACATCTCCCTCCCCAGAAGAGTCTTGTTTAGATCAATAAATTCCCAGAAAATACTATACTTCCTTTTTTGCCCGAGTACGTGTATATGGTGTGCCTGTGTATGGGCACACGTGTTTGGGGTGTGCATGTGCTTGTGTATGTATGTACCTGTGTAGGCCGGGACCCAATGTCAGGTTTCTTCCCCAGGATCCCCAAATGAATATGCCCCCAAATGAAATGATTTAAATATACAGAGCATTGTAAATAAACTGTGACCTAAGTGGTCCTTAAAGAAGTAGGCAAACCAATCTGAGCATGAATTTCTGGATTAATTACTTTCCTTGTTGCTGTGACCAAATACCTGAGAAAGCAATTGAAAGAAGGGTTTATTCTGGCTCCCAGCTTGAGGGGCAGTTGGTCAGGAAGAGGGCATAAGGGAGCAGGTGGAGCTCAGGCAGTTTGAGGCAAGCTTGTGAAGCTATTTGTTGGTATCTCTCTGCAGACCAGGAAGCCAAAGGTTAGACTGTAAACTTCCTCAAACAGGGTCATTAGCTGGGAATCAAGTTTCAAACACACAGATCTCTGACATTTTCCATCCAAACCATCCCATTGTCCAATTCGGTAGAATGATAAAAGTCATAATTTTTTTGTTGTTGTTGTTTAAAAGTAGACAAGTTCTTTTCTTTCAGAGAAACAGCCTGAGGACATATGTTATTTAGTGCAGGGTTATGCCAGTGGCTTTGTGGTAGAAGTAACTGACTACCAAAAGCGAGCAGAATCAGTCATTTTTCAGAATCTAAAAACTAGCAACTTCTCAAACAGCCCACAAAGCAGTCCAACATAAAAAAGAATTTGATGTGAAAAAAGCAAATTTGACTACTATTAACTTCCCGTGTGCTGTTCACTCACAGAGGGATGAACTTCCTAAAAGTGTAGAGAGAGCATGGGAAGTTTGTAGCCTGTGATTCCAGAGACTTCCCCACATGCCTGTGAGCAAGCTCCCGATGTCAATGTGTTTTCTCAGGCAGTGGTGAGCACAGGTTTGTACCCAGCAGGGGGACTGAAGACAGCTGCAGGAAAAGAAAGCTTATATGAAATCCAAATAAAACTGCTGAATTAAGTCTTAAAATTAAGATTCCTGAGTGCAGAATACATGAGGTATGATGGGGAGAAAAAAAACATGCTTATCAGATCTTATGTCATAACACACAGCTTAAATGAACGATTATGCAAATGAGCCAGTGGCGATGTGCATGCTGGGCCCATAACAAGGAGCTGAGGAGCTGAGCCAGTGTAAGTCTGAGCAGGAACGTGTGCTGTAAAATGGGGTTTGTTATTACAGGAGCAGTGAGTTCTGTTGCACAGGGTGTATTTAAATGTCCTTCAGAGCTTTGGGTACTCATTTGCACAGGTACCCCTGAGTCTTGTAGGTACCTTGTGGGGAGACACTTTGGGCTGGGTGCTGGGCCTCTGAGTTTACCCTGAGGAAGAACAGGATGAATTCGCTGACATCCTAAGCCATCTCTTGGACTCTTAAGTGAGTTAGAGGGTCCTTGGACAGGAGAAGGGAGGACAAGTTGCCCCGGGTACAATGGCCTATCTTCAAAACTAATACCGTTGTCTGGCTAAATATGTTATACCCACCAAACTTCCATCTAAATACTTACATCTATGCCCAATATAGTAATGCTGCTCACACTTTGGTTAGAGAAAGCTTGTCTTTTCACATGGTGATGACCACCGGGATGACTCAGAACTCACTAAAGTGAGAAGTGACAGCGGTGTGTTCAGCACTATATAGGACACCTCTATTGTACCCTATAGGGCTCAATGGCCTTTGCAGAAGTGTCGGAAAGAATCTAAGCGCAAAAGGAGTGGAGGCCATAAAATGGCCATGGTATTCATGACCTCACAGTGCTGATGCTACCTACACAAGACCGCATAGCAGCAGGAAAAAAAGATGGCAGAGTAGATGGACAGAAGCAGGGATTCAGCATATGGAGGTGGGTTAAGTGGAGGAAACGGGGGAGTGGTGGGAAGATATTATGATCATGGTATATTGTTTATATCTATGGAAGCTGTCAATAAAACAAGTTAAAAGAAAAATAAAGCACTGCTTCTTCCACCCAGTAGGGAAAGAATTGTAGTAAATTGCTTAAAGGAGCTGTTTATTTGATGATCCCTTCATGGGAAACATCACACACCAGTAACTAAGCTTATGATAAAAGTGAAAAAAGGTAAAATTATACTTCCTAAACTTGAATCTGCTATTCAAGATCTCAGAGTACATGACATTTATAGTCACGGAACAGTGAGAAATAAGCCAGGCGTGGTGGTGCACACCTTTAATCCCAGCACTCAGGAGGCAGAGGTAGGAGGATCGCCGTGAGTTCGAGGCCACCCTGAGACTACATAGTTAATTCCAGGTCAGCCTGGACCAGAGTGAGACCCTACCTCAAAACCAAAAAAAAAATAAATAAAAAATAAAAAAAAAAAAAAAAATAAAAATAAAAAGAGTGAGAAATAAATCATTTCCATACTCACCAGGTATATATATAAGGTCACTGAGAAATCCTGTGGTACAAAAAGCTCCTTACATTATTTAAATAAATGGGGAAACTTATTCGTAACCAAAACAATGGTACTTTAAACATATAAAATGCAACATTAGTTCAATTTTAAACCTCCCCTTAAAAATTACTTGCAGATGACAAACTTATTTTCATTATAAGTCATTATAAGTATTTGTTTTTCTTGCTTTATTGTAATGACTATAAACTCCAGTAGACTGTTGACATGCAGGATAAGGAGCAGATATCTTAGCCTTATCCTTGATATTCACTCTTTATTTTCAGATAAAAGACCTTTATCTACGATAGTTCTGGGAGTCTAATGATGAAAATTTCAGCCGTGGAAGGTAGATACCTTTTAAACCTAAGTGACTCGTTGAGTAAAGGCACACGGTCTGGCAGGGATGAACCTTAAAACCCATCACACCGTGGGAAGAAGACAGGCATAAAACACTGCCTATTACAAACCCAAACTTATATTCACTGTTACAAAATGACAGACCTATAGATACATAGCAGTTGTGTCATCCTGGGATGGAAGGACTGGTGCGTATTTACTGTAAATAAACACGGGGAGTCTTTTTAGAGTGACTGAAGTGCTGTACAAGTGTTCTATGACTAGCTACTCACCCACAGACATATACTACAAACCACTGACTGGAGCATGCCACAGGGAAGCTGAGACAAGAGAACTGAGCGTTCAAGGCCACCCTGGATGATATAGTGAAACCCTGTCTCAAAATAGTCATAGAATTGAACACATAATGCTGATAGCATGCCCTGTAAGTCACACCTCAACAAAACGGCCAATAGCAAACAAATTTCACAGATGACATACTTTCCGAAAAGTCTGTGAAGGGACTCCAAATTAGAAATATAATGGTGACTACACCCTTGATCCTCCACCCTCTCTCCAGGGCGTCCGAGCACTACACCAGCTCTTCTAAAATGCCCTTGGGTTGGAATTTGAAAGACCCTTTCTTCTTATTTCTTCTGCGATCTTTAGGAAGTAGCATGGCCACTCTTAAAAAAAAAAAAAAAAAAAAAAAAAAAAACTCTCATTAATTCTCAGCTGCATTTTCATGTTTTCAAACTTTTCCTGGTTAGACAGCCTGCATTCAAAGAACAAATTCCCTGCAAATCTCCAACCCTGGAGTAGACCCTGACAAGTTAAAATAAACATAAACTAAATTCACTTATTTTGGTTTGTTACAATTTATTTTTATTAGTTATGGAAATACTTAGTATGGAAACAACACATATTGGTACCATCCTTTCCCTCATTCCTGCTCCTTATCCAAATGGGCCCTCCTCATTGGGGATGCAGGTTATCCCCATGGGGATTGTGGGTCGTGCATTGCAGGGACAGCAGTCAGCTATGGGGAAGAGGCAATGTCTCTGTGCATAATGTCCCAACTTGTGGCTCTAACAATCTTTCTGTCCCCTCTTAGGAACCTCTGGATCCCTGGTTTGGTAGGGGTTTTTTAGATCTTTTTTTTTTTTTTCAATTTTATTTACTAATTTGCAAGCAGAGAGAGAGAGAGAAAGAGAGAGATAGAGAGAAGAGGAACAGACAGAGAGAGAATGGGCATGCCAGGGCCAGTAGCCACTGCAAATGAACTCCAGATGCATGTGCCCCATGTGCATCTGGCTTATGTGGGTAATGGGGAATGGAACCTGGGTCCTTTGGCTTCACAGGCAAATGCCTTAATGGCTAAGCCATCTCCCCAGCCCCCTAGTTTGGTAAGCTTTGAGTGTCCTCAGTGTCTATCTCCTTCACCCTTGTGCTGATCATCAGGATCACTCTTGCTCATCTCCCCAATTTCTCTGTGGGTTCAGTTGGAGCTGGGGTGGAGTGCACTGGATCATTTCTCTCCTCAGGTCCCACTCCCATTTGAAAAAGAGAAGCAGATTCTCCAATGGAGAGTGAAACCAGTGCAGGTTAAATGGGATAAGGATTATTAATTTAGAGAGAATTAATTGGGTGTCATCCCTTTTATAACACAAGATTAGTGGAAACTTGATATTGGAAAGCAAAATCATTGTCTGGATATGATTCTGACTTGTTTCCCAGTTCCTTTTTACTGAGCAGATCTGAAAGCAGTTGATTGGTTGGTTTTTTGAGACAGGATCTCACTGTGCACCATGGCTGGTTGAGGAGCAACTCAAGTCCTTCTTCCTCTTCATCTCCTGACATGACTGGTTACACTTATGACCATGATGCAGAGCAGTGGTTTTAGTGAGGCACCATGTAGCTTGGGTTGTGAACATACAGAGATCTTTTCCTCTTATCTTTTCCTTTCCTATTGGCATCTCTTCTTGACTATATACCCTCCTTTGGAGGCTTTCTGAGGAGCCACCAGAAAGGTGACCACTGAAACGTTACCAGTAGACTTAAAAAGTGAGTTTGAATCACTGGGTATGATGGTGCATATCGGCAATCCCTGCATTCAGGAGGATTGTAGGGGTTGAAGGCAGCTTGGCTTATCTATATACCATGATTCACTCTGCCAGGGCTATCTATAGTGAGACTCTATCTCAAACACAAGCAACGACAACAACAAAAAAAATAAATACATAAATAAATGTGGGGGTGGAGAGATGGCTCAGTCAAAAAAGTAATTGTCATGTAAGCATGAGGACCTGAGTTTGATCCCTAAAACTCATGTTGAAAAGCCAAGCATGGTGGTCCAGTTAATATGCAAAGACTGAGGCAGTGGACACAAGCAGATCCCTGGGAACCATTAGTCAGCCTGTGTAGCGTACTTGGTGAACTCCAGGCTGGTGAGATACCTGTGTTCAAAAAGGAAGGTAGTCCCTGAGGAAAGACACCCTCGGTTGCACTCTGGCCCCAACACATATGCGAACACAAATGCATACACACGTACATGCACACCTAGCTACAAACACATGAACACATACTTAATAATATCCATATACATGCATAAAAATGAATTTGATTTTGGGGGCTGGAAAGATGGTTTAGCAGGTAAGGCACTTGCTTTAAGTTAAGGTGAAGCATAAGGACCCAGGATCAATTCCTCAGTATCCACAAAAGCCAGATGCACAAGGTGGGACATGTGTCTAGAATTCATTTGCAGTGGACAAAGTCCCTGGCATGTCCATTCTCTCTCTCTAGTTTCTCTCTGCTTGCAAATGAATAAAAATATTTTTTTAAAATGAATTTGATTTTAACTTTAATCCCTAGACAGTACTTCATTAACATCTCATAAGTTGCTCATCTTTTTTTGGTGTGAGTGTTTTCATGTGTGTGAATGCAAGCATATGTGCATATCATGGCATGCATGTAGAGGTCAGAGGACAACCTCAAACATCAGCCCTCATCTTCCAGCTTGGTAGAGGCAAGGTCTTACTTGTTGTTCACAGCTGCATTCACCAAGCTAGCGGGCCCATGAGCTTCCAGGGAATCCTCCTATCTCCGCGCCCCTTCTTGTCATAGCTGCCCCAGAATTACAGCTGCTACAACATCTGAATTTTTTTTATATGGGCTCTGGACATCTAAACTCAGATCCTCACACTTGCAGGCCAAGTCCTTTATCCACTGATTCATCTTCCCAGCTTCCCTGGACATCTTTCATGTAGGCAAAACACTTTTGAACTTCACTTTCTGTTTCTTTCTGGAGAACCTAGGGCCTTGCACATGCTTTATCACTAAACTACATTCCCAACTCTATTTATTTTATTTTATTGTATTTATTTATTTGAGAGCAAGAAATAGGAAGAGATTGAGAGAGGAGAGAGAAAGGAAGAATGGGTGTGTTAGGCTCTCCAGCCACTGCAAAGGAACATTGTGCATCTTGCTTAGGTGGGTTCTGGGTAATTGAACCTGGGTCCCCTAGGCTTTGCAGTCACGTACTTTAACCATTAAGCCATCTCTTCAGCCCCTCTTGTTTTTAATTTTTATTTTGAAACAGCCTTGCAAAATTTCCCAAGCTGGTTTTGAACTGGCTGCTGCCAGGCTGGTCTTGAAGTTGCAATCCTCCAGGGAAGCTGGAATTGGAGGCTGAACCCCCAGGCTTGGTTCATCTCTAAATAATAAAACATGTAACTTTTCTTCTTCAAATAATATTTTTTTTATTTGTTCATGTAGTTATTTGAGAGAGAAAGAGAGAGAGAGAGAGGCAGACAAAAAGAGGGAATGGGTGGGCCAGGGCCTCCAGCCACTGCAAACGAACTCCAGACACATGAGCCTCCTTGTGCTTATGTGGGTCCTGGGGAATTGAACCTGGGTCCTTAGGCTTTACAAGTAAATGCCTTAACTGCAAAGCCATCTCTCTAGCCTAAAACATGTAACTTCTTTTTTTAAAAAAAAAATTTAATTTATTTATTTCCAAGCAGAGAGAGAGAGATAGAAGAGAGAAGACAGAGACAGATGGGCACTCCATGGCCTCTAGCCACTGCGAACAAACTCCAGATGCATGAGCCACCTTGTGCATCTGGCTTACATGGGTCCTGGAAATTGAACTTGGGTCCTTAGGCTTTACAAGCAAATGCCTTAATTGCTAAGCCATCTCTCCAGCCCAAAACATGTAATTTCTTAAGTGTTCTTCTTTCATGTGTGTATGCAGATGCACACATGCTGTGTACATGCATGTTGAAGCCAGAGGAGCACGACCAATGTCCTTCTCTATTACTCATCCATACTTCCGTGAGATGGGGTCTCTCACTCAACCTGGTCATTTTCCATGTCAGCCATCCCCAGCAATTCTCTGGTATATATCCACCCACAGGCTGAGTTAGGGATGTGCACGGCTATGGCCAGCTTCTCACGTAGGTTCCGAGGAGTCAGACCTGGCTGTAGCAGGCCCTACTAGAACTTCATGCTTCAGCAGAAAGTGCTCTTCACCTCTGAGCTGTCTCTTCACACCAGTGTTCTTCTGATTCCTCAAAATGTCAAGGTGTTCTTTCCTGTCTGCTCGTGGATATATTCTTAAGGGCTCCAACTTTTGTGATTTTCAACTTCTATCACCGGAGATCATGGAAGACTCATTCAATGACGAGGACATGTCAGTGGGCCAGTGAGTGGTGAGCACACAGCTTGCATGGTACACACGTGGATATCTATGTGTTCACTGATAATTTTCAGGGCTGTGAAGGAAGGCTGGGCTACCTCACATAGTATAGGCATTTGCTTCCTGTAGGCAGGCGCATAGATTATTTATATACCAATTAGCATTAGTTCTGTTCAGTCATATATTGCACATAGTTTATTTCATTGAATTATCTAACATATTGGCATAAAGTTTTCCTTTGTAGCTCCTTACTCTCCTTTAGTAGCTTGATATATAGGGATATCATCTCTTTTATTCCTGATCTTTATAACTGGAATCATTTTTGTACTTTCCATTTTCTTTACAAGCTAACATTTTGTCAACTTTTTTCCCCCAGCAACCATTCTCTATTTACTATTCTCCTCTGCTCTTTGTTTTCTAACCCATTATATGCCACTGTATTGCATGCTTTCATCTGCTGTTGTGCTTTATTTTTTTTCTTTTTATCAACTAACTGAATATATCACTATTTGAATCCCCTTTCTCATAACACAAGAATTTTAAAAACAAGATTTTATTTTTATTTATTTATTAGAGACAGAGAGAGGGAAAGAGAGGGAGGGAGATTGAGAATGGGTTGCCAGGGCATCTAGCCACTGTAAATGAACTCCAGACACGTGCGCCCCTTGTACATCTGGCTTACGTGGGACCAGGTGAATAAAACTGGGGTCCTTGGACTTTGCAGGCATGTGCCTTAACTGCTAAGCCATCTCTCCAGCCCAACACACAAGAAATTTTAAATATCAGTTTTACCTTGAAAAGTTTTGGTATAGTTTCTCTTTAGTATATTTAGCTCAAAATACATTCAAATTCCTGAATATTCTATTCCTTTGGCAGATTTTGCTTAATTTGCATGTTTTAAAAGCATTTTGTTCATTATTGTTATTATTATTATTACCATTATAAGTTGTGTGTGGATTTACTAGTCTGTAGAAAAACAGGACAGATAGAATGAATATATTAATAAGAGCAATTTATTAAGTCAGTTTATTAAGATACAGGCTGGGCAGTCCAACCACAGCTGTCCACAGACCAGAAAGATGAAGAATGTAACAGCATTTTTTATGTTTTTCTTTTAAAGAAACAGAAAGGAGCTGGAGAGATGGCTCAGCAGTTAAGTAAGGTATTTGCCTGCAAAGCCTAATCACCTGGGTTTGATTCCTTAGTACCCATGTAGAGCCAGATGAACAAAGTGGTACAAGAGTATGGAGTTTATTTGCAGAGCCTAGAAGCCCTGGCATGCCCACTGTCTCTGTCTCTTCTCTCTCCCCCTCTCTCTCTCCTTGCAAATGAATAAAAAAAATTAAAATATTTTTAAAGAGAAGGAGATTGCCTGTGTAACATAGGCCACAAACTCTGCTGACTTATTTTCCAAGTGGTGGGATTGCAGACATGTGCTAACACCCCTGGCTTAATACCAAACTGGGTCACTATGCCTTTTTATCCTTTTCTTCCCCCTCCTTTCTTTCTCCTTCTCTTCCTCCTCTTCCTTCTGCATTTGTTTACTTTTTTTGAAATTTTCTGGATCAATAAACTGATATTTTTATTTAAATTTAGAAAAATTTTGCGAAATTTTTATTCAAACTTAGCTTTCTCGGGCTGGAGAGATGGCTTAGCGGCTAAGGCGCCTGCCTGCTAAGCCTAAGAATGCTGGTTCCAATGTCCAGCGGTTCCAATCTCCAGGTCCCACGTTTAGCCAGATGCAAAGTGAGGCAAGTACACAATGCCACATTTGACCACAAGGGGGAGCACACATCTGGATTTCGTTCACAGCAGCTGAGAGACTGCTGGCGCACCCATTTCTGTTTCCCTCTCCCTCTGTCTATCTCTCTCTGTCTCTCTCTCCAAAAATAAATTTAAAAAAATAATAAAAAAATTAAAAACTTAGCTTTCTCTCTTACAGTTCTGTTTCTTTTTGAGACTCATATTACTCATATGTTTGTTCACATGATATAACCCCACAGTCATAAGACTCTGGGTTATCTTTGCATTGTTTTAATTCTTTTGCTGCCTGTGATTGGCTGGGGTACTTTTGCTAATCTATCTTCAGGTTCCCTGATTCTTACTGTATCATCTCCTATTGTTCCCATCTAATGCAGTTTTCCTTTCAGATGTTTTATTTTATATGTAGACTTTCTGCTGTTTTGATTCTTAGTGTTTATAGCTTTCACCCCCTCAGTGTGTCTCTCATCTTCCATCATTAAAAATGACTTCATTTATCTACTTACTCCTCAGACCCTAATAGATATCATACTTAGTTAAAGGTCATCATATTCTAATTCCATAATCTGGCCTATTGGCAAGCTTGTTAATACTGTTTTAATGTTTGATTTTTATTTGTAAGGAGAGGAGAGAGAGAGAATGAGATTATAGGCACACCAGAGTCTCTTCCCACTGCAAACAAACTCCAGATGCATGTACCACTTTGTGCATCTGGCTTTACGTAGTTAATGAGAAATTGAATCCAGAGCTAGCAGGCTTTGTAAGCACTCGTCTTTAACCACTGGGCAATCTCCTCAGCCCCTTGACTATTTCATATTCCTATTTATTTTCCTGTGTGTCATTTAATTTGAATTTTAACTGTATACTGGACACAGTGAATCATATTTTGTAGGTTCTGTAGATTATCAGCATCACAAGAAACAAAAGTGGAACTTCCTTGAGGGTGACCTAGACACAGCTGGAGGATTATCTGCTGAGCTACACCCTGCCCTGCAGTGTTCCTCAAAGACAGAACTCAGATGCTGTTAGGGAGCCTGGAGGACTGGAGGACACTGTTGGAACATGTTCTCCTGACAGGAAAAGTTAGGACTCATGTCTAGACATTCTCAGTTATAATAGTGATGTCACTTGAATGTCAAAAGAAAAAGGTGGAAAGAAATTGAGAAAGACACCTGATGTTAAACTCTTGACTCCACATACACACATGCAAGCACACACTCACGCACACAACACACCATACATATAAATGGCAAAAAAAAAAAAAAAAGTCCAGGTATTTTTAGGCTGAAGCTCCTAATATTTGCTTTATCACTCCTACCAAAATTAATGCATATATTTTAAACAAATCTATCTAATTATAGTCACATTGATTCTGGTATGACAGATTTAAGAAATAAGAGTATTTACTGCATATTCATGATCCATTCTCCTGATAAGAAGAAAATGAATTGAACATAAGGATATTAGGATAAGTTGAGCAAGTTTCAAACTAATTTGCTTGTTGAGGTAGAAAATCCATTCACTTGGCACTGAGCAACAATCATTGCACAGGGATTGTGCAAATATTTTGCGGACAAAATTCAACAATTTTCATCAGGGCCCAAAGCAGAGGCCAGGTTCTGGTGATAATAACCGCTGTCCCTCACAGGCTGGCTGGCTTGGTTTGCGTGGTTCAAATTGATTTCAAACACCAACCTCTCGGAGTTCCATGCTGAAACCTGACGAAGCAGTTCTCTTTGCTAAAGCATTCATAATATCCCAAGTCTTACTAATTCAGCAGTGAAAAATTAAATTACACTTGTGAGCCCAACAATTAACCCTCAACTTTAAATGCTGCTTTCTGGAGCAAGTAGATAGATTGCAAAGATACATTGTTACAATTCCTGCTGGCTCCATTGATAGAAATCACAGTAATGTTTTCCCACATATCTACATATCTTTTAGGCCGCAGTGTTTGATCTGTGTTGAAGCATAGACTGTTAACTTCATGGAACAGAGGTGATTTCTTTTAGTAACTGTGGACACCTCAAATTCAATCTAAATAGAATGACCATATTAAAAAAAAAAACTCACAGGAAGGGACGGGAGAGATGGTTTAGTGGTTAAGACCCTTGCCTGTGAAGCCTAAGGACCCCAGTACGAGTATAAGCCAGATGCACAAGATGGCACATGTATCTGGAGTTCATTTACAGTGGCTGGAGGACCTGGCATGCCCAGTCTCTCTGTCTTTCAAATAAATAAATAAATAAATAAAATATTTTTTAAAAACTCACAGGAAGATGACGGGGGTAGTGCATATAGGGTATAGATCCACAGATTCTGTGACTTTTTTTTTTTTTTTTTTAGGTTTTTCAAAGTAGGGTCTCACTCTACTCACTCTAGCTCAGGCTGACCTGGAATTCACTCTGTAGTCTCAGGCTGGTATGAACTCACAACAATCCTCTACCTCTGCCTCCCGAACGCTGGGATTAAAGGTGTACGCCACCACACCCGGCTTGTTCTGCGACTTTTTAAGAACAGAGATAACGAAGCCCCTCACTCCATCCCCTGTGCCAGACACTTTTCCTCTGCACACTTTTAGAATCTTCCACACTGTTCTCTGTCTCACTTTCTTCTTTATTTTTCTTCCCTCCCTCTCCTCTTAAGTGTTCCAAGGCACCCACCTCTTTGATGTTTGCCCCGCACCCCACTGGCCTTACACCCCAATGTTCTTAGGTCCTTCTGTTCCAATTTCATAACCTCAGTATGATTTCTTCTCAGATTGATTTGTATAGCATTTGTCTTACTCACTGTTTGCTTGAACACAAGGCACTCGTTTCATAAGTACCAAGTATGAATGCCAGACTAATGGAGAAAGAGTTCCCTGGACAAGAAGAAGTGAATGTCAGTTGTCATGCCCAGTGTGGTTTGTCCAACCTTTGAGGAGGCAGGTGCTCTTACATCTCAAATCTGAGCATGGGATTGTGCCCGTGAATGATGCCCAGCATCCAATAGGCGAAATACAAATGCCTTATTCTACAGGAAAGAGATTTGTAAAGACCACGACTTCTTCCATCATTGTGGGCTGCAATGCCTCCACTACAGCTGGATCTGATCACCAGCCAGTTGTCTTTTATGGACCTCTGTAAGCCCTTTTGCTACCCTGACCTTATTGCTACTTATTTGTCACTAATGTGGTTTTTAATTGAACATGTTGAAAGAGCAGGAATTCTGATCTACTGTGACATTTCTTATCCATTTTCCTACTCTCAAGAAAACAGATTAGTACGGGCTATGATTAAGGTTTCAAGACTATGCCCAATGGCTACACCCAAGATAATTTGTGTTTTGTTTCTGAATGTGTGGGAAGGAGAGATGGAGACAGAGAGACAGATAGGGGTCTGGACAGAGACAGAAAGGCAGATAGAGAGAGCAAAGGCAGAGATAGAGATGGATAGAGACAGAGGAAGAGACAGAGAGATACCTGTACTCCAGAAAGAGGAATTAGATCTCATTTACAAGACTTCCACTGGAGAGCCTGTTCTATTCTTTTTTTAAAAATATTTTATTTATTTATTTATTTTAGAGAGAGAGAAAGAGACTGAGAAAAAAGAGAGAGAGAGAGAGAATGGGCGCTCCGGGGACTCCAGCCACTGCAAACGAACTCCAGACCCATGTGTCACCTTGTGTATCTGGCTTACGTGGGTCCTGGGGAATCGAACCTGGGTCCTTTGGCTTTGCAGGAAAATGTCTTAACTTCTAAGCCATCTCTCCAGCCCCTGTTCTATTCTTATTTATTTATTTATTTATTTATTTATTTATTTATTTATTTATAATAGAGAGAGAGAATGGGCATGCCAGGGCCTCTAGCCACTGCCAACAAACTCCAAATACATGCACCACAATGTGCATCCAGCTTACATGGGTTCTGGGGAGTTGAACCTAAGTCCTTAGACTTCACAGACAATGGCTTTAACTACCAAGCCATCTCTCCAGCCCTCTATTCTTTTCTTTTAATTTAAAAGGCTATATTATTTCATAACAAATGCGGAAAAAGGGATTTTTTTTTTTTTTTGCACATTATGCTTGATGTTTTAGCATTATTCCAGGATTTTGTTGTAACTTTAACAAAACACAAATTAGTGATTTCCAAGGCGTCTCTCACTTTCAGTGGGTCACATGCAAATGTCCCCAGTATTAGAAGAAGCATTATTTTGGTGAAACAGTCATCAAACCTGAATCTCACAGGCTCTGCCACATAGGTGACACAGGTTGTTATCTGGGTAACAAAGTCCTATTGTCAGTGCCATTCTGGGAGGAGGGTAATAGTGGTTATGTAAAGTCTCGTGCATGGCTCTATGGACCCACAGAGCTCTCTCCTTGCTGCACGTACCTGGGTCCCTTACCTATAGTCTCAGACCACATCTTACTCTGCTTAAAGTAAAAGAGCAAAAGAGAAGGCCAGCCTTTTCCATGTCCCCCTCTCTCTGTAATGTTCCCTTCCCCATGACTGCCTGCTGCCTACCTGCCCATCACTTGTACCCTTGCCAGGCCATACCCATGCCGAGGCTGCCCTGCCCTGTCAGAGCAAGCTGAACCCCTCTGCCTGTACCTTCTCATGCTGGCTTTCCTCTTCATTTTCCTTCTTTCCATACCCCGTGCTAATGCTGAGCTCGCTCCTCCACCTACCGAGGGCTACTGGTCATGCTTGCTTTATTGAATTATGATTTCCATTCGGAAGCACAGCCAAACCTTCACACACAGGACGCATCCGACTGTGGCTTAATGAGCACGATGTCTCTATTCTTATGGTCTCACATGCAGGCTGGCATTATGGGACAGAAGGACAGCTTTCTTCTCTCCAGGCAGCTTCCTGACATTTGTACTGGAAGGAAAGATGAGCCTTTCTTAGCTTTATTTCACTGTGTCAGCAATTTTTCATATGTTCTTGAAAACTGCACCCATGCAAACTGCATGATATATAAACATACAGTGCACTGGAGAGATGGCTCAGTGGTTAAAGGCACTTGCTTACAAAGCTTGCTGGTCCAGGTTTGATTCCCTGGTTCTCACATAAAGCCAGATGCACAAAGTGGCACATATATCTGGAGTTTGTTTGCAGCATCAGGGTGCCGTGGTGCACACATTTATTCTCATTCTTTCTCTAAGAAGGAAAGAAAGAAAGAAAGAAAGAAAGAAAGAAAGAAAGAAAGAAAGAAAGGAAGGAAGGAAGGGGGGAAGGAAGAAGGGAAGGAGGGAGGGAGGGAGGGAGGGAGGACATTTTTAAGTTTTTAGCATTTCAGTACATATATTTTGATCATATGTACCTCACATTACCCTTCCTTATACCCTCCCCCAGTCCTACTGTTTTTCTTCTTCTCACCCCTTAGCAGTGATTGGATATGAGACATGTTCCACAGGTCAGAGTTCATCCCTGGTTCTGAAAAATATGTCAAAAGCCTATGAAAGCATTTTTAAAAAGGAAATAATAAATAAAACAAAATTTAAAACACCCTATTGATGAGTTTATAAAATAAATTAAATAGTTTTGGGCTGGAGAGATTGCTTATCAGTTAAGGTGCTTGCCTGCAAAGCCTAAGGACCCAGGTTTGATTCCCCAGTACCCACATAAGCCTCATGCACAAGGTGGTGCATGCATCTGAAGTTCATTCGTGGTGGTTAGAGGTCCTGGCATGCCCATTTTCATTCTCTCTCTGTGTCTATCTCTCTCTCTCTCTCTCTCTTTATCTACCTCTAAAATAAGTAAATAAAATAAAATATTAAAAAACTAAGTAGTGTAAATCCAGTGCCAATTAAAATATCTGCAAATTATACCATCGAATCATAAATATACACAGACACATACACATTGGCCTTTTGCTGCACACAATATTATATGATATGCACAAAAGGATGCTTAAACTTCAGATATCTATTTCATATAATGAAACATTTGAAATTTCCAGTTTTTCTAAGATAGGTCTCTCATTGGCCTGGAGCTCACCTATTAGGCTGGTCTGGCTGTCCCCAGAGCTTCTCTTACCTCTGCCTCCCCAGCACTGG
>JAEOAD010000061.1:6242500-6250000 GCA_036365145.1 Orientallactaga sibirica
CAGAGAGGAAATTGAAATCAGATATGATAGGAAATATGGAGAAAGTATAGATTGAGTTTTGAAAATTTGATAGAACTAGACCGAGGTCAGAAATATGTTTATTATAGGTGAAAGGCCTGTTAACACTTTGCATACTTGAAAGGCACTTTACATTATTTTCTGGCTATGAAATCCTTGGGTTGGCCCATTTTCAAGAAGTACAATGTAAGAATAGAAAGGTGGCTCAGTTGATAAACTGCTTGCCTTGCAAGTATGAGGGTCAGAGTTGGACCCCCAACTGGAGAGATGGCTTAGCGGTTAAGGCACCTGCCTCCTAAGCCTAAGAACACTAGTTCCAATCTCCAGGTCCCACGTTCAGCCAGATGCAAAGTGACGCAAGGGCGCAATGCCGGACTTGCCCACAAGGGGGCGCACACATCTGGATTTCATTCACAGCAGCTGAGAGACTGCTGGCGTGTCCATCTCTATCTGTCTTCCTCTCCCTCTCTCTCTCTCTCTCTCTCTCTCTCTGTGTGTCTCTCTCCAAAATAAAAATAAAATAATTTAAAAAATTTTTTAAAATGTCAGGTGTGGTAGCTCGTGCCTGTCATCTCAGCACACAGGAGGCAGAGATCTCTGAGACATGCTGGCTGGCTTGTTTAGACTAATCAGTGAGTCTCAGAACAAGAAGAGACCCTGATGGTAGAAGCTGAGTGCGTCTCTCAGGAGGAACACCCAAAATTGTCCTCTGGCCTCCACATGCACGCATACACACTCACACATGAACAGGTGCACCTGCACACATGCATGCATGAACACACATATATGCACACAAACGTGCAATATATAATGTCAATATGACAACAGTGATTGTAAAAATGGCAGCGGGAGACCACCTTACCTGGATGTTGCATATTAGAGTTTAAGTAGATTTGTTCAGAGGGAAATTCAAAGGGGCTGTCTGGGCAACACTGGTCCCCTCCAGACTTGATGGGAACAAGGCCTGCGATGACAGAGTGTGGAATGACAGGGAACACGGGAAGAAAAAGAAGTGCTCATCTCTCTATGTGTTACTTTGTTTTCATCTCAGCTAAGGAACCAAATCACTGGTCTTGGAGCTGCATTTTTTTCCCTTGAAGTTGACAAGCCTGCATTTAATGATTTGGCTCCTTTTTAACTTATTATGATGCTAAGCCTATCTTACCATTGTGCGCAGTGCATGTACACACACACACACACACACACACACACACACACACATCATTTCTTCCTTTCCCATCTGTGGACCTGGGGGTGATTTGAGTACATAAAACCCAGTTGAAACATTTGCCAGAAAGATCCTTGCAAACTCATAGTCAGTGAAGATTGTGCAGCAAGTTTCTTTTTTATTTTTGTATTTTATTTTTATTTATGTATTTGAGAGAGAGGCAAATAGAGAGGGAGAGATAAATAGAGGGGCCAAAGAGAAAGAGACAGAGAGAAAATGAATGGGTTGCCAGGGCCTCTAGCCATTGCAAATGAACTCCAGACACATGCACCACCTTGTGCATCTGGCTTGCATGGGTTCTGGGGACTCAAACCTGTGTCCTTTTGGCTTTGCAGGCAAGCGCCTTAACCACAAAGCCATCTCTCTCCTTCCCTGTACATTAGTTTTGTAGTGAGCATTTGAGCATGTATATACATTGTGTCCTGTAACCCTTCAGGTAAATTCACCTCCATTAACTCAAGCTTCCTTATTGGTTCCTTATTGGTCAGTTTGGGGGGATTAAAGAGAATAACTTAGCTGTCATAAATATGCAATGATACTGTAGGGACTTAAGAATGTGCCGGAAGGTGGGAGAGATGGCTTAACAATTACAACACTTTTCAATAAACCCTAACAACCAGAGTTTGCTTCCCCAATACCTACGTAAAGCCAGATGCACAAAGTGGCACATGCATCTGGAGTTCATTTGCAGTGGTTGGAGATCCTGGTGTACCCATTCTCTCTCTCTCTTTCTCTCTCTCTCACATGACAGTGCACACCTTTAATCCAAGCACTTGGGAGGCAGAGGTAGGAGGATCCCTGTGAGTTTGAGGCCAGCCTGAGAGTACATAGTGAATTCCAGGTCAACCTGGGATATAGCAAGAGCCTACTTTGAAATCGCAAAAAAATTAAAAAATAAAAATAAAAATAAAGAAGAACGTGGAGGAGAAAAATACTTATTGCTCTCTCAGGAACTACCCATTCTATGTCAGATTCAATAGTCTTTGTATTTGACCCACTTTCACCACAAACCTGTAAGCTTTCTTAACTTTGCTGTCAAGCTCAGCATGGGCTGATTTTTCACCCCTACCCAGTGGAGGTATTTCTAACACAGCAGGACATTACATCTACTTTAACAGCATCATTGATCCCCTGTTCCTGCAGCTACCCAAGTCACGTCCTGAGTTGGCATTCTAATCCCCTTCAGTTTTCAACAGGGCATGCCACTGTTCTTCCCATAGTCCCCTCCAAAGGCTTTTATCTCTCTATGGGGCTATGTACTGTTCCATCAGTAGATTTCCACCGGTGATGGAGAACAGGTTGTTAATGTTTCCTATAGAAATGGCATGAGGTTGTTGTCCCTGTGACATCCATAATCAGCGACAGTCCTTTCGTCAAGTAGTGGGAACACAGTTGAGTTGTAGTTAGCCAACAGTAAGGGACACCATGATGAAATGATCAGTTTAACAAGTTTGCACAAAACAAGCATCTGTGAGATGGACGACAGTGTGTTCCCAGCACCTTGGACAGCTCCCTCCGGCCTGCCTCAGCCACTTGCTCCCCTTGCCCTGCCCCTGCCCCTGCCCAGTGTGTCCACATCCCAGGTCCTATGTCAAACCTTTCCACAGAGTGATGTTGACCCACATGTAGTCAGGTATCAACTAAGTACACGGGAGTCTCTCTTAGCAGCCTCATTAGTGGGAGGAAAGCATCATTTGGAGATGAACAGTTGACCCTCGACCTGTGCTGCCAAGGATGCTGTGATACCGCCTCTGTCTGTTGCCTCCATCCAGCTCAGCTATGGTGCCACCTGCCCTCAGGTTCTGTGACAGCACGGAGAGAAACATACCGAGGTTTCCTCTTTCTCTCAACCACACGTTTCTGGCACTGTGGATTCCCACTTACTTTCCAAGTCGGTATCTGCCCTCCTGCCCCCCTCAGTAGTGTAGGTCAGATATACCTCACCTCATATCTGAATATTGCTAAAATTAACTTTTCACACTGTTTTGAGAAGAATTTTCCTTCTACCTCCATGACAACTTTCTTCTTTCTTTTTAACTTATCTTTTTTTATTATGTTTTTTACTAATCTCAGACTCATGCACAGTTCTCTTTCAGATGATTTATGACCAGGTGGTCATGTCTGAATGGCACCACACACAAAGAGCCAGGTCCCCATTGAACAATTCCCACTGGACCCTTGGTACTCTTCCCAGACAGAGCATGTCCTCGGAAGAACTTGCCACTTCCCAGTCTACCCCATTTCTCTCTCGATTTCCCACTCAGGAATGGACAGCACCAGTCAGTCAGTTGTCACATCCGCTTATTGCTGGCTCCATCCTCTTGTTTGCACCCGTCTGCAGCTTTGACAAAGCACCCACAGGACTCAAGGATATCCAATGACGGCCCGCTCCTGCAGTGTCTTCCCAACATGCCCCACCTCTTTTGGGTGACCCTCAGTAGCAAGCTGTTATCTGCTGGTAACCCTGCTACACCTGTCATGCATCCGTTCTCCACACAACAATCCACAACAGTGTAAGAAGTGTGTAAATCAGGTAATTTCACGTCTGTGCTCAAAATGTCCCATGGGAGGTCCATACTCACAGACTAAAATCCACGCATGTTTTAAAGTCTTCAGGAAGAAAATCAAGGCAGCCTCATTTTGTATCTTTATTTTACTATTGTGTTTCAAGGCAGGGTCTCACTCAAGGCCAGGCTGACCTGGAACTCTAGTCCCAGGCTGACCTTAAACTTACGGCAATCCTCCTACCTCTGCCTCCCAAGTGCTGGGATTAAAGGTGTGCACTAGCATGTCAGGCACATTTTGTATCTCTAGATCTTTCCAAATCAGTCAATGCATAACAAAAAGAGGAAGTGGGAAAAGAAAAAGTAAAAAAAAAAAAATAGAAGGTAGCAAAAGAAGAAAATCCCCTATGAAAAATATCTACAGTAAAATTCAGCAGCAAATGGCACTGTGGGACCTCAATAGTGGAGAAAGTATTGAAAATAACCATCACAGCCTACACATGATGTTCTGTGCTCTTTCTGGGAGGAGTGGAGGGCATGGCTAAACACATGACAGACAAATTAGCCAAGAAGAACTTATCGGACATCACAGCGGGACCCTGGAGACAGTGGTCGGAGCTGAGAAGACTTTGCCATGGCTACCGCAGGCATGTGGGGATGTCTGCATAGTGTTTCAAGAGATGGTATTTATGGCCTTTAAACCATCTCAGTCAAATATCCTCCAAAGACAAACGCTACATCACAGAGGCATTTCTGTGGACAGGATCTAAATTTAGTGTGTCAGAAAAGATGAGAAAGGTAAAGAAAATGGTCCAGAGATAGTTGGGGAGAACCCAAAAGATCTCACCAAAATGATTGCCACACTCTTGAGCCGCAAATACAGGCAACAGATGGGGGAACTCTGCCATTAAGATAAGGAAT
Organism: Orientallactaga sibirica; assembly: GCA_036365145.1. Taxonomy (NCBI): domain Eukaryota; kingdom Metazoa; phylum Chordata; class Mammalia; order Rodentia; family Dipodidae; genus Orientallactaga; species Orientallactaga sibirica. The sequence goes on from JAEOAD010000061.1 coordinate 6,247,172, forward strand.
CCTGTCCCATTCCTGCTGTGAAAGTTCAAGCAAGCAAATGTCACATAAGAATGCACACCAAGGGCTGGGAAGATGGCTCAGTGGTTAAAGTTGCTTGCTTGCAAAGCCTAAAGGCCTGGAATTGATTTCCCAATACTCACAAAAAGTCAGATGCACATGCACCTGTAGTTCATGTTCAGTGTCACGAGACCCTGCGGTGCTCACTCATTCTCTCTTTCCTTCCAAATAAATATTTTTTTAAACAATGATATAGAAGAAAGAAAAATAGATGCAGTATACATATGATAGAAATCCACAAAGAATCAAAGCAGAGAGGTGAATACTAAAAATCTCTATTTTAGGAAGACTCATCCGCTGACTATGCTTTTGCTCTGCTATTCCATCCAAGCCCCTGCTCATGAGATACTGCGGGCTTCTTTCAGGGTGGGTCTCTCTCCCTCAGTTCATCCTCTCTGGAAATAATCGCCCAGACACCTCAGTCTCTGAGGCAATTCTAAATCCTATCAAGATGACAATGAAAACTAGCCATCACCCTCCTTATCCCCCACCTACTTTCTCCCACCAATTCCCCCCACCCCATCACCCCCCACTTCCTCCCACCCTGCCTCCCACTTCTTCCTTCCACCATCCCCTCCCACACTCCTTTCTCTCATCATTCCCTCTCACTTCTTCCTCCCACTCCTTCCTCCCATTTCTTTTCATGCAGAATATTACCTCTGTTGTGGACTCCTGCATTTTAAAACTGTGATATTATCCTATCCAGGTGATTTGTTTGCTTGCCGGGCACAGACTCTTTTGCACCCCAAGCTGGCTTCTAACAATATGTAGCTGAGGCTGACATTGAACTCCAGATTCTCCACTTTCCACATCTCGAGGGCTGGAATCATCAGCACTGGCCGCCATGGCTGGCCTATCCAGGCAATTCCTGAAGGCTGTATTCAGATATTTCCTCTTCCAAACAGACTTCTTTTAAGGGTGTGGCCAAAATAAACTCCCTCCAACTTTTAATTCTACCTCTTCACTTTGTTGTTCTACCTTGTCCATATCCCCGTGAAACATGTTCCCTTCCTGCATGACATAGACTGACTTTCCAAGGAGAGATCACTTCACATCCCTGGCCCATGGAGCAGGAGCTTGTCTGTTTATTGACAGCATTCCTATTGTGAAGAACAGACCTTGAGCAGGTGGGTGTTCACAAACACCCAATAAATGGTGTCAACGATAAGACCCTAATATTGCAGTTAACCTTATCATTGCCAGGACAAGACCCCTGAACCAAAGTAGCTTATGGAAGCAAAGGGTTTATTTCAGGCTTACAAGGTTTGAGAAGTCTCATCATGGTGGAAAAAGCATGCCAACCAGCTCACATCTTCATACATCAGGGGCGGCGAGCAAACCCCACGAGACAGCTAGTTCTGAATACCAATAGGCTGGGCTAATCAACCCTAAGGCCCGCCCTCCAGTGGCACACTGCCTCCAGCAAGGCTCCACCTCCCAAAGGCTCCACCAGCTGAGGACTAAGGATGAGAGTTCATCACAATCACAGGAGGCTATGGGGACATTTTAAGCTTAGATCACCATACCTACTAAAGTCCATTCACTATTCTCTGTGCACTCAGGCTAGTCTGCCAATCTGTGTTCCTCTGACTGTCATTCCCACATCTAACATCAGCCTCTTTGGCTTTAGATTAAACCCTAGCCATGTGATCCTGGCATAGAGGACCCTTGATTCTTCTTGTCTTCATTTCTGTGCTTAGAAACCAACAGGAGATCATTCTACCTTCACACTCCAGGGACTCAGACATAGTGTTTCTGCCCTCATCCTAAGAGCACACACCTGAGAGTGCCACCCTCATGGCTGTGACTGTTTGTAGTCTTCATGGACTCTTCTGCCTCTCACTGTCCCTTTTAGGTTCTGTCCTTGAGGATCTTCTGGGTTTTTACTTGGACCAAAGCTTCTCCACTGGGTTCTGTTTTCCTGGTCTCTTCTAAGTAAATTCCTCCCAGGGGTACAGCTTCCTACTGGCAGCCTAGAAAGCTTCTGGGAACCCTTGTCCCCTATGACCTTCCCCCTGAGACTCTGTACTCCTCCTCAACATGGATGGTCCTGCACTCATTGTATCCTGAGAAGTTCCTGCCAGAATCTGAGATGGAACTAGGATTGTTAGCCTTACTAGTGTGTCACGTGGCCTGGGCTCCTGTAACAAAATGCCACAAACCACGGGTTTTCAACAACAAGAAATTATTTTCCCATTCTACCGAAGGGTGGAAGTCCAAGATCCAGAAGGCTGTTTAGGCAGATCTAGGGGTTGCCCAGTCCCTGCCCTGTGGATCCTTCTCACCAGGACATGTCAACCACTGCTTATGAGTTTTTTTTTTTTTTATTTGAGACACACACACACACACACAGAGAGAGAGAGAGAGAGAGAGAGAGAGAGAGATAGAGAGAGAGAGAATGGGCCCACCAGCGGCCTCTCAGCTGCTGTGAATGAACTCCAGATACATGCTTCCCCTTATGGGCAAGTATGGCATTGTGCCCTTTTGTCACTTTTTGTGCCTGGCTAAATGAGGGACCTGGAGATCAAACGTAGGCTTTGCAGGCAGGAGCCTTAACTGCTAAGCCATCTCTCCAGCCCACTTATGAGTTTTTATCCAAGTGCTAATTCCCTTATTATTAATGTCCTATTCTCATGACCACAACTCACCCTGATAGCTTCTCAAAATCCCATTTCCAAGCAGAGATCAGAGCTTCGATTTATGAATTGGGGTTGGTCATGTTCCTTGCACAGTGGTTAGCTATCAGCTGAGCAGCACACTGCAAGTCAAGAT
>JAEOAD010000061.1:6255000-6407500 GCA_036365145.1 Orientallactaga sibirica
AAAAGAAAGAAGAAAACCTAGGCTTCTATAACCCTGTCCTCCACCCAAACACTTGGGAGGCCAAGGCAGAAGGATTTCAAGTGGAGGCCTTCTGTTGGAATCTGTTAGGGAATTTCAAGTAGTGCATGTTACTAAGCAGTGAAGATAAAACAAAACCCAGCATCTTGGAACGGATTTTCTTATGATTTAAGGTATTAGAGAAGCTTTGTAGGTCCAAATAGAGAAAGTGAGTCATTTAGTTTTTTTTAATGTTTATTTATTTATATATTTTGATTTATTGGAGAAAGAGGCATGCAGAGAGAGAGAGAGAATGGGTGTGCCAGGGCCTCCAGCCACTGCAAAGGAACTCCAGATGCATGAGTCACCTAGTGCATCTGGCTTACATGGGTTCTGGGCAATGGAACAGCAGTCCTTTGGCTTTCAAGGCAAATGCCTTAACCTCTAAGCCATCTCTGCAGCCCAGTCATTTAGCTTTTAAAGTCTTCCAACTTTGGTCCTGTAACCCACAAGACACTTTATTGAAAAAAAAAAAAAAAAGAATCTTAAACAGGCAAAATAAATCTATCTATCTATCTATCTATCTATCTATCTATCTATACTATCTATACATACATACATACATACATACATACATACATATAACATCACATATTTTATTTATCTTCATGGTATACTTTATGAATATAACTATTACATAGTTTACCTATAAATAAAGATAAATTTTCATGATTCTTAGTGCTTTCTTTTAAGTGATGTCAATAACAAGATCCCCTCACTGGTGGGTTACAAAAATAAAACGTGGTTGAAACAGTTTGTACCATTTAAAACACAAAGAATATAAGGTGTTATCAATTAAAATAAGGAGAAACATCTTTCTGTTTGGAAATCCTTATCTCTGGCTATTTTGCCTGTCTAGGTAAAAGAGGGCAATTATAAGAAGTGCAGATAAGGGAACACTAGTGCCTCCCAAATTAATTTCCAACAATAGTTAAACAACCAAAAGCAAAATAAGAACTATGGAGAGCGTGGCTACTACATTTCAAGTCATATAAACCAAGGTTTCTGAGATCCACCAGTCATTAGGAACATCTGCTCCTCCTATAGATTGGGGAGGGCCCCCACAATCACTCCATGCCCATGTCTGCTGCCATGGGTACCTCAAATTTAGGAAGTATATGTCAGGTCCCATTTCTTAGGGACCTAAGTAGAAAACCTCTTCTGAAAACATGTATTCTGGGAAAAGCACTCATCTTGTGGGGACAAATATTGACATTCCTGGTACAGAGCTTGGCAGATGGCAGAGGCATGTGAGCACACACATGTAAACACATAAGCACCCATAGGAAGTCACAGGCATAAACATGCATGTAATCACACACAAACACACAGAAAAACACAATCATCCAGAACACATTCAAGCACACAGATCAACATTCCACCGTGAAGGCATACACAGATATTAGATATATATTACATCTTGATTGGTTTAATTTTAGTTTTTCCATTAGATAAAGCTTCCCATTTTCAAAGATTAATATACCTGACAAAGCTTCAAGCTACATATGTCTATAGTCAACCTTGACTCTTATAATAATAATGTCCCCCATTGCCTCATATGTTTGTGATTAAGCCTAGTGCCCAATCCTCCGCTGGTGGAGCCTTGGGGAGGTGACACTTTTTAGAGGGTATGGATCTTCAGGTTTATTACCCCAGCCCTACTGAGTGTGGACTACTGGGTGTGCACTAGCTCCCTGACTCTTGCTGCTACATCCCAGCTGATGGGACAAGATGTGATGCCCAGCAGTCTGCTCCTGTCATGCTTTCCCTGCTGTGATGAAATTTCATAGGCTGCTTTGGGTCAGTTGTTCGGTCCCAGCAACAAGGAGGTGACCGCTACAATGGGGGACAGAAAGATACTTTCATCAGTGGCATAGCTACTGGTAAGGTGCCCATGCTCCTGCCAGCAACCCTTGTGAAACTCATTGAGACAGTAACAACAAAGACATGAAAATAGAACAGAGGTAAGTTGGGAAGAGAGAGGAGGTCAGCAGGAATAAGAAGGGAACAAGTGAGAGTAACAGGGGTAAACATGATGATCAAAATATACTGCATAGGGCTGGAGAGGTGGCTTAGTGGTTAAGGCACTTGCCTGCAAAGCCTAAGGACCTAGGTTCATATCCCCAGGACCCACGTAAGCCAGATGCACAATGTGGTGCATGCATCTGGAGTTTGTTTGCAGTGGCTGGAGTCCCTGGAGCACCCATTCTCCCTTTCTTTCTCCTGTTTGCCTCTCTCTCTCCCTCTCTCTAATAAATAAATAAAATAAAAATAAATTTTAAAAATATCTACTGTATATATGTATGAAAATGTCATAATAGAATCCATTAGTATGTATAATTTATATTAAAATGAACCAAAACTATGAAGCTTCAGATGTTTCACAGAGAGATGTACTGCCTAATGACAGCTGGAGGGAGTAGGCATGCCTACCAGAGCCCACAGGTACACACACTGGTGGTACCTGGAGAAGAAAGGCTGCCCCAAGACTGGCAGAGTCTGGACCCAGGAAGCTTCTAGCTCTAGGGACCTCATGGCAGTCATTAAGTTGAGTAATATATGAAGACAACCCCAACAAGGAAATTTTGTGCATTGTCACAGAGTTGACCACACACTCAGTATCTGTCACCCTCATAATTCTTTCAACAGCTCACTGAGGCAAGCGATTTGGATAGAGGAGCAGAAGTGTGCACATATGGATGCAGTGGACGGACACCCCCCAGGCTGCCCTACATGAAAACCTGAAAAGCATTTAGTTAAAGATTCAATTTCTGAAAGACAAATTTGGTTCTGATATAGGTTTTCAAATTGCACACGTGCGTGCCACCTTGCTTCTGGCCTGCTCTGAGGTGCGTAAATGAGCTTTTCCACGGATCGCTCCTCTCTCCCATGGAACCGTAATGGGGTGAGCTTTGGAACCAAATTGCATGGGCTTGAAGTTATAACAGCTGCTATTAACCAAACCAGCTACAATGTACTCTTTTTGCAAATGATGGCTTATAAAAAATAATCTCCCTTAACGAAACTCCAGTCTGCTCTTTTATATGTACATATCAAATGTCTGTTGCCCAAGTTAATCGATACAAATGGTCTCTGTAATTAGAAAACAGCAGCTCTGGGAAGCACACCACCCAAGTACTCTGGAGAGGGGTGTAAGGCCAGGACTGTAGGATTCAGAGCAGATCACACATCCTCCCAGATCCCATAGCCTCCTGGGCAAGAGGCCTGCCCGGGAGGCAGCACTAGAGGCTCACACTGTAGTGCCAGAGACTGTCTCAGTTTTCAACTATCCATTTCACTTCTCGGCCTCTAACTGCTGCTAAGAGCTTCTAGGAATCTGTTCGTTTGAGAAGCACTCCCAATTTCCCAGACGGGCCTATATGGGATGGGTCCCCCTTGGCTCAGAGATTCCTGGCTATATCAGTGTCTGGATTATACACAAGGCTGATAAAAATTTTATCTGTTTGGCTACCTTCAAATAGGGAATGCTTCATGGGTTCCCTGAATATAAAACAAATACATGAATATCAAAGATAAACCATACACACACTTGTAAGATCACAATGCCTGTATTTAATCACAAAGACTGCATTGAGAGGCAGGTGATATACATCATTAGGTTAGTACATGTCAGACCTTCTGTACAGTCACCTGAACAGGTAGGGCTTGCCCCCCAAGTGCTTTCTCCTTATGGTTGGTGCCGAAGAGAGCAACTTTGTACCTGTATTAGGGCAGACTTCTTCAAATAGCTACTTGGGTTAAGTTCTAGTAGAAAGGGTTGGTGGGAAGTGGGCCTTCTTATTTTGCAAAATCCCAAATGCCATCATTGACCTTTATTTTACTGATACAGTTTATTCAGATGAGAATTTTTCATTATATAACATACATGCATGTGCTAATAATGTTTGTGTGTACTTGTGATGAATGTATGCGTGTGTGTGTGTGCGTGTGTGTGTGTGTGTGTGTGTGTGTGTGTGTGTGTGTTCAGAGGAAAATGGCTTGTCAGAGAGCTTCCCACCCTGACAATAGGCAGGAGAAAGAAAAGATGGCAACATCTCTCTGCTCTCTCACGGTGGGTTGTTTTACCTTTCAGTCTTCCTCTTTCTCATCTGCTGTACCAGGAATCTCTAAAACTGGGCTTGATACCTCCAGGGGCAAGGTCCCTCTGTCTCACAGGTGGACAATGCAAAACGACGATAGGCAACATTGTGCTATAGCACCTGCCGTCCTTAGAGTCCTGTCCACCTCTTTTCTATTACTGTGCCACTCAGCCTCAGACAGGCCTCCTGCCAGTGCCAGTCCAGCCACCTCTCCCATGAACAGCTGGCTCTCTTCTGTCTTGTCTTTCCCCAAAGGTGTCATTTTCTTATTTTTACTCCTTTATTGTGATTTTTAAAGCAATGGTTAAAAAGCATCAGAGATCAATGATCATGTACAAAAAAAAAAAAAAAAAACACCAATTCAATTTTCATCTATACTGGGTAGTCATCTTTAAAATGAGGTAGATCTTGGTAGTAGGACTAGCATCAGAGCCATAGATAGGGGTTTGATTGGGAATGTGGGCAGAGGAATGGGGGCTGACTGTTTGACACAAGAGCAATTCTACAATTCCTTTGATTCCTGTAACTATTCTCTCTCTCTCTCTCTCTCTCTTCTTTCTCTCTCTCTCTCTCTCTCTGTGTGTGTGTGTGTGTGTGTGTGTGTGTGTGTGTGTGTGTGTTACTGGGGCTCAAGCTCAGGGCCTCCTCATGAATGCTAGGCAAGCACTCTAACACCTTGAACTGCTACTTAATAATCTTTACAAAGGTCTGACAGGGCTGGAGAGATGTGTTAGTGGTTGAGGCACTGGTCTACGAAGCCTAAGGACCCAGGTTCAATTCCTCAGATCCCACATAAGCCAGATGCACAAGGTCACACATGTGCACAAGGTGGTGCACGCATCTGGAGTTTGATTACAGTGGCGGGAGACCCTGGCAAACCAATTCTGTCTGTCTCTCTAAAAATAAATAAATAAATAAATGAATAAATAATAAATAAATACACACTTAAATAAATAAATGGGTCTGACAGGAGTATTGTCCACAGTAGACCATGGAAAGTGGAATGAGTTGATCCCCATTAAACATCCTGATCCTTGCCTGATGCATATCCAGCATTTGATAGACTGTGCCACTTTCATAATCACGTGTATTGCACAAAGCTCTGGACATTGTGTAATGGAGTGGTCTTCACATCCAACCCCAGAATTTCAGGCAAGAAAGGCAAAAGGAGACCACTAGGATTTTGTCACAGGAAGGACTTACGCACAGCCAAGACAACAGGTAAAAGAGTTCAAGGACACCCTACAGAGTGGGAGCATATATTCACAGAACAAACACCAGGTAAAGGCTTTATACCCAAAACACATAAAGGACTCTTAATAGTTCAAAACAACAAATAACCAGAATTACAAAGTAGGCAAAGAAGCGTAACAGAGAATTCTCAAAGAAGACACACTACCAGCCAGCAGGAATATGCAAAGGTGCTCCACGTGGCCAGCCATTAGTTTCATGCAAATTACAATGAGTTATCATTTCATACTTTTTAGGATGGCTTTAATTTTAAAAGGAAAGAAGGGCTTGGAGAGATGGCTTGGTGGGTAAGGTGCCTGCCTGCCAAGTCTAAGAATGCCTGTTCCATCTCCAGGTCCCACATTTAGCCAGACGCAAAAAGTAATGCAAGTGCTCAATGTCGCGCTTGCCCATAAGGGGGTACATGCTTCTGGAGTTCGTTCACAGCGGCTGAATTGGCCCTGGCATGTCCATTCTTTCTCTGTGTTTGTGTCTCTTCCTCTTCCTCTCTCTCTCTGTTTCTGTCTCTCTCTCACTCTCTCTCAAAAAAAAAAAAAAAGAAAGGAAAGGAAAGGAAAGGAAAGGGAAGGGAAGGGAAGGGGAAGGAAAGGAAAGGAAAGGAAAGGAAAGGAAAGGAAAGGAAAGGAAAGGAAAGGAAAGGAAAGGAAAGGAAAGGAAAGGAAAGGAAAGGAAAGGAAACAAGCATTGGGAGGATGTGGGGGAAGGGAGCTCTTACGTTGTGTCTGAGGGAATGTAAATTAGCACAGCCAATAGGGAAAACTGTATTGTTTCCTCAAAATACTGACATCAGAAACACCATGGAAACCATAAGTCACCTCTAGTAAGCATGTGTCCAAAGGATTTGAAACCACGCACTGAAGCAGTATCATTTGTTACAGCCACGTGAGTGAGCAGACCGACATGTCCATTTTATTGTAAGTAGATAAGCACAGTGCCATCTGATTATGATGGGGCATCATTTGGCCTTAAGAAATGAAAAAATCATAGTATTTGAAATGTGTTGGATAAATCTGAAGGTAATTATACTAAATGAAATAAGCCAGGCATAGGAAGACAAAGTTCATATGTTCTCACTTGTATGTGGAAACTAGAACAGAGGATATTGTGATAAAAAACAAAACAAAACAAAACAAAACAAAACAGGGCAGTGTGATTGTTGCCAGCGCTGGGGACAGTGGGATGGGAGATGCTGATGAAAACCTGTGACGTTTTAATGAGACAGGAGTAATACCTTGACTGATCTCTGTGGTAGTTGGCCATTTTAAAGACAATCTCCTTCTATAAGCAATATATGAAGCAGTTTTCTTTTTTTTAATTTTATTTATTTATTTGAGAGAGAGAAAGAAACAGAGAGAGAGAGACAGAAAGAGAGAGAAAATTGGTGTTCCAGGGCCTATAGCCACTGCAAACAAACTCCAAACGCATGTGCCCCTTTGCACATTGGGCTTACATGAGTCCCGGGGAATCAAACCTGGGTCCTTTGGCTTTGCAGGCAAGTGCCTTAACCGTTAAGCCATTTCTCCAGCCCTGACGCAATTTTATTTATTAAGGAGCCCCATTCTCAACCTAGATGTCTTAGACTCAGATATTAGTACATAAATTTTTCACCTTGTTAATTATTGAAAATACACTGTTCCTCCCACACACCCCCTCAATCTCTACCTATCTTCTATGTAATCTTTTTACCTATCTATTTCAATCGTTTTGGAATATCAACATGTACATAAACGTGATGCAACAGAAATTCTTTCCATAGATGTGTGTGCATTTTCATGTGTGTACAGGTGTGTAGATGTGTCTGTGGGTACACATGCATGGGTGGGCCATAGGACAAAGTCAGGTGTCATTCTTCAGGCACTGTCCACCTTTTTTGAGACAGGGTCTGTCATTGGTCCAAAACTTATCAAGTAGACTAGGCTGGCTGGCCATCAAACCTCAGCAACTTGCCTGTCTCCCCAGATAACAAGAATGTATAGCCACACCCAACAGTTTTTAATTAATTAAGCAATTAATAATTTTGTGTGTGTGTGTGTGTGTGTGTGTGTGCGCGCGCCATGGCACATGTGTGGAGATCAGAGGACAAAACCTCAAGATATCTGTGCTCTTCCTCTGCCTTCCTTGAGACGGGGTATCTTGCCTCTGCTAATGAACAAAAGCCAGTCGAGCTGACCTAAGAGCTATGGATTCTCCAGGCATCACCTTCCATTATTGTCTTCATCTTGGGATTACAGATACACACACCACTCTGTGTCCTGCTTTACAAGGGCAATGGGAAAATTGAACTCGGGTAGACAAGCATTGCAAGCAAGTGCCTTTAACCTCTGAGCCTTTTTCACATGGCTTCTGGTCCTCGCCCTTGCGAGGCAAGCCCTTACCTAATTGAATTATCTCCCCAGCTTTAAAGCTGAAGAGTTTTAAATTCAGGACCATTAAGATTAAGATTAAGAAAGACAAGGCCTCCATTTGGGCTATTCGGACTCTTCCAGTTGTCCTGAAAAAATTGTCTTGACCAGACCTCAGTTCCTAACGTGTAGGGTTAGGACTCATGCTCACACGGTTATTGGAAGGTTATGCGAAATGATATTTCTGCAATTTTGATGGGTTACCTGACACAGAAATCATTACACCAATCTTCCTCTTTTTCTCTTCCCCTTCTCCCTTCTCTTCTTCCTCCTCTTTTCTTCCTGTTATTGTTATATGATTTCCTACCACAGTCACATGAAGACACGGAAACATTACAACACGAAGATCAATCTGAAATGAGATAAAATATGTCCTTTATGAATAATTGTTTACATTGTAATGTGAAGAATTTTTCCTTTCTTAGTGACTTCAAGTCTATCTCTTTTGGACTGGGCATCACATGGAAGGATGGATTCCACTTATGAACAGCGAGGAGGACATATCAGGATCCTTTCCTGGTTTATGGCAGAAAACCCACCACCTGATAAATTCTCATATGTTTTCTAAGGTTGGGAGACCGTTGAAGTAAATAAACAAGCCCATCACTTTTGTTGCCTATATTACCATGAAATAATCGTATGCTGGGAAAACATTGTTAAAAGCAATCCCTGATAACCTTAGAAAAATTTTTGCCAAATTTGGAGGTGTCTTAGTCAGCTTGAGCTACTTTAACTACCTCAGACTAGAGAATTAGTGCATGATAGCAGTTCTGTCATCATGCTTCAAGGGGCTGGGAACTCTCACGTGAAGGCAGCAATAGACTGGTGTCTGGGAAGAGCTGCTTTCTGGTCCCTAGCACTACAACCTTCCATGAGGGGACACGCCCATGGGCTCTTTCATAAGAATGCTCATCCCGTTCTTGAGAGCTGTCACTCTGACATTTTGCCTTGTAATATCTACATGCTGGGATTTGATTTGAGCACGTGGAGTTTGAGTGACACAGAGTACAGCAAAGGACAGTGTTTGGAAAACTCATCTGAACTAGTCCTTCCATTCTGGAACCATCTGAAATTTTGTTTGTAAGTATCCCGGCTGGCTTAAATGGGGTGACAAGAAGTGAGAACGGCACATACTGAAATGCCATGGTCAGAAACAATTACTGGATTTGATGTTTTTTTCTTTTCTTCTTAACTGGTGACATGCTTGGTAGGGCACTGTTAACCTTATAGTGATGAGATACCTATGAATGGCGTGAAAAATTTTGTCATGGCTGGGGAGATGGCTCCATCAATAAAGTATTTGCCACACACGACCTGAGTTCATATTCCGGAATCCACATTAAAAAAAAATTAGCCAGTGTGGCAGCACGTGCCCCCAATCCCAGCACTGTGAAGGAGATGAGAAGATTCCAGAACTTGCTGGCTGGTTAGTCTGTTTGAATAAATGAGCTCCAGGTTCATTGAGATACCCGTTCTGAAATAAAATAAAAATAAGGTGGAAGGCTGGGGAGATGGTTAAGGCACTTGACTGTAAGGCCTAAGGACCCAGGTTCAATTCCTCAGTATCCACGTAAAGTGAGATGCCCAACACAGAGCAGGCATATGGAGTTTAATTGCAGTGGCCAGAGGCCCTGGCACACCCCTTCTCTCTGTCTCTCTCTGCCTCTTCTCTTCTGTCTCTCTCTCTCTCAAATAAATAAAATTTTTAAAAAATAAGGTGTAGAGCACAGTAACACAGTTCAGGACTGTCCAGGGCAATCTGTTATTCCAGTCACCCAGTACCTGGTTGGAAGTATAAAAAATCTAGAGGAAAAATGAAGATTAAAATGCTCACTAATGTAAAATGTTTTTGCTGAGATCCTTGGAGGATCACCAAGTTCATTACAGCTGTTTTCACTTTCAGAGACACAATTTTGTCCTTTAGCCAGGTCTCCTCTGCAGAATTTATCTTGGAAATTAGATACTAGAGAATGCACATTTAACATCACAAAGTAATTTGAACAAAAGTGGAGGTGAATGCAGAAAAATAATCTGGTAATTATGTGCTTAATGTATTGGCTGAAATTGTATTTCCAATGTCAGTTGAAAACAGAGATCCTTGGAAGCAAAGTTAAATTATATATTTTATGTTTGAAAAAGGCATGTTCAAGACCAAATATGAGGAAAGCATATTTGATCTGCATGCCATCAAACACGTCCCTCCTTCACGGCCATCTAATGAAGATGCTTCTGGTATTAGCATTGGTGGCTGGTTGGTGTTGCCAAGGTTTTCATGATCTGCCTCTTATGTCCCTTTGGAACCAAATGGAACAAGGATTATTAAGAGCATGGCCAATAGGACGTCCATTCTTTCACATGTTTTTAAATTGTACCTTTGACAAGTTCTTATATAGATACAGTCTCTCACACTATGGGACAAGTGGAAGATTAGAACCCTCATGAAGGCAGGAGAGATGGCTCAGCAGTTAAGGCACTTGTCTGCAGAGCCTAATGACTGGAGTTCGATTCCCCAGTATCCATGTAAAGCCAGATGCACAAAGTAGCACATATATCTGGAGTTCATTTGAAGTGGCTAGAGTTCCTGGCACACCCATTCTCTCTGTCTCTGCCTGTCTCTCGTCTCTTGTCTCTCTATCTCTCTCTGCTTGAAAATACATAAATAAAAATATTTAAAAAGATAAAAGAAGCCACATGATAATATGGTTATGCGGCATTCTAGACAATGTCTCTCTTTGGAACTTTTGTTCCTTTTCTGTGTCTGTGACATTTTTTGGCCACCACTGTATTTTATCAAAACACTCAGAAAAAGGGCTAGAGGGATTGCTTAGTGGTTAAGGAGTTTGCCTACAAAGCCAAAGGACCCAGGTTTGATTCCCCAGGACCCACATTAGCCAGTAGCCAGATGTATAAGGTGGCACATGTGTCTGGAGTTCATTTGCAGTGGCTGGAGGCCCTGGTGGTGTGCCCATTCTCCCTCTCTCCCTCTTTCTCTCTGTTATATATATATTCAGGAAAAAAATTATGTTTGTAATCATAGCTTTGTCCCTTTGAGACTATTTTGCATCTTTTCCAGGGAATTTTGCATGTGTTTAGGATTCCAGAACATTCCTACTCATGAATCACTAGTCATTCACCAAGACCAAACCCAATCAAGGCTGTTCCCAGGTAAGAATGAACACAAACCGTAAAGTTTCACATGTGAGCATCCCACACTCACCAAGATGAGTTCCTTCCTCACAGGCACGCGAGCCAGCTGGATGCAGAATGGGCCCCATTAAACAGATGTCGCCTGGGTACCAAAAGCATCACCAAGGAAGGTTAGAATTGCGTGAGTGGTGAGGGAGAAGTTTAACTCGCCTGCAAAGGCGTTTACATCCCATTCTGTCTAATGTGCTTAGAATATAACAAGATCACTTCCTCATCGAGAGCTCTTTGTCTGTCCTCAGAAAGACGAATGGGCGCTATTATTCTGCACTGAGCAGCTTCTCCTGTTGGCTCCAAGGAGCTGATTCTCTCGGGAAGAGTTGATGCAGAAGCTATGGACCCACTCAGTTCTTAGTCGAAATCCCGCATCTGCACATTCCAAAATGAAGTTAATCACACCAAGTTTTTTCTAGTTTTCTTTACAAGTGATTACACAAAGCTTGAACAACATTCAGAATTGAAAAATTCATATGCCAGCTGTGCCTGTAATCTCAACATTCAGAAAACAAAAAGCAGGAACAGCACAAGTTCGATGCTAGTCTAGGCAATTTAGGGAGACCTTCCTTGTCTCAAAACTAAACTAAGCAGCAGTAGTAGTAATAGAATGACTGGATTACCTCAGTAGTGGAGTGCTTGCCTAGTACTGGCAAGGCTACAGGTCTCAATACTCATTTTCACACCCACACAAAAATCATATACCATCATGTCTTTCTCATCAATTTGTCCAGAAATGCCCAAAAAGCTTTCATATATATGTCTTGTACCTGAATTTGTTTCTCATTCCTGTCTTCTAGTGGCACCTGGGGTTTTCTTATATGTGTAGAATCAAATCATCTGCAAATAGGAATATGAAGGGTTAGAGAATATTCAGTTGTTAAACCATGAGAGTGACATGTTCATTCTGGGTGTTGTTCTGGGTGCAGAAGTGTCCAGGTATGAGGCAAAGTTTAAAAAAAAAAAAAAAAAAAGGAACAACCAGAACAAATGAACAGCAACAACAAAAAAACTCCAGGAAGACAAAGCAAAGCTTTGCAAATGTGACTTTTCTCTACCTCACATGAGCTGGTCTGCAGCAGGCTGGAGATGGGAGAGGCAGTGGGTTTCTGACAGACACATGCACAGAAGACCAGCAGAGTGGCCCAGGCTGTAGGATGGGAGTCTGGTGAGGTCAGGACCTTCTTCCATCCAGAAAACAACCTCTTTTGGAATCACAGGAACTCAGTGTTACTAATGTAATAAAGCAACCTTTCCATTCTGAGAGAGCCATGGCCACAGGCACCTGCTCTTTTCTGAAGAGTGCCCAAGTATCCTGACAAGAGCATATAATTCTCATGGAGGCTGAGGCTGGACACCTTCAACCCTAGGGCTGGTCGTCCTGATGCTGAAATAGAAACGTGTAGACGTGACCAAAGAGCAACAGATCTCTGAGGAAAACTAGCAGGGGAGTAAATAAAGAAGGAGTGTATGTATATGTGGGGAGCAGTTAATGGAGAGAAGTGTGTGTGTGTGTGTGTGTGTGTGTGTGTGTGTGTGTGCACTCACATGCACGTGTGTACAGAAACAGATAACAGAGCAAGCTGTGTGTGTGTCTACAATCTTGAAGTCTCACATACTGTGTACATACATAGGATGCACTTACTACACACAACCTCACACTCACACATACACATTTCCATAAACACTTTGAAAAATACTGTTCATGAAGTGAACTAAACAAAAGAAAGTCCTCAAATAGTTTAATCTGAATGCTTACAGTAATTGAAGAGAACATCACATCTATAAAAGGAGAACAAGTTGTCACATATGGCCCTCAAGAGGCTGGAGTGATGGCTTAGCAGTTAAGGTGCTTGCCTGCAAAGCCAAAGGACCCAGGTTTGATTCCCCAGTACCCACCTAAGGCAGATGCGCAAGGTGACACATGTTTCTGGAGTTCGTTTGCAGTGGCTAAAGGCCCTGGTGTACCCATTCTCCCTGTATCTGCCTCTCTCTCTGTCTCTCAATAAATAAATAAATATATATATTTTAAAAGGTCTCAGAATTCTCAGCCCATGATCTTTCAGATGATTTTCTATTCCTCTGTTTTGATTTCCACATTCTGTAGCTTCTATTTTATATATGCACTCTTTTCATGGCACGCATTGTACTGTGTGGAAGAATGTGCCAAAACAGAGACTACAGAGTTTAGAGGAACTTAGAAGGGAACCACAAATCTGGATAGCAGCTTTTATCCAAGTATTTCATATTTCATAATTTACCTTTGACCATAGGACTCACAACGTACAGAAGTTTGGTCATTCTCATAACATGGGATGTCACACTTGTTTCCTATGTATGGTTGTAGGGAAGTGTCACCAGCTGGATGCCTTGAACAACAAGGCATGGCTTTTTTTATGGATCTGAAGCTGGGACTTCAAGATTAACCAGGGCTGGTGGTTTCTTCCAATATCTTAAGGGAAGGTCTACTGTGGACACTGTCTTCTCCTGATCTCTTCTCTCTCTCTCTCTCTCTCTTTGTGTGTGTGTGTGTGTGTGTCTTGGCTCCTGGGCAATATCTGTACCAGTGATAGTGGCCTGTCCCACCCCACTGACAATCTCATTTTACCAGTGCACTTAGAGCTCCTGTCTAAGTGATTCTGAGATATTGGGGTTAGAATTTCTATGCATCCTTTTGGGGGGCCACCATTCAAGTCAGGAGAGGTTGGGTAAAGCAATTTTTCCTCTCTGGCACAAACACCAGAGAGAAACAAGAGGAAAGACACAGTGGCTTGGGAGATATCTTGGTCGGTCAAGTGCTTACCACACAAAGCATGAAGATCTGAGCATGGATTCCCAGCTTCTATATAAGATAATCCCAGAGCTGAAGAGGCAGACACAGGAAAAAGATCCCTAAAGAAATCTGGGTAATTAGACTAGTCATATTAGTGAGTTCCAGGATCAGTGAGAGACCTCATCTCAAAAAGTGAGAAAGATGGGCTGGAGAGAAGGCTTAGCGGTTAAGACACTGGCCTGCTAAGCCTAAGAACGTCTGTTCAATTCTCCAGGTCCCATGTTTAGCCAGGTGCAAAACAAAAAGTGATGCAAGGAAGCAATGCTGAATGTGCCCACAAGGGGGCGCATGCATCTGGAGTTCTTTCACAGGGACCGAGAGGTCGCTGGAGTGCCTATTCTCTCTCTCTCTCTCTCTGCCTCTTTCTCGCTCTCTCTCTCTCTCTCTCTCTATCTCAAATTTTAAAAAAGTGAGGAAGACACCCAATGTCAACCTCTGGCCTCCACACACAAGCACACATGCATAATGAGCACATGTATAACACACACACACACACACACACTCATTAAATAAAATAAAATGAAGGAAGACAGATTTGTTCTGGTGAAAGTTTCAGTTCATAGTTCATAGGCACTTGACTCCATTATTTCCAGGCCTGTGTCTGGTGACACTGAACATCTTGGCAGGGTACACATGGTGGACTGAAGTGGTTTACCTCATGCTGGACCTGAGGCAGAGAGACAAGACAGGACGGAATCAGGAACACCCTCTTCAGAACCATGCCCTTCCACACCATCTGCCCCAGTTTCCACAACTTTCCAGTATCCATTTATTTAAGAGTCCATCAATGAGCTACGAATCAACCTCCTCCTGATCCAGTCACTTCCCAAAAGCTGCCACTGCAAACATTGCACTGGGGACCACATCTTCCACCCATGCATCTTCAAGGGGTACATTTCACATCCGAACCCCAATTGAGATATGTAAACTCTGTTCATTTCAAATGGACTAAAATTGCCTATCATTAAATGGGGGCACCATAACTGGGGGCACTAAATAACTTATTCTATTTTGTTTATCGTTTAGTCTCCTTCTTTTCTCTTAAGGCTAAAGTGTTCCTCCACCGTGAAGGTGTGCACTGATAAGCAGTGGTAGAGGTTAGTGGCACGCATAGCATCTTGCCTGGGTGGGGGATGAAGCAATTGCCAAAAGCAAGTCAGCGAGGAGATTTAAAATCATGCGACTGTGTTGACCAGCTCAAAACCCATGGGAGACCAGTCGGGGTGATTTGTTGTGAACACACACACACACCAAAAAAAAGCACATCAGGATGTGTGCAAGTTTTGTTCCTCAGGTACCAAGAAATAAGTAATTTGCTATTGATTTACCCACTAGATAAAGTCTGTTATTACCTCACACTCCACTGTACCAAGAACCTTGAGGAGGGAGCTTACAGCGGAAGTGATAAGGTGTGGCTGGGAGAGGTGTGTGAGCATTTCTTTGAATCTCAGATTTTTGGTCGCCTTTCTTTATCTTCCTCATAAATTAACCACTTCAATTATCCTTTAGAGCCAAACTATAATTTAGTAATTTTATCGACGAACTTTTTTGTTGTTGGTTACTTCAAGGGGCAGTTCATTTATGAAATTCTCTCCCCATTGCCATCCATGGGGATCCCTGGGCTTTGAGACACACAATCTTCTCTACTTTCTGACTCTATCTAGGAAGAGTGACAGCATGGGCTGGGGAAATTTGGGTTCTCCATCAGCTGTTCTCCAATCCTAGGAAAAAGATGGAAAACAGAAATATCCAATTCTTAGAATCCAGGCAGTCCTGTTCCACTTCTCAAAGCCTTGTAGCTTGGTTATTTCATTTAATAAAAGCATCTTTGTTGTAAACTACTTTGACCTGAGCTTTTCTCATTCTTTTTAAAAATATTTATTTATTTATTTATTTATTTATTTATTTATTTATTTATTTATTTATGAAAGAAAGAGAATGGGTGCACCAGGGCCTATAGCCACTGTAAACAAACTCCAGACACATGTGCCACCTTGTGCATCTGGCTTTAAATGGGTATTGAGGAATCAAACCTGGGTCCTCAGGCTATACTATCACTCCAGCCCACTTCTCTCATTCTAAATTTGACTTTTCCTAGGATACAGGGTAAAAAAAAAAAAAAATCTATTTACATAAGGGCACCATGACAGAACAAAGAAATGATTTCACCCCGGTTTAAATTGTTGAGCTGATGAGTTTATTGGGATAACTTTATAGGAGCATGTGAGCACGAGTGACTCAAAGGCAGCTACATCACTGTGCACCCCAGCTTAGGTGGGGATTCTAAGAGATGTGTCACTGGAATTCAGTACACAAGCTGTAGGCGGCTCCACTGGTGAGTCTCCTCTCTCCAGGAGTTATTACTGATTATATAAGCCAGAATAAGGACCTTGTGATTTTGAGCTTTCCGAGTCTCTTAAGCTTCCTGCTTCCTTCTTCCCTCTTGGAGGGAATGTTTCATTTTGGAGGAAATAGCTACACACACTCACAAAGAAGTCATTGATGAATAAAATATGCCCTGAATGAAAAATTTAACTTCAAATGGCATATTTTAATAAATGCATTTTTTAAAAAATATTTTATTTGTTTATTTATTTGCAAGAAGAGAGATACAGATGGAGAGAGAGAAAGAGACAGTGAGAGAGACAGATGAGAGAGTATGGGCACTCCAGCACCTCTAGCCACTGTAAATGAACTCCAGATGCACACACCACTTTGTGCATCTAGCTTTATGTGTGTGCATACTTGGGAATTGAACCCAGGCTGTCAGGCTTTGAAAGCAAGCACCTTTAACTGCTTATCCATAACTTCAGCCTCTATTTAAGTTTTAAAAATAAAACTGAACAAAACAAAAATTCCACAGAAATAAAATAATTTGCCTACCATGCTCTTCTCATTGTATCAAATATTATTTTATTCTGAGATGTTGAGTTATCAAGCATAGCTACTTGGTTCCATCACTGGATAGGCTGCTTTTGTAAAGAAATTTCCTGCGTTTGGTTAGCTTTTGAGGGTAGCAAAAAGTTTGAGGAGGCAATATGTCACATAAATTTTCTTTAAAGGTAAAAATAAATGGGACATTATAAGGCAAGACACTACCCTTGGACTTAATTTCCCTACTTCATCTCTTATAAATTTTCAGATAACCAAAATTATAGTTACTCCTATTGTCAACCCCCAAATCTAAGGTCTGTGGTACATTTTTATTTATTTATCTACTTAGTTAGTTAGTTAGTTAGTTTTTTGAGGTAAGGCTCGTTCTAGCCCAGGCTGACCTGGAATTCACTCTGTATTCTCAGGGTGGCCTCAAACTCCCAGTGATCCTCCTACCTCTGCCTCCCAAGTGCTGGGATTAAAGTCATGTGCCACCACACCTGGCCTTGTGGTACTTTTTTATAATTGATTGATTTGATGATAAGAAAGGAAATTTTGATGTGAAACGAAACTAAATAATTGGACTTGTATGTATTAACTCTTTTAACTTAAACATTAAAGTTGGCCAACCATTTAAGATCACCATTTTATGGATGAGGAGCACAGAAGTGATAAAGGTGGAGGAGCTTGAACAGGTTCACACACTTAGTGAGAATTAAAGAATCAAATTTATTTTTTAAATTTAATTTTATTTATTTGACAGAGAGAAACAGGCAGCTAAAGAAAGAGAATGGCCATGCCAGGGCCTTCAGCTACTGCAAACAAACTCCAGATGCATGAGCCACCTTGTGCAACTGGCTTACATGGGTCCTGGGAAATCAAACCTGGGTCCTTTGGCTTCGCAGGCAAGCGCCTTAACCACTAAGCCAGCGCGCCAGCCCAAGAATCAAGTTTTCTTGGTTCAATGTAAATGCTATTTCCACTCTTCTGTATTGCTTCTCCAAATGGGATGGCCTTCTGTTTTGTAAAATATATAGAAAATTAAATATTAGAAACTATTTTGAAGTCCATGATTTTTTTTAGATGTGGTTGCCCCACTTATGCAGAGATCTTTTCTTATAAGGCTGTGTGTCATTTTTACATGCTAGTCCCATTCTTAGACACACCACTGCCATGGTTTCACTTTTTTACATTACTTCCTCTTAAAGGTGACCTCAAGGTCATCCTCAACATCATCATTATTGTCACCACCACCTCCATCACAACACCACGGATACCACGGCTGCCATCATCACCATCGTGACTGTCATTAACTCCATCACACACCCTACATCATCATCATTACCACCACCACTTCCACCACCACCATCAGTACCATCAACATGTCACCAGATCCCAACATCATCATCATCCCCATTACCACTGACACCGTCACTGTTAGCGTCATTGCCACCATCACACATCCGACATTGTCATCATCAACAGCGCCAACAGCATCACCATGAAAGCCACTGCTGTTAACATCACGACCACCACCCCCCGCCTCATCAAAGTCATGTTGCTCACCAGCTTCCTCACCAGCATCCTCCCTCACTATCACGGCTCCTCCAAAACTATCAGCCGCAGCAACAGCAGCTTTACCATCATCTATCTCAGTCACCAGCTCCATCACTTCCACCAACGTCCTGACTCCCAGGATGCCTCTCTCTGACACCATTTTACCCTGATGGACATGGTCTCCTGAATGCATGGAACCTGGTGAGCAGCTGTCACGTATCCGTCTGCTCCACCAGGATACCAAGGAGTGAAAGAGCAAGCAAGCACCCACAGAGCACGTGTCTGTCTTAGTCACCTAGTGCGCACACGCACTGAAAATTCCTTGAGGACTACCTTGACTTCCTCTAGGTCTTCAGAGGTCTATGTCCAGCTCCACCTCTCTCCTCACTGTAGAGAATACCCTCCTGTCTCCCCAACCTGACACCCTGCCCTGCGACTGGCGACTGTGCAAGACAGCTGATTGCCATGAACTATACCTTGCTCCATTCAGTTTGGAAAGCAGGAAAAAAAGTAAATTCAGTTCTCCATTAGACTCATAGTGGCAACCTGCTGGAGAAAGGGTTACGGTTCTAAAAAGAAAAAAAAAAAAACAAGTCAAAGTTTTTCCTGACTGTGTTTACCTTCTAAAGTTCTGAGGGGTTTTTCAAAAGGAATTTGCCCAGACAGATGAACTCTGGCACAACATTAGGAAATATCAGAAAATGGAGAGATCTGCAAGGCAAATCTCATTTACATATGGACAGCTGGCATGGTATTCATCTCTTCCACTCATTGTCTTCTGACTGTAGCAAAACACACACACACACACACATACACACACACCCCTATGTTATGTATTTTGAGTTCCAAAGGTTAGCAGCTTATCAAGCACAGGCAGACAGATTCTGCGTTTCAGTGCTCGAAAGCTTACCATCCACAGGGATGTACAAGCAGCAGATATTTTAAGGCAATGTATTCTAAGTTATCTTACATGTGACAATTGATCCTCTTGGAGTGTCCTGATGCAATGGTGACCTTACTGTGGATTCAAGATCTAACCTGCCCCTTGGCTCCTGGGAACTGTTATTTTCTACCTCCTACCACTGTAATTTCAGTCAAATAAACAATGAAGTCAGAGCTGTCAGGAGGGTTCATTTGCCCAGCGTTACCTTTGCTTCACGAGGAATAAAACACGATGCTCTGTGTGTGCCAAAGACGAGACTAAGTGATGGGTCGTTCACCTGCTGCGTGTGAGAACTCACTCTTCAGAAACAGGTCCCGCGGCATGCGTCACGCAGCCGGATCACACTCGAGGCCGAGCCAGACATTATTAACATTAGGGGAAGACAATGCGTAGGGAGACCACAGACAGCATCTCCGGCCTGGGCTAGATAAAGACACTTAATTATGCCCTCGGATATTTATTACCCCAAAGTGTCTAAATAAAATGTAGCTCTTAAACTATTACCCAAGTAAGCCCAATGATTTTAACTGGTTCTTTTTACTTTGTATTGATAATCTGTAAAGAAAAACATACACAAGCACAATTTCTCAAAACACAACCGATACCAACAAACATAATTTCTAAATGTGGAGAACATCTTGAAAACTAATGAGGAACTCATGTTCCCAGCCAATGTGACCTTCACAAGGGGATGGCTTTTAAAGTACTCACCATTGACAAGATGAAACTTTGCTGTTTTATCCTTTTTTTTTTTTTTTTTTACAAAAATTAAATGGTCTGCCTGCTAAAGAAAGTCAGTATTAAAATCCTTTTATGTAGTTGCATAAAAGATTAACCTTAACAAATAAAACCAAGTTGCGAATCATCTATCCTTTCTTATCTCTTTGATGACTGTATATTAATTAAGATGTGAATTACTGCTTGAAATTAAAGGGTGCCTGGGATCCAAAAAGAATTAAAAATGAATGCTCATAGAAGGAGACAATGAGGAGGGTGATTCGGGAAGCAATTGAAAAATGAATGTTTACTTTTAATGTTTTTACTTTGCGATTTTCCTTAAAAGAAAATCTATATAAATTTATATTGTTTGCTCTCTGCTGTTCTCTGAGAGTTGGAAAGCAGCTGTTCTAACCACATCGGTGTCTGAATGGCTGGATGGCAAGACTCAATAATCCGTCTCAGCCCAGGTTAAGTGATGGAATTCATTTAAATGCCCCAGAAGTAATCATCCACAAAGAGTACATTATTTCTCTTTTATGAATTTTCAAACCTAATACTGATGGGTGGCATGCAATTAAGCCTGATCAATATGTAATTTAGGTGGGCTGACATGTTTTCAAATTCTCAGAATATAGATTCTTTCAATATTGCAAGAGCTTAGTGAAATACTTGGCTCTTATAAAAAAGCAAAGGCAGCTTAGTACAGTACAGGGGGAAAATAGCAAGTTTAGCCAGAGTAATTATATTTGGAGACTTTAATTTTTGAGCAGAAAAACCATAATTGGGAAATCAAGAGCTTGGTTCATCCTCATTGCTTCTCTCTCTCTCGTTCTCTCCCTCCCTCTCTCCCTATTTCTTATATTCTCTGTTCTAAACAGAAAATAAGAGAGAAGATTATCTACAAGATTTTGTAACATGCCAGCTGAATAATTTTCATGTGCAAATACCTATCAAGGATCATAATGCACATATTCATTTTATTACTCTGAATCAAAGTAAGCCCCCAAACTAAAATAAAATAATAAATAAATGAAAGAAACTGCCCAGCCCCTGTGGAGGGGTGGGATTACATAATGACCCTTTGTGTTAAGCTAATAAACAAGGGAAACTACATCTGCTGGTGACCTCTGAGGTGAAGGGTGATGCTCCCTCCTATTACTAATTAGCCCGCTGTCACCCACACAATAAGAATTACACTTGAGTTCCTATGATTTGACAGGATTCAATTTTAAATTTCATGCCTGAGGTCCTAAAGTGCTCTCTCACCCTTTCCATTTGCATATTATCCTCCACCACACAAATACAAACAAGGCTTTCTGTGTGCGGATACCACCGGGCCTGCGAGCCACTGAGTTGGGCCTCACAGCATGAGCAAACCTTTGCTTCTTAACCATGTCCTGTTGCCCAGGTTGCTGTAGCCATCTGTGAGCTTTGCCCTGTTGACAGAAAGCCTTCTTGTGTTTATTTGATGCCCGTGAAGTCCATCATTCTTCTTGTGCCTATCATATCTTGCTGGAAGTGGGGGGCCCTTAGGTTTCCTTATCCAGACGGAGCCCACCATCAACCCTCAGGCACTATAGCAAGCTGATTCCCTGAGGACTTGCTCCTCATGCTGAAATTGCCCAAGGCTCGGACAACTGGATGGGACCCTTTCCAAGGAAGGGTCAGGGGAAGTGCCCCTGGTATTCTCTGTGAATCTAATACTTTAAGACAGGAGTTGGTCACAGCATGTACACACTCCCCGAGGCGCCCCAGTCCTTACATGACCATTCAGTATTTCAATCCTTCACTCTGGAAAACCCTTGGCAACGCCCACGGATGAGCTAGTGGCCATTCTGACATATTAGATGGGGATTGTCACCCTCATACTTCACTTGAGCCAACTTTCTGGCTGGAGATTTGAGAGAACAAAGTCACGGCTTGAGGAGTCTGTAAGTGAACAATGGGACCCTCTACGACACATCTCTGCCACCTTCTTCACTTCTTTTTTCCTTAAAACACGAACTTGTGATCATGGAAGTGTCATTTAAGAAGGGCCTGAAGTGGCTTGGTGGGAAAGCCATTCTCGGCACTGTTTCCTGGTCACTGGGATAGAAATGACGGAGGGGGTCTGTCCATTACCACTTCAATACAGAGCTCGATAGCAGGAGGAAATTGATGGCGGCCGTGGCATCGCATCGGGGAAACTTATGATGCGGACAATAGCACTTTCAATAAAAGGGCTCTTGATTTTCTACGTGTCAAACTGTTTTAATATTGGGGCATTTCTAGGTCAATGAAGGGTTAATGTAGCATCATAAATCATATCTAAACAAGAGGCCTAAGCTCACTGTGTGTAAAGGGTAGGCTGTTAAGGTCAAAAAACAAAAGCAAGAGAGGGAGAGAGAGAGAATATCACAAAATGCAAGTATCTAAAGCAATGTGGAAATCACATTTCCCTCGCTGCCCCCAACCAGACTTTTGCATAGCATACTAAGGAGAGTGAATAATAGGGGAATTAGAAATTAATGGTTCTCTGCTATGTAAATGGCAGTTAAAGGGTAAGGTTGCTGCAGGCTTGGTCTGGAAACCCATCTCCATCCATCGGATGGAAACTCAGGATGTAGGCCAAAGGGATATTAAGCTCCTTGTGTCTGCCACAGCTCCCCATCTTCTGTCCAGTGTGGCCTCAAAATGCACATGCAGCCCTCACAGCTACCTCATCTTCCCCCACAGAATTTCAGCAAGGAGTGTGTGGGGTTAATTGTTTGTTACGCAAAAGGACGACTGCTCCAAGGAGTAGGGCCAAGCATCAAGCCCTGTGCGTGAGGGTGCAGCCTGGCTCAGCAGTGCCATCCATCACAACTGCACAGTGCTGCTTGCAACGCAGAGACACCTTGCCTTTTATTTGTAAGTTTTCCCCATCTACAAAACTCAAAGAGAGCTATTCTTTCTGAAGGTGTCAATTGTTGAAGTTTTTAACTCATTTTTAAAGAAAGAAAGAAAAAAATCCCAGCACCACCATTACACAAAAGTGCAATTAAAAAAAGATGACAAATTCAATAAGATTGGATGTAAAACAGAAGGAATGTAATTCAAGGACACTTTGCCCATTTTGTCCATGTTCTGAGCATAAAGTGGACACGTACATCACACCTTTCATAGGGGTCATTTTGGCGAAAGAGAAACAGTCAGAACACATGGCCAGAGGAAGAAGATCTCTGCAGAGCCCCTGGGTTGCAGCATTTGTGAGTGGGTCTTTACTGCCCATGAGAAGGGTGAACTGTCTTCGGTTAGGATGGCCCACCTGATCCACCCCCATGCATGCAAAACCAAACCCCAAACAGGTCAGAACAAAGCCCTGTGAAAGCAATGTGAACCTGGGCACAATCTGTCACTTAAAATCTGCAACTCTGCAATATTTGGAGCTAGCATGTGAAACAAATGTGTTTCTGGGAGGAAAGTCGCATTGACTGAGGCCTGCAAAGAGCAATTTTCTGTCGTTTAATGAAGGATGGAGAGAAGGCTTGATAAAGTACCCGTTCATTACAAGTTTGTTTTTGTGTGTGTGTCCGGATGGCCGGCAGAGAAAATGTGTGCGCGTTGATGAAAAGGTAATCTCCCAGTTCAATCTTCCTAGACAAGGCAGAATTGTTAAGAGCAATCTTATTTTATTGTGAATTCATTAGGACACTACTGAACAAAGAATTGACTGAAGTAGCAGCCTGATGGCATTTATCTTCAGCTCACATAATACAAAATATTATCACTGTCATGGAATTTTAGACTTCCATTCAACTGAATATGTAATATTAAGTTTCATGTATTTAGAACGCCCCAAAAGCATCAAATTAATTTAGCATCTACTGTATCACAGACATATGAAATGCACTTCACAGCTATAGAATTTTTACTTTAGCATCGTAATGTGATGGTAAACTATACTACCCAGGGGCTGGGAAGATAGCTCAGTTGGTAAAGTGCTTGCTTCCCAAGTGTGAGGATCTGAGACTGATCCCCAGTACCTTCATAAAATGTTGGGCATGGTGTGGCATGTGCTTGTAATCCCAGAGGTGGAAAGACAGAGACAGGCAGATCTCTGGAGCTTACTGGCTAGATAGTCTAGTCTAATTAGTGAGCTCCAGGCCCATGAGAGACTTCATCTCAAAGGAAGTAGATGCCATGGACACCTAATGACTTCCCAATTGCATGCCCAGACCATGTTACAACTGCTGAAGTTGCATCTTCCTAAAGGGATGTGAGCTGATTGCCTAAGGACAACTTCAGAAAATTAGAACTTCAGTTTGTGATGCCAATATGTAGCAAGGCCTCCTATGTAGCTCAGAAGAGCATTTTGACCCGCCCCCATCACATCATTAATCCCTGACTACAGACAATGTATGTGTTTGACTAAGAATATAGGGTTTGGTTAGTACTTTCTTTGCATGCAGTCTCTAAAGATGTTATGTTCGTATTTTAGCAATAAAATTCCACAGAACATTCTTACCAGTTATTTTGCTAGAACAAAATAATTGACCAGAAGCAACTTGGGGAAGGCCTGAGTTTATTTTAGCCTTTGGTTCCAGAGAGCAGAGTCTATCATGACGGGCATGGCATGGCAGGAGTAGGAAACCTGAGTCACATCATGACATCAGCGGGGAGGAAGTAGAGAGAACACAGCAAGCAGGGCCAGACTATAACACCTCGCCACAAGGCCAGCTCCCCAGGGACATACTTCCTCCAGGAAGCCTCTACCTCCTAAAAGTTCAATAATTTTCCAGAACAACACCACTAGATGAGAAATAAGCATCCAAACACATGAGCTCATGGGGGATATTTTACATTCACGCCTCCAAGGCCATTTTACAAAGTTATTCGGCATTAAAAAAAATAACCAATATCTTGCCAAATGTTTGTCTGTCTATCTGTCTGTTTGTTTATTTGTTTGTTTTTGAGGTAGAGTCTCACTCAAGTCCCAGGCTGAGCTCCAACTCACTGTAATCCTCCTACCTCTTGCCTCTCAGGTGAGTGCTGGGATTAAAGGCATGTGTCACCACACCCTCCTGGGGTTTTGAATAACAAATATTTGAAAGGTAAAGGTTTACTGGACAAAATGCTAACATGCAGGAAATGAACATAGTTGATTCAAAACTTGACATCAAGTGCGTTATTAGAGAAACTGATATCTTAAAATAATTTATTTATGTATGTATTTATTTATGAGAGAGATGGAGAGAAAAGTGAGAGAATGGGTGCTCCAGGGCCTCTAGCCACTGCAGACAAACTTCAGATACACATGCCACCTTACGCATCTGGCTTACATGGGTACTGGGAATCGAACCTAGGTCCTTTGACTTTACAAGCAAGCACCTTAACTGATAAGCAATCTATTCACCCCTGCAGAAATTGATTTAAGCACCACCTGTGTGAAATCAGTGTTCACAAGTCAGTGAGTGGGTTGACTCAAAACACTGCCCATGGGAAAAGACAGTCAATGGACTCTGCAGGAGATGCCATCTCCAGATTGTGGGGGAGTCATGAGCAGTTTCCATAAAAATGAGTAACCTGGGCTGGAGAAATGGCTTAATTGTTAAGGTGTTTGCCTGCAAAGCCAAAGGATCCCAGTTCGATTCTCCAGGACCCACGTAAGCCAGAGGTACAAGGGGCACATGCATATGAAGTTCGTTTGCAGTGGCTAGAGGCCCTGGAGCACCCATTCTCTCTCTGTCTGCCTCTCTTCTACCTCTCTGCTTGCAAATAAATAAACATTTAAAAAATGAGTAACCTGTGATAAGATAAAAGTATAACTTTCATTACATAAATAGCATGAAAATCATAGATTTCCTAAGTGATTGCATTTAAAAAGTGTCAGACCAACCCATGGAAGACCAGGGTCATTTAGCCATGTAGATTCCTTTTGAAATTAACATTAAAATTTGTTTTTTGATTTTTGGACCAATGCTAAGAGCATTAGTTCCCACACAGTCATTCAGGGCAGGATGCTCCCTTGGTTCTGTGTGATAATATAAAGGGTGGAAGCAGGTTCTGAGCCCTGTTTGGTCACAGAGCACACTTGACTGGACTTATCACTTTGCCTGGGCTACATGGTGAGGTTCTGTCTCAAACAAACAAAAAGAAGTTAATATCCCATTCTTTAGAACAAATGTTGCTGTGAACATCACTGTGTTACCTCAACACTTGGGTTTTTCTGAAAGTTTATTTTACCTGTAATTTCTGCACTTTCAAGTGTCCAGTGCAATTTTGTTAAGTGCTGGAACATTTTGTTAAAAAAAAAAAAAAAAAAAAAAAAAAAAAACCTTGAACAGGATAAGTATGACCTGTGTAATCTCAATTAAAATTTTCTGTTCTCAAAGAAACTTGGTCCCTCTGTATTTTCATACCCTTAGTTTTGTTTTTTTTTTTTTTTCCAGTGTGACTTCTGTTGCAACCTCATACAGAGATTGACAGCATACAGGTTTCAGAGAAGAATCGTAGCATTTCCTAAATGGAATAATGACATGCATGAACTTTGTTGTAAAGTGTCCACTCTGAGGACAACAAATGTTTTTCTTTGCTGTAAATCTCACGGCCTAGTTTATAGTAAAAGTTCGAAAATACATTTGCTGCTAAATCACTGAAATTTGATAATACAAGTAAACACAGCTGGAAAAAAAAGTGAACCTTGGAAATAGAGGCACCGGGTCCCTGATCCTAGATGGTTTTCAAAACTCTTCTTGTTAAATAAACAGATATACCAAGATTATGAATATATATGCACTTGTTTGTTTGCATGGTTTTGTTTTGTTTGTTTGTTTGTTTTGGAAAGAAGGTCTCTTCTAGCCCAGACTTTGATTCTATGTAGGTGAAGCTGGTCTTGAACTCCTGATCCTCCTACCTCTGTCTCCTAAGTGTTGGGAATGCAGGTGTGTAACAACATGCCCATCTTGTTTTTATGAAAGAACAAATGATGGCCATGTTTACAAGAAGAGCTGACACTACCAGACAGGCCCAGTCCACTCCCACGCCAGGTGCAAGATATAAGGAAAATCAGACCCAGCTGGTATCATCCACTCCAGGATCAATCTAGTGACCCGTGACGTCACCCCTGCCCCAACCAATCACACAGGCCTGTTGTCTCATTCCCTCGTAGCAAATTCAGCTGAGGAGTGTAGAGGATCCTGCCAGTCACCAGGAGGATGCAGGTCAAAGGTGTCCAGAAAGAAGCTGCCAGCAGGAATCTGGAGTGTGTCTGACAAGATGGAGTTATTAGAAGACCCAATCCATACTTCAGTGAAATGCCAAGCAAAGAGCACAGGTGGAGAGGAGGGAAGAAAATATGATTCATCAGTTAAGTGTTCCCAAGCGGCAATTCTGTTCTCTGTTGTGGGAGCTGGTAGGTGTGGTTGCACACAATGGTGGGGGGCTGGAGAGATGGCTTAGAAGTTAAGGTGCTTGCCTGTGAAGCCTAAGGACCCAGGTTCAATTCCCCAGTACCCACATAAAGCCAGATGCACAAGGTGGCTCATGTGTCTGGAGTTCATTTGTAGAGGCTGGAGGCCCTGGTGCGCCCTTTCTGTCTCTATCTACCTCTCTCTCTCTAATAAATAAATAAATAAATTAATTAATTAATTAATTAAAAGAAATAATGGTGGGTACAATGGCCTGTCCCCTCAGAGCTCCCTTTTTGTAAATAAAGGAGGCTGGTTATTAAGCAGACTTAAGGTAGTACTTATTACAAAGATGAGGTGTGGAGCCTGCACCTCTAAATTCCTCAAGGGGCAGGACAGTTCCAGACTAGCCACAAACCCCCTGGGTTCTGTAGTACCTTTTGTTCACCTGACAGAAGGGGACAGACAATACCTTGCTGAACACAACAAGTCCCCACAAAGCTGTTCCACTGACGGAAAAGTCAGAGCCTGAGGGTGAGACCCGAAGGAGCAGAGCCCACAGTAGGAGAGTCCAGAAGTCACAATGGCCAGTGGGAATTTTCAGCATGCTGATTCTGGGGGTGCACAAATAGGTCTGGCTGGGCAAGGCCATAACCCCATATCCCAACACTTTATACTCACTAGGTGTTTCCAGGTTCAAGTTCATGTGCTCTTAAGTGAATCATCAGAGTGGAATTTCACAGCTACTATTAGATACATTTTATAAAAATGAAGGAATTGGTCCCTTACTTCCTCCTGCCAAGAGTAGCTGGGCTTCACAGTAACCATCTGGGGGGGTTCATATCTCTGAACATGGGAATGCATATTGCTCTTGTTAGGGGTAATTTTCAAACACTGCTGTCTAGTGTGAAAATCAGCACCATTACTTGAAACCTTGCAAAAGAAAAAAAAGCAAAGCCTTATATTAAAAGAAATTAGGGCTGGAGAGATTGCTTAGTGGTTAAGGTGTTTGCCTATGAAGCCTAAAGACCCATGTTCAACTCTCTAGATCCCATGTAAGCCAGATGCATAAAAGGTCAGGCAAGTGCAAGTTCACACATGCCCACCAGGTGGTACAAACATCTGGAGTTCAATTGCAGTAGCTGAGGCCCTGACACACCACTTCTCTCTCTCTCTATGTGTCTCTCTTTCTCTCTGTCTTCTCACTCTCTCTAAAAAATAATACAGCCAGGCATGATGGCACACACCTTTAATCCCAGCACTCAGGAGGCAGAGGTAGGAGGATCACTGTGAGTTCAAGGCCACCCTGTGACTACATAGTGAATTCCAGGTCAGCCTGGACTAGAGGGAAACCCTACCTCGAAAAACCAATGAATAAATAAATAAATAAATAAATATTTAAAATAAATAAAAATAATTAGGGCTGGAGAGATGGCTTAGCGGTTAAGGTGCATGCCTTTGAAGCCTAAGGACCCAGGTTCAATTCTCCAGGTCTCACTTAAGCCAGATGCACATGGTGGTGCATGCTTCTGATGTTTGTTTGCAGTGGCTAGAGGTCCTGGCACACCCATTCTCTCCCTCTCTCTCCCTCTCTCTCTCTAATAAATAAATAAAAACAAATCTCTAAAAATATTTAAAAATAAAAATAATTAAAAACAAAGTAGTTACACAACATAAGCTAAGGGAGCTTCCTCTCACTTGAGAGGGCACACGTGAGATTTGAGCTGTTTTCTGTAGACCAGGTCTAGCTGGCGATTCCATGAGAGTTCTTATCTCTAATCGTCCTGCTGTGAGCTAGAAGGGATGGTCCAGCCACAGGAGGGATCACTGAGTCTGAGTTGGTGTTTGGCAGTAGCAGAGGCTGTGTAAATGATATTCCCAGAACCCTCTCCACATGTCCTGGCATTCCCTCCTCCATTCAGAGTTTTCTTACTTGTGTAGCTTCTCCATTAGGCATTTGAATATATGTCTTCTTTGGAATTAGCTTACTTAAAATCTTTTTTTAAATCAGCTATAATATTTTCTAAGGAGCATTTTCCACATTTTTCTGGTTGATGCTTCCAGTCTGGGATGGAGGTCAGTTTATCCATTTTAGAGGTAGTGATCCCACTAACTGGTGATCAAACATGTATATCTCCTTCCCTCTCTATCCTCAATTAAACAACAAGGAAAATTCACATTTCATGCTCTATGCGAGAAACCCAGTCCCAGTCCCACGGCTCTGTGTGGCAGCTGGAGCTCACCCTACTAAGGTTTTTCCCTGTGTGGACCCTGGTTTGATCCGAATATAGCATACTCTATTGGATTCCTAATTCTGAGTGAGAGGCCAGGCCATAGCAGGCAGCCCTCGCGCTGTCATAGATGAGACCAATAAGCACATCCTGCCTTCACCCAGCTGAGGTTGCCAAGGATACGCTGTCGAGGGACAGGGTCAGGAGTCAAACTGACCAATATCGAGCAAATTGCATTGGTTTGAATGATTCCCCCTGAGCAAGCCGTGAGACAGGAGCATAGAGTTTGGTCTGTAGACTGATAAATACAACTCCTGAACACCCTCACAGATGCATCTGCAGTTGGAATATACATATGTGTTTGGTCTCTGCTGTGTGTGTGTGAAATATGTAAAAATGTACGCAGAGAGTCTGACTGATCTCTGCTGTGTGTGTGTAAAATACCTAAACATGTGCACACGCAGACTGACTGCCAATTGGCTGGATATACATTGAGTGCCTTATATGCAATCTTATCTATTCACATGGTTTGGACATACATCAGTAATATTCCACAAGTTCAATGCCTAGTGTGCAGAAAAGTCTCTGTTGTAATCTTTACTTTGATGTGCATAGCCATGACTTTTTAACCTCAAAAAAATATGATGGATTCTTCAGATTATAACAAAACTAGGGAAAATTTTATATGGGCTTATTTATTTCGTTACTTATTATTTACGTAGTTATTTTGGCATGTGTGTGTATGTGTGTAGAGTAGATGTGGTGAGTGATGTGATGCGTAGTGTGTGCATGTGTGTGTAGTCTAAATGTGGGTGCCCCTGTGCCTGTGTATTGTGGCCGTGGGGAGAATGTCAGATTGCCTCTTTGTTTTGCTCATCCACCTATTTCCTAGAGCCAGAGTTTCTCACACAACTCAGAGCTGCAGTTCTCACCAATTTTTGTTGTTGTTGTTGTTGTTTTGGTTTTTCGAGGTAGGGTCTCACTCTAGCCCAGGCTGACCTGGAATTCACTCTGTAATCTCAGGGTGGCCTCAAACTCATGGTGATCCTCCTACCTCTGCCACCCAAATGCTGAGATTAAAGGCGTGTGCCACCATGCCCAACTCCAATTTTTTTTTTAAGTCAGTGAGCCCTGGTGATTCTGTAGTCTCCAACCCACCCACAGGACTGGTGTTGCCCCCTCCAGCTGT
The DNA here is from genome assembly GCA_036365145.1 of Orientallactaga sibirica. Taxonomy (NCBI): domain Eukaryota; kingdom Metazoa; phylum Chordata; class Mammalia; order Rodentia; family Dipodidae; genus Orientallactaga; species Orientallactaga sibirica. The sequence continues at coordinate 6,285,723 of JAEOAD010000061.1, forward strand.
TGGGAATTGAACCTGGGCTGTCTCAGGAATTCTCCAGCCCTCAGACTCGCTCAGCGAGTACTCTTAACCCCTCAGCTGTCTCCCAGGCCCCATTCACATATCTGTTTGGAAGAACCTGCCCAAACTGGCTCACATGTGTGCAATGTGAATGTTTACCTAGCCCAGTTCACAGTAACTGCAAAGTTAGGAAGGCAAAGATGAAGGCATTCAATGGGGGTCTTCTTCACCAATGTGCTGCTGCCCTCTGAAAGTCACACGTCGTCTCCATCCTCAGTCCACACTGCTGTCTTGCCACATTGTCCTGCTGGCTGATCAGGAAGGCATCCTTGCTGTGCCTTGACTTGTGCCCCTCTGCCAGTCTCTGCCCTCACCATGGATTTTCACATAGATTGTCATGACATAGGAGTCAGGAATCAGATCTTTGGTTAATTGCACCAGTGAGCAGTCCAGAGTGGCAAGAGATGAGCATATGCCAGGTGGGTCTGTAACTCAGAAGGAATGGACAGAAATGTGTCCTTGGCTAGACACTGCTATGTCCCAGCTTGGCTCTCCATGGTGGGCCCCTTCCCTGGCCCTCTCCGCAGCACTATAGCACATGGGAAAGTTCCCAAGTACTGGGGTTACAATTATGTACCACCACACCTAGCATGTACCCTGGGCTAAAAGAAAAAACAATGTTGTGGGCTGGAGAGATGGCTCAATGGCTAAGGTGCTTGCTTGCAAAGCCTAATGAGCTGGGTTCAATTCCCCAGTACCCATGTAAAGCCAGTTGCACAAAGTGGTGCATGCATCTGGAATTTGTTTGCAATGCCTAGAGGCTCTGGCATGCCCATTTTCATTCTCTCTCTCCTCTCTCTTTCTGCTTGCAAATAAATAAATGGATAAATGAAAACATTTAAAACAATGTAGTGTCTCTAATATGACACTGGTCAAATGGTATGTGTTTATAAATGAAACACTTGAGCAACAGACATTGCTGGACAGTATTTTGATTAGTAGGTAAGCAAGTTGTCCAGACGATATAATTTAATTCCTCAAACACTTCTTTGTTTCTCTCTCCTTTTTTGATGTTGGTTAAAAAATAATAATAAAGTTGAAATTGGCTGCTTTGAAAACCAGAGGGCATAGATATCTGTATTTTAAAAAATGAGATGTGAGCCTTGTTCTTTTAAATCCAGAGATAAAGGAAAACTTGGCCAATACAGTTCTAGGTGGTGAGGAAAAGGATCTCTCTGAGTGTGGGCAGCACATCTATAAAAATGCTCAGTTTTGTCTGTGTTCAATTGGAATCCTGACCAGGGGAGGCTAGAGGCAAGATAATTAAGTTTCCTTCACTAATTTAGTTCTTTGCAGCGGCTCCCAGCCTTCTCTTTAAGTGTTTCGCACCTGGTCGTGTCGCCTGTTATGTTGAATTGTCTGCCAAGGTGAGGGATGCTCTCAGGGAGCCCCTGTGAAGGGACCCTTCAATCGCCTCTGAAAGCAGGCCGCTCACACTTCCTAAATGTTCCCTCATCCTTTGCACGTGTCCTGCCGGCTATACTAATTGCATAGCGATTTCACGATCTGTTTCAATGGAGAGGTGATTCATGAAAAAGAAGAAAAATGCCAAAGTCTCCAAAAAAAAAAACAAAATAAGAGGAAGGAAAATTAATACATCACAGTTCTTTCCACATAAAGAAGGAAAATTCTTTGTGAGGTGAACTATTTAAAACTCAATTAGTTCATTTGTGTCTCTGCAGAAGGAAGCAATGTTGTCCAGGGCTACAGAGTGTTTGCTCTTCACTGGGATTTAAACTGACAAGCCAGAGCGTGTGCATTCCTAAACTTGCTCCTTTGCTGATTCTAGCAGCTCAGATCCTTCACGTCTGCTTCCAGACATGCTGCCTCTGAGCTCTGGGCTCTGTGAGCAAAGGAGAGAAGGTTTTCTGAGGCATCTTGCTCCCCATAGACTTTAAGAACTGAGGTGAGGTGTGTCAATAAACGGTACAGAAAGACTAGGTTAACAGAGAAGTGGCAGTGTCACCGTGGCTTCATCTTAGAAATCAAGATATCCAGTAGTATTTAAAAAAAAAAAAAAAAAAAAAGAACATGTGAAGCTAGAAAGATGACTCAGTGAATATGTGAGGACCTGCGTTCGCATCCCTAGCACCCATGTAAAGGACAGGTGGGCCTGCCCGTCTGCAGTCCCATCCCTAGAGAGATGGGGACAGGGAGTCCCAATGGGAACCTAGCCAGCTAAACTTGCTGCATCTGTGAACTCCCGGTTCAATGTGAGAGTCTTTGGCTCAGTGAATAAGGTGGAAAGTGGTGGAGAAAGACCCCCCAGCATCTATCTCTGACCTAAGCATGCACCCACATACATGTGCACTTATACACACGCAAACATGCACACCACACACAATACTCATACTAAATAAATGACATATATTCACACCAGCAATCTGAGCACTTGGGAGACTAAGGCAAGAAGAGTATCAGAGTGTCAGGAGTTCAAGGACAGTCCTAACTACAGAGTGAGTCCCTGTCTTAAAAAACAAACAAACAGGCCAGGCGTGGTGGCGCACGCCTTTAATCCCAGCACTCGGGAGGCAGAGGTAGGAGGATCACTGAGAGTTTGAGGCCACCCTGAGACTACATAGTTAATTCCAGGTCAGCCTGGACCAGAGTGAGACCCTACCTTGCAAAACAAAAAAAAAAAACAACAACAACAACAACAAAAAAGACAGGCAAGGAAAAAACAAACAAACAAACAAAACACCAATGTGTGGAAAACATCTTGTAAGTTGATATTCTAGGCTCTGAAACTGCTTCACTGTATGGCCTGTGAGGCTGGGGCTGCATGCATCCAGCCAGGTCCTTCAGTGCCACATGTTCGCTTTGTCCTGAAGTTTTTCTCTTCCCATTGCATACTTCCCACCCACGGGCAGCATCTTCCCACTTTCTAGTTGTTTCTAGGTGTGATTCACTTCTTCTGACAACACAGAATCAGTATTGCAGCCAGTCCCTCTGAGAGGCTGAGGACGGAGTGTGGCTTGCTGCTTCCTTGGGGTGGTCCGGCTTCCCCTTCCACTCATGCTCCATGTGCTCCCAGCTTCCAGATCATTTCTATAACTACGAGGCTGCTGTAGACAACGACCCATCGTCTATACTTCCCTGAGTCTCTCAACGAAACACCGAGTGACAAAGATGGAAACGCTTGGTCCTAATGCAGATTTGGGGTGTGACCACACGGATTTATGGTGTGGATACATCTCCTACTGCCTTCTATACAACTCTGCCTGCATATTCCTCCAGGAAGAAATGTAACCTATAAAAAAAAAAAAAAGAAAAGAAATTCCAATGTGTACTGTGCAATTGGCCATCAATGCATCACAGCTTTTGCTATATAATATTTATCATATTTATAATGGCAAAAATTATAAATGAAATATTCAATGACAAAACTATGGTAAAATATAAAATACTTTAGGAACATTATGCAGAAGGGAAAACTATATTTAAAGGAAACATTGTATTTGCATGTAATTTAGAATATATATGTATACATCTGTAAAGGAAATTCACTTCCATAACAAAGATTTATTTAGCCCATCTGTGTATCAAATACAATTATTGACCATTCTATGGAAGGTTATGTTTTTTATAAATACAAAGTATTTAGTACCAATTCAATATATTAAAATGGAAAAAATTGAGTATCTTTTAGCAAGTAAAGATACACTCTTTTGTGGTCACTTTTAATTTTTTTGTTTTGCTTTGTTACATATTATAGGCTATTTAAAATATGTGTTCATGGTATAACCAGAACGTTTTTGTCGGGTCTCACTCTAGCTCAGGCTGACCTGGAATTCACTATGTAGTCTCAGGGTGGCCTTGAACTCATGGTGATCCTCCTACCTCTGCCTCCTGAGTGCTGGGATTAAATTTAAAAAAAAGGCGTGGTGGCGCCTTTAATCCCCACTCGGGAGGCAGAGGTAGGAGGATCGCTGAGAGTTTTAACCAGAATGTTTTTTAAATTTAAAAAAATGTCTAAAGCTCAGGTGTCCCTCACTCGAGCATCTCTCATCCATTCTTATATTATTTGTTTGACTGGTTTATGGCCCACAATAGAAATATCAAGTCATTTCTGTCTTCTTTCCCGTTCTGGAATTCATTTTTAACTAGTTTTGGAAACCTCTCTGGCCTCCTTTCTTAAGTCTATCTTAGAGCATCCCTGCTCTGCATGCTCCAATGTTTTCAGCTCTGGCTCAGCTCCTTCCATGCACCCTGCCTCACTGTCTACCCCTCCCTAAAGTATGGTTCCCTTCCTTCCTCATGGTGCCCCTTGCTACAATACAGTGCCCCTTCCTACAGCGTGTGTGGCTTCTCTTATGGAAACATGGCTTCTTTTCGGGCAGCATGGAGCCCATTCCTACAGTCTGGCTACCCTTGCTTGCCTTGGGGTTCCTATCACTTCACTGTGGTTACGAATGTAGTTTCCAGTCCTCTCTGGGTTTTCCATCTCTTCCCATTGTTCATCACCAGGGCCCATGGCTCCATGAGGTATCTCTAATGGCATCTGTCTCCTGCGATGCCAAGTTCACATTTTTTTTTTTTTTTATTTGAGAGAGAGAGAGAGAGAGAAGGAGAGAGAAAGAGGCAGATAGAGAATGGGCACATCAGGGCTTCTAGCCACTGCAAACAAACTCCAGTTGAGTGCGCCCCCTTGTGCATCTGGCTTACTTGGGTCCTGAGGAGTTGAACCTGGGTCCTTTGGCTTTGCAGGCAAATGCCTTACCGCTTAGTCATCTCTCCAGCCCCCAAGTTCACATTCTCTCAGGTCACCAGTCATATGTTGCACTAGCCCCATCCTCACTGGTTACACTTCCTTGGTCTGGATATACTGACCACATGGTGGTGTTCAAACAGAGAACACATGGATTCCTCCTTTCTGCTGTGAGCTTGTCTGTCTCGCCAACATGCCATTGCTTCTTTCAGGTAATCCCTGAAATATACCATGAATAATCAGTAACCTGTGTCTTTCACTTCTCTATTCAGAGTCTACTGGCTCTATCCACTTGGCAAGTACCATGATTCAAGCTGGCCAGTGACTGAATATTTGGTAGTACTCAGCCTTGGGGACCCATGAGGGAGAGTGATTCTGGGGCTTTGTCTCAGCAACTCCCATAAGATACACAGCAGTTGAGTCCCATTCTGGAAAGTGCCCTGGTGGCTGTCTTTCCATGTCCCCACTCTGAGCATGATGAACAATGGCAAGAGACAGAAAAGCCACTCTGAGCATGACAGTTTTCTTGGTGGACTTTCTCAGCTCTAGGGACCTGCACCCACACAAAATGACTCCCCCATAACTGCCCCATTCCTGTGAATAGTTCCTTGTGGAGCCACCATTAAATATCCTACCTGAATGAGTCATGAATTTCCAACAAGAAACATCACCTAAAAAATTCTAGCATATTCTAACAGAGGACTTTTCTGCTGGGAAAGAAGAGCCCAAAGTAGCAGACAACAGGATTTGGAAGCCAGAGCTCTTGTATACACATTGGGGATAGATATTTCTGAAAAATGTCATCATCACTTTACTTCAAACACCGGATTTCCAGGGTGTCATATATATCAATATTCAAATATAAAGGCAGGAATCCCGTCTTCCATAGATCAATAGTAATTATCTTAGAATAGTCAGATATATTGATTTATCCACATCCCTGACCCTGTCCACTAACACAATGAGCAAGAATTACATGTATGCAGGCTTCCCATCTATAAGGAGTTTCCACAAGCAAGTCACATATGTGTGCATTTGCACACACCCAGGGTATTCTCAGTGAGAATCATGTATGTGTTTATCCACTGTGAGGTGACCTCATGGCAAGAATCATGTGTGTCGACGTTCACGTGGGGTATTTTCATGGAGGGAATCATGGGTGTGTTTACACATGTGTGGGGTGATCTTATGGCAAGAATCATGTGTGTCAGGGCTGGAGAGATGGCTTAGTGGTTAAGGCACATGTCTGTGAAGCCTAAGGACCCCAGTTTGATTCTCTGTGTCCCACATGAGCCAGATGCACAAGGGGGCGCACACATCTGGAGTTTGTTTGCAGTGGCTAGAGGCCCTGGCGCGCCCATTCTCACTCTCCCTCTCTCTCTTCCCTTCTCTCTGCCTCTAATAAAGAAATTAACTAATTAATTAAAAAATTTTTAAAGCCTTATGTGTGTTTACATTCACATGGGGCATTTTATGGAGGGAATCATGTGTGTGTTTACCCACTGTGGGGTGTTCTCATAGCAGGAATCACACCGCCATCTATACTTGCAGTACATTCAAAGGCAAGAGTCAAACATGCAAGGCTATATATAGACATAGTTTCCTCCTTGGTCTTGGGCAGTGCTCCAATAATGCCTTTTAGCTGACAGCTTGAATTCTGTTTCCCGATCTTGTCACTAGCCACGTTCCCACTGGCAAACCTTTAGGAGAGCTCCACAGTCCCTCGTGTTAACTGTATCGTGTTCATCACACGGACCACCATCTGCCCACCCCCGATGTGCACAGAACACCTTTGCCTTTTGAAACGATTATCCATTATCTTCCCTCGGGGTTTCTGAGGAGGGGGCAGTGGCCATGCATTTGGGGGTCCTGGACCTGAGGTGCCTAACCTTCAGCAGAAGACATGGCTTGCTGAGCAAAGTGTATCAGCTGGGCAGCCAGCATTGATTCTGGACTGACAAGAGCCTGTTCCCAAGCCAAAGTCATGGCCAACTTAGCAAGCAGAGGCTACTCTGAGAGGAAAGGGTTAGGCTGTGGGGAGGGGGCTGTGGTGGTGGAGCAAGGGACCGTTGTGATAGGAAAAAGCTACTGCAACAGAGGTCAGGGAGAGGGTGACTTTGTGGAGTGTCCAAAATGCACTCCCTGGGCTTGGTCTGCCCGGGAGGTCTGGAAATAGGGCTCTCTGCTGCTTAACCAAAGGGTGGGCCTTGGGACAGACCACAGCTGAGTCCCAATTTGGTAAATCTGTGGCAGCAATGGATAGGACTGTCCGTCATCTGTGATGCAGATTGGAGGGTCTGTGCTGGGCCCCATCCTGGGTGGTTGAGGCATACAAAATCTTAGTAAAACCTCTGGGGAGGGTAGCTTAATCCATGAAACCATCCAAGAACATGAAAGCATGCATTGAGGGGAGGATTCCTCTGCCTCACCTTTCACCAAACTTCAAGGTGAAGCTCAAGATTGTCAGCAGCCAACAGCTAGCCCATGGGTAAAAGTTAAAATGAAATGGATCGCACTTAGACAACAGGTAAAATGCTCTCAGTATTTCTTCCCCAAAGATGAGTTCATAACTTCAGAGTAGATAGTGGGGAACCTTAATGGCATGGCTTTTATGCAACGTCCCAAAAGACCAGAATAAATTCCTAAGTCAAAAATTATTTAGGGGGCTGGAGAGATGGCTCAGTGGGTAAGAGTGTTTGTCACACAAGCTTGAGGGCCTGAGACTGCCTCAGTTTGATCCCTAACACCTACACAAAAGCTGGACATGGCCACGCGTGAATGTAATCCCATTTCCGCGGGGCACAGGGAATTGCTGGGGGTGCTCACTAGCCAGACAATATGACCAAATCAACAGCAGCTTCAGGTTAGTGAGACACTGTCTCAAGGAAACAATGTGGAAGAAATGACAGAGAAGGACACCTGACATGCTCCTGTGGTCTCTGCATGCATGCTCACAGAGCCTGCATTTCTGTACACACATGTACGTGTACTATATATGGTGTACACATACCATACCACACTTTGTAGACATACGTGTAAAAGAAAAACGAAAAAAAGTCACTTGTGATCTGCTCAGAGGAAAAACAATGTGTTTTGGAGACTAATTAGTTTGAGGACATAATCTCTGGGGTCAGGAAGAACTGAGGTGAGATCTCATGTCTTCTGATTTCTCATGTCATGTTGTGCAGGGGATAGATACGTGTTCCAGTGCCTCATCTGTAAAGTGGGAATAAAAAGAAATTTCATTGTGTTGTCTGGCTCTTGTTTAGAATGGTTCAGTATATAAGAAATATTGTCATTAATGCTAATGACAACAATAAGATAAAACGTCTCCCTCTGCACCTTCATTGCCCATGCAATGCTATGTAACGGTCAGCATTAATACAAGTCATATGAATTATCATACAAATATCATTAATGACACATTAGTATTATGAATTCAGGTCACGTGAAAGATTTAGGTTACTTTCTTTCTACACACCGCATGCATGCCTATATGGCATGCCTATAATTGTGAAAGTTAAATAAATCCTAAAGGTCAGCCATTCCTGTTGCCTCCTCTCTCGGCATAGTGTCAGCAAGAACATTTTGAAATCAGAACAAGTCAGAATGAACCACACATTAAAAAAATACAACTTAAGTTTGTTTGTTTGTTTTTTCATGCAGTTGATGTTTCTGATTTTAGAGAGGAAATGGTGTATTCAAGTTAGGGAGTGAGCTAATTCTACACCTCCTTCTGCCAACACCAGCAGTGAGACCCTGTAAGAACAGAAAGCTCAGTCCATGCGGCATTTTCCTTGTTCAATGCCTGGCTGTTAAGTACAGCAATGCTGTGATGTAGCTGTCTACTTATTACAGAAGGTAATGAGGCCTTAAATTGGGGAAATTTTAAAGACTATAGTATTTTATTGGTATAACTTTCCAAAATGATTGTTTAGGAAGCTATTAGCTCATCCAAACAAGAGAATACAGAAGAATGGAGTTAAATATAACCCTTGTCCCAAGATCATTACTGCCATCTCCATTTGTGTGTCAGCCTTGGTTCATATCGCCTGCTTCCTGTCCTGGGACCAGAGACTTCCTCTCCCTTTAGGGAATTACTTCAAAGCTCCCTGTTCCTTTGAGTAAATCCCTTCGCTTAGGGATACACCATTGTCTGCTCTAGCACCTGCCTGGCTGGGATCCAGCCTGGCTCCTCAGCAGGACTTGATGGCTGCTAGCTTTGGTTATAATAAATACCTAGCGTATCACAACCCTGCCGTCAACAGGGAAGGACCGGAATCAACCCTGTACCCCTAAAGCAGGCATCCCCTACCAGGCACTCTTTCAAGACATATTGTCTTCAAAGCATGCCCAGCATACAATAGTAGCTCCGTTAATGCCCACCGTATCTACTTTATCTCAATATTTTTTATTATTAAAAAAAAGTCAAAATCTACACAGTAAATGAAAAAAAGAAACATTCAAAATTAGGAGATGACCTGACTATCAGTGAAAGAGGGGTACTTCCTCTCAGAAATATCTTCTGAGGGCTGGAGAGATGGCTTAGTGGTTAAGGCACTTGCCTGATAAGCCTAAGAATGACCATTCTCCAGGTTCCACGTTTAGCCAGACACAAAGTGACGTAAGGGCACAATGCTGCATTTGTCCACAAGTGGCCTCGCGCATCTGGCGTTCGTTCACAGCAGCTGAGAGGCCACTGGCGCCCATTCTCTATCTGTCTCTGTCTCTCTCTCTGACTCTGTCCAAAAAAAAAAAAAGAGAAAGAAAGAAAGAAAGAAAGAAAGAAAGAAAGAAAGAAAGAAAGAAAGAAAGAAAGAAAGAAAAAAATATTTTCTGAGGCTTGTGCTGTGGGAGAGGAAGAAGAGTGCTCACCAGGGTCAAAGGGCTTGGCCAGGGGCCAGTAAACTCAAAGAGGACCAGGCTACAGGTGAAGAGAGTTACCATGATGGAGCATGGGGTATTTCAGGGGTACAGGGCTACATTGTGTGACTTCATTGGGGCGGATGGGGTGGAGTGATACAGTTAATGACACCACGATGGGAGAACAGTAGAGGAAAGGAGAGATGGGAAAGTGCCCTCCAAGGGGCCATAGATCCTGGAGGCTGAGAAGAGGCGCTTGAGGCTGTGGGAAGTTCTAGACACAGAAACAGGCATGTGAGGGTCTGCAGGTGACTGGTGTCCAGGAGCACATTATGTGAGTAGAGCGAATACTAAGAGGATGGACTGGAAGTTCTCACAAGAGGGCCTGGGAGGGGCGGTGTCATTTACGATTAAGACAAGGGAAGTTAGTTCTCAAAAAATGGAAGGCTGTACACTGTGAACTGCTGAGCAAGGGGATGGGAGAGGATTGCTTTTGGAAAATAAATAGGGGGATAGGAAAGTGGGAAAAATAAAAAGCTAAGCTGCTTAGGTGATAGCTCAGGGATAAAGTATTCACCTAGCAGATACAAAGTCCTGGGTTTAATTCCTACTACCAGAAAAAAAAAGGACAAGAAAATAAAAAGAGAGGAGGGAAGGATGAAAGAGAGGAATGAATGAAGGGAGGGAGGAAAAGAGAGAGGGACTAAGCTAAGAAATCAAGAACAGTCTCTACAAGGTTTCTTGAAATTCAGTCTCTATGTAGTGGCGGCCCATGGGCCTTACAAGATCTTAAGACACTAGAGTGAGAATTTTAAGAGTAGGCAACTCACTCTTCAATAGCATGTCCCTATCTATATGTGGGTTTGAATCATTTAGGTCTAAGTCTCTGGAATACACCCATGGCCCAGTGTTTCCAAGAGCCCTTTTACCCACAGAGGTCTCTAGAAGTTCCGATGCGATGCCTGGGCTCTGTCTATACGCCACTGTGGCTCCAGAAAACCCTGCCTCATGCAGTGCCAGCATAAGTTCTGTTTTAGTCTTAACCTTTGAATGCTCTTTGCTGGGATCAGCCTCCAGCAGCCTGAAGGAAATTCCCTCCCTCTCATGGAGCCTATGCAAATTGTGCTGTTAGTATGTTAATACCTGAAATCAACAAGTTATAATTCACTTCACGAAAGGACTTCAATTTCCTGACCTTTCAAGGGTTCAATCAACCTGATCATATTATCTCAATATTCCTTAATGATTTACTTTACAGTCTAGAGAGTACAGCCCTCTTCAAGCAAGCCCCACTGAAAATATTTTCCCCAGAGGGAGGCGGTGACTTGCCACCACATGTACAAGGATGAAATCTCAAAGGTGACAGCTTCAGACCCAATGCATGCCAGACATAGCCACAAAAACATGTCTGGATTTTCCCTTCACTTGGTTATGTAAACTGGAGTTAATTTTCCTTAGAACAAAAAGGAAGCTATGGCAGGATGACAGATACCTTGCGGCAAACATAACGAATGCTGGCTTCGAAAAAAAAATGTCAAAATGTGGATGTGGCTCCAATCATTTAAAAAATAGAAGGTGATAAGTTGAAAGTGTCAGATAATTGGCAGACAGATAGAAAGTTAAACTGTGTCCTCAGTGAGGAAAATTAACCAGCAGCCGCCAGCAGGGACCCCAAGGTCATGTGAATGCCAGAACCAAGCACAGCCCAATCATTCAGAGGGTCCAGTCTGATGTCTCCCCTCCCTGGTCATTTTCAGATCTCTCAGGAGCTGCCCTGAACTACTGCCAACATGTGTTCATTTCTAAAAATTACATAGATTGTGATTTATTACCCATCACACTACAAAAATCCACTGCGAATTAAATCAGCCCTTTGTTTAAATCGTTGCTCTGCAGCCGGGCATCATATCATCATAAATGACATTGAAGTTATCATCCGCAGCCCTCGGCCAAGGCCGCTGATAAGGCCCCACTGTGGGACGATCAATACTTACTATTCATTTTTGAAATTATCTTCACATTGATCCCTGAACAAGAGCCAGCGACACAGAGGCACAGTGCCTTTAATACAATAATTATATAAAGGTTTACAGGCTCATCCACCCAGCCAATAAAAGCTGTCACCTGGCAGGGACAGTTACAATCCCATAATCCATCAAAATGCTGTTCTCTGACCTATGGGCTTCTGGGCTTTCGGGAGACCACGATAAACACGTGCGTGGAGGAGAGGAGAGCCGTCTGGACCGCAGGACAAAGGCTGCGGAAGGATATTACGGATCAGCAGAGACCCTCCCGCCAGCTGCCTGGTATGCTTATTTATTTATTTAATGATAGGAACAATGAAGGGGTGTCTGTTTGCTAATTATAATTCATCAAGAAGGAATGCTGCTAGCCTCTTTTCTGCCTTTATTTATTTATTTATTTATTTTGGTCCTTAATTGATCAGGTTTGACTTTGAGCTGCGTGATATATGGTAATGAACAAGCCCGTTAAGATTCCAATGGGGATAGGTACCAGACAGAACAAGAGTGAAACCCGAGACCAGGATCGGGTGACAAGCCAGTCACAGAGCAGTGTGACGTGCAGTCTCGGAGACACATGAGCACATGCGTGTAAGCACATGTACATGTCACACTCATGAAGAAGCATGCATGCCCACATGTGTACACATTCAAGCACACAGACACTTGAGTGTACACATCAGTATGCACACATAGACAGGCACACTTGCGTGGACAAAAATGAGCAGATACACCAGAATACACAGATGCACACACACACAAACACGCACATGTATTAAAGTATAGTAAAGGGCTGCAGAGACGGCTCAGCGGTTAGAGCACTTGCCCTTTGAAGCCTAAGGATCCAGTTAGATTCCCCAAACCCCACATAAGCCAGATGCACATGGTGGCACATGCATCTGGAATCTGTTTGCAGTGGCTAGGGGCCCTGGCGCACCCATTCATTCTCTCTCTCTCTTTCCTTCTGTTATAAATAAATGTTTTTTTTAATTAAAAAAAATATAGTAAAAACTTGCCCAGTCCATTATGAACAGACTGTGGAACTGATTATAGGAACTCTGTGAGCTTCCCACATGTGTGTTTACATTCTTGTTAGTTACATGGCAAAGTCACTCACTCCATCTCTGTAACATGCCACTGAATTAACCTTGCCTAGGAAAGTCAACAAAAAACATGACTGAACACACTGGAATTGGTTATTGCTGCCCTTGCTGTTGATTTCATTTATGATTAGACAGGTAGATTTGCACCACCAGGGGGTAGTGGTGGGAGGGGAGAAAGGTGAATCCTGGGCTATGCACTGTGGAGAACTATGCCTGGCCTGTCTTCTTTTTATGGCAGAGATGGATGAAGACCTCTGTACAGGTCCTTCAGGGCATATGGGGATCAGCAGATGTCATGGGAGTAGTGAACTGCCGTAGCTCAGCATGCATGGACATTAGGGTTGGGTTTACCGTACCTCTGTCTTGCTCTTCAAACCCTCCCTTCCCCAAATGTTTTAGTCAGTGCTTTTGCACATGTAATAAATACCCGATGTCAAAAAAAAGCATTAGTGACTTTTTAAAAAAAATGTTTTGGAAAATATGTTCACTATTTTAAAATATTACTGCTAAAATAGGGCTGAAGAGATGGCTTAGCAGTTTAAGCGCCTGCCTGCTAAGCCTAAGAACACTTGTTCCAATCTCCAGGTCCCACATTTAGCCAGATGCAAAGTGACGCAAGGGCACAATGCTGCACTTGCCCACAAGAGGGCACATGCATATGGAGTTCATTCACAGTGGCTGAGAGGCTGCTGGCACACCCATTCTCTATCTGTCTCCCTCTCCCTCTCCCTCTCTCTCTCTTTCTCTCTGTCTACCATATATATATATATATATATATATATATATATATATATATATATATATATGGCTAAAATAACTCATGAGAAAGGATCACCTGAAATATATGTTCTGTGTATTGTTATCCGGGTTCACTTAAATGTATATATTTATGAAGTGGTTGAATAAGGTTGAGATAAGATGGTAAATGATGGATTGATGGAGCTGCAAACCTATGGACGTCATAGGGATTGTGAGGGAAGAGAAGAATGTTCACAATTAAGTTCCTGGTTTGGAGAAGTATCTAAATGTGATAGGACTTTGTATCTTCTAACTGTCAATTTTTACCCACCTTAGACAAGAGTCCTGAGAAGCACTGAACAAGATAAGCCCCTGCAGGAAGCCTCTATCAGGAAACCTTTGAATAGAAGCAACAGCCTGAGATGCTCCACCCACACTCCCACATCCTGAGGAGGTAAGGCCCTTCCCTGTTCCCAATTCTCTGTTCTCCTGAGTCTACATGCATGGATTTATAAATATATGCAGAGATGTATATATTTTTAATATTTTACTTATTTATTTGAGAGAGAGGCAGACAGAAAGAAAGAGAGAATGGACACAGTAGGGCCTCTAGCCACTACAAATGAAATTCAGACACATGTGCCACCTTGTGCATTGGCCTTACGTGGGTAGTGGGGAATTGAACCTGGGTCCTTTGGTTTTGCCTTAACTTCTAAGCCACCTCTCTAGCCCCATATATGAATATTATATACATAACATATGTATGTATACATATATGTATGTGCTTGAACCTACATATATGTGTGTATAATGTACACTACCTGGTTGATCTGGTCCCCACACTGTTTCTAGGATTCCTTGTACACAAGGTCAGTCTGCTCAGGCCTTTACTTAGCCTCAAAACTCCACAGTTTTCCTAGTTTCATGAGATAAAAGCCAAAGCTCTGAACAACATTGACAGATCCCATATCAGAAGGCATGATGTGGGCTGGAGAGATGGCTTAGTGGTTGTGCCTGTGAAGCTAAGGACCCCAGTTTGATTCTCCAGGTCCCATGTAAACCAGATGTTTGCAGTCGCTAGAGGCTCTGGCATGTCCATTCTCTCTCTCTTTCTCCCTCTCTTTGTCTCAAATAAATAAATAAAAATTTAAAAAAAGAAGGCAAGGCATGAGAAAGGAGGAAGAGGTCAAAAAGGAAGCGAACAAGAGGAGATAATGAACTATAGGTAGCACAAAAGAAGAACAGGGGACTATCTTGGAAGTAAGGGGACCAGAGTGGTGGAAGGAGAGATGGTGGAAAGTCATTGAAGTGAATAAGAATAAAATACTATAAGATGTTATTTTCCACACATTGTACACAAGGGGTAGAAACCTGTCCTGCCATTGTGACCTTGCAGAGTCCTTCAGAACTTAGTCTCTGGCATCTTCTGTGCTGGTGGCAGGGGTCCAGCAGACCCGTGGGTTCTGGTTGCTTTCTCACAAGTCCATGTTGCACTTTGAGGGAGAGCTCACGACTGCAAACTGTGAGCTCATTTCTGGAGCCACGTGCCTGCCTGTCTAGGACCTCATGATGTGAGAAGGATACTCTTCCTCCTCCCTGGAAGGATGGTCACTGTGCTAGTTTGAATGTGAAGTGCCCCTCATAGCCTCATGGGTTTGTGATCAAGACTCTTAATCCCCCAGCTGGCAGAGCCTTTGGGTGGGTGAAGCCTTGCTGGAGGAGGTGTGTCACTGGGGGGGGGTGGACCTTGATAGTCCTACTTGGTGTTAGCTCACTGGTTTTGTCTTCCTGTAACCTTCCAGATGATGTGACAAAATGTGATGCCCAGCCTCTACTCTTCCATGCTTTCCCTGACAGAATGAAACTTCTCCCCACCAGACAGCAAGCCATAAGGCCTTTCCTTCCATGAGCTGCCTTTGGTCGGGTGTCTTCCCAGCAAGAAGAGCGTGACTGCAACAGTCACCAAACCGAAGGAGCATTACAGCAGAATGAGGCAGGAGTGAGTATCTGCCCGCCAGTCAGGACCCTCCTTGGGATGGACACAGGACTTGACTCTGCTTCCTTACTAATGTCTAGACATGAGCAGTGCGTGCGCTAAACACTCTTTAAGGGGAAAATCTATGTAATAGAAGTGTGTAATGTAACAGAAGGGAAATCATATAATTGATCTGGGAATTGTGGTTCATAGTGAAGACATAAATCAATTTTTGTAAAAAAAAAATCTCTCTCACAAGGCTTTATTCGCAAACAAACATTCTGTCTTGAGATGTATTTTGAAAAGAATTTCCCTAACCAAGGACAGTCCACTGGTCTAAAACACATCTGGAAGCTTATGCAAGCACAGATCCCATAGAGAACACATAAAACAACTTGGCAGGAGCATGGCGGTTCCTGGCACCTCTCTTCACTATCTGCATACCACCCCACTCACCGGGCCACTTCCCATGCATGTGGTTATTCTAGTCCCCACACTAATAACAGGATTCTAACGTCTCAAGGCAAACCCTGTCAGGCCTTTGCTGTGTTTCAAAACCCCCACTGGTTCCTAGTGTTGTAGCAAGTTCCACATTGCTAGCTTGAACTTCCCAGTTGATGGGAGGAAGGGTTTTATTGTAAGCTTACAGATCCAGGGGAAGTTCCAACAATGGTGGAAGAAGTTAGCTCTGAATCATAGATCCATGCACAGAAAAACAACTACAGCAAACAAACAGCACACCAGCAAACATGAACCCATCATTCTCAAAACATGCTCTGAAGACTTTTGGGCTGGAATTTAAGATCCACCCCAAAACATACCTTTGAGCTAGACCCCAGGATCTTCCTCCAGCCAGACAGCTGGAGACCCAAGTTACAAGGTTTAATAAAACACCTGAGTCTATGGGTGGGGAGGGCGTATACATTTAAACTACCGCATCTAGTTTCAAAGCCTAAACACCATTGTTGTTAACACAAATTTTCAAAGCTCACATCTGTGGGTCCCTTCTTAGTTCCAACTTTGTTTAGTTCCACTTTTCGTCTTGATTGAAACCCAGCCTCACCACCACATTTGAAAGCACTATGTCCACTCTGGAACCAGGCACACACATGTAATTCCCACCCATGTCTCTCCTCCCTTCTTGACATTTTTGCCTACCAGCTCTCCAAATTTCTGCTGTCAGTTCCATCTTCCCTGCCCTGACACCCGGAGGCCAGCTTCCTTATGACAAGATCCCCTATACTGTGTATTGTAATTATTCTCCTGTTGCTGGGAGCAAAACACCTGAACAAAAAAAAGCAGATGATGGGAGGAAAGAGTTTAATTTGGCTTATAAGTCTCAAGGGGAAGCTTTGTCACGTCAGGGAAAGGATGGTAGAGCCCAAGCTGGACATCACAACTTTCCACAGCAGCTAGGAGACAGCAGCAAGAGTGAGGTGCCGCTGGCGAGGGGGAGCTCACTGTCATACCCCTAAGTGCACCTCTAGCAGCAGACCCCTCCAGCAAGGCTCCACCTCTCGAAGTGCCACCACCTAGGGATGAAGCATTCAAAACACCAGAGACTATGGGTGACTACTCTTCAAACCACCACACCCAGGGCCTTCCTCTTAGGAGTATATGTCACTAATTAAGTTTTTTGGTTGATGATCAGATAAACTTCTGCTTCCATGCTCTGAGACCAACAAGTTTGGGTAAGCTCACCATGATAGAGTGTAGCAACCAAACCCTATAGACCCCTGACAGGTAACTTGTGAATAAAGAAGACAGTGCTTCACCCTGGCCTCTTGGACCACATGATGCTCCTATGCTATGTCATGGACTATGAATTTTGTTGTTGTTGTTATTTGAGAGAGACAGAGAGAGAGAGAGAGAGGAAGAGGCAGAGAGAGAGAGAGAGAATGGGCATGCCAGCGGCCTCTCAGTGGCTGTGAATGAACTCCAGACGTGTCCGCCCCCTTGTGGTCAAGTGTGGCATTGCGCCCTTGCATCATTTTTGTGTCTGGCTAAACATGGGTCCTGGAGAATCAAACAGGAGTTCTTAGGCTTCGCAGGCAGGCACCTTAACCGCTAAGCCGTCTCTCCAGCCCGGAGTGTAACTTTAAAAAAAAATATTTTTATAACCTGAAAATAGTCAAAAACAGCCTGCTTATATCACTATCAGAAGAGCAAGGCATATTTATGAACAGACTTATGTTTCTAGAAATCCCAGCCATGTGTACATAGCTTTTGAACCTATCAATACCAAAAATAAAAATAAAAACAAACAAAAAAATATTTTTTTATTTACTTATTTGCAAGCAGATAGAAGACAGAGAGAGAGATAGAAAGAATGGGAGCACCAGGGCCTCCAGCTGCTGCAAACAAATTCCAGATGTATGTGCCACGTTGTGCCTCTGTACTAGGGAATGGAACCCAGGTTGTTAGGCTTTGGCAGGCAAGCACCTTAATTGCTGAGCCATCTCTCCAGCCCCATAGAGTGTCTTTTACATCCTTGCTCACCATCATCATCAAATGAGCAACTTTCATTGGGAGAAAAAAAAAATGACACACACCATGAAATGTATCATCTTAGTCATTGTCTTGGATACTGTTGGTGAGGTTAGGCAGATTTGCCCTGAAAAGAATTAGATTCCCAGAACTATTCCTTCTTGAGTGCCTAAACTCTACCCATATGAAATAACAAGTCCCCATCCCTTTTCCCTCCAGCTCTAATAACTGTAGTCGACTCTGGCCTCTAAGAAGGCCCTCCCTAAGATGCATAACACCTGGGATTAGCAAGTAGGGGCCTGAGGAAAGCAGGATTCTAGGTCCATGCGAGGAGGAGGCTTGTTCAATAAGATAATGCTCTCCCTCCCCCCCCCCACTCCCCATCTGGAGGAGAAAGAGAGCATGCTCATTTGGATGGTTCATCTTCATTGTGAACTTTGACTGGTTTTGGAATGACCTACGAGATACACTTCTGCGAGGCCCTTTCCAGGAAGGTTGAACTGAGGAGGGAAGATGCACCCCTGAATGTGGGCCACCCATCCCATGGGCTCAGAACTTTGAATGAAAAAAAAGTAGAAAAAAAAGGAAAAAAAGCAAGCTGAGTATCAGGATTCATGTCTCTCCTTCCTGACTGCAGACACAATGTGACCAGCCTTCTGATGATCTTGTCACCGTGCCTCCCCTACCACGGTAGTCTGTATCTTCAAACCATCAACCCTTCCTTAAGTAGAAGAGGTTCTTGGTTGAGCAGAAATTACATACAATCAGTAAGTGGTGTTAACATGATCTCTGAGTTAATTCTGCTAAAATGTCAATTTGGGGCTGAAGAGATAGCTTAGTGGTTAAGGCGCTTGCCAGTGAAGCCTAAGAACCCAGGTTCAATTCCTTAGAACCCACGTAAGCCAGCTAAACATGGTGGTGCAAGCTTCTGAAGTTCGTTTGCAGTGACTGAAGGCCCTGGTGCACCCATTCTCTCTCTCGTCTCTTTGTCTGCTTGCAAATAAAAAAAATTCTGCTTGCAAATAAATAAAATAAAAATTATTTAAAATAATAAAATGTAAATTTGTTTTACCTCTCTAGATCAGTGTATGTGATTTATTATGACCCTTGTCAGGAAATACATTAATCACATTAAATATTAGAAAGATTTCTACCATGTAGGCAACTACTAAAAGGATCAAAGCATCAACAGTGTTTTTATGTTTTGGTTTTCATGGACAGGTTTCCTGAATGTTAATTAAATTTCGGCACAGATGGGAGGGGCTGTCTTGGAAACCTAGCCAGTACATGAGGCTCATTGAGAGCCTTCAGGCTAGAACTTTCAGAAATGCGGAGTGTTTCTTGACATGGTAGGATTGTGATTCCCCCACATGAACAACTCCTATCACATCTCATTTCTCCCGTGATTTAGGTTCCGCACACGGCTTTTCTGGTCCCAGACATTCCACCAGACAATCACACAGACTCGTGCTCACAGCCGGTCACGCAAAGAAGTGTATGAAATTCTCCTGCGCTGTGCAGGTGTCTTCCCCTGTATTTTTATTTAATTGCTTTCGACTTACAACAATGGGGGAGTACTGAGCTGTGGCAGAACAGCGGAAGCCCGAGCCTTGGACGATGTATCTATTATCTCCTTGCATGAAGGTCATCGACCTATGACAGTCGGAGTAGCAGAAACATTACACATCATGCGCAATTTAATCTTTACACAAATAAAGGAAAAGTATCACAATGCCTAAATAATGAAGACTCTCACAGAGAAAAAGGAAAGTCTGTCCCTGAGGAGAGCCATCATTTTCTCTCCCGCGCTGTTCCAAGCGTGCGCAGTGATGAGATCCGCTCCGGGCTGACACATGTGTTAATGGTATTTTGGCTGGAGGAGAATCCGTGCTCGCCGTGATTGTTCTGTATACTGTGACTGGCTTGCTCTTTGCCTACTCATCAGGGCCCCGTATCAACTCCAAGAAGCCACTGTTCATGAGAGTGAATTGAACTGCTTTCCCTCCTGTTCTGAGGGAGCCATAGACTCCTGCTTTCATTTTCCGAGCACACTGTTGACCTATAGAAAGTTATAAAGAATAGAATCACTGGTTCTGTGTCAGCCAGGAAAAAAAAAAAAATTCAGGTGCAGCCCAGAGATGTGTGAGGCATAATAAAGTACCCAGTCATCATCATATGGAACGATGAGATATGAAGGTGGCTTTTGGGGGGACCGCATAACCAAGCCTGCTGTGCTTAGAGGAAGAGTGGGGGCGTAGTCTGCAGCCCTAGTCTGAAGAGCACCTTGGGCTTGCTACAACCAGATCTGTGTGCCAGTATGGGGTCCTCAAGCTTGGAATGCAGCTCCTTATACAGAATGAAGGGTAGCAGGACCTCAGTCCCCAACTTTTCTTTCTACACCACTGGGATGGGGAGGAGGAAGCAGCCTTGTACCACAGGAGATCGTCCACCAAACAGGTGGAAGACAGAATTCACGGGAGCCTGGTGGCTGAGTGGAGGGGGACAGGAGGATGAGGAAGGAGCCTTGTCTCCCAGAGCAGATGGTTCTTTCTCTTAAGCCTCACTCTTCTGTCGGAGTGAATTGCATGTCCTAGAGTCCCTTTGGATTTACATATGAGTTACAGATAACACAGAGGAGCTCACACTTGACCTCCATGCACTGCCCGCATCCTTGGCACTTTAGGGGCTGAGGGTGTCAGCGCAGAAGTCAACACTGGCATGTCAGTAGAATGGACACTGGTCTTCTGTATGGATCTCATTGACCTTGTGCCACTGTCCTTTCTCTGTCCTTGGATGGGATAAGAGCCCAGGCCACAGGCAGGCCACCGTGCTTTCTAAAGTGTCTATTTATTATGATGGTTTCTCAGACATTGTGATGTTGATGTTAGTTAAGGAGTGCCGGTGGGGTAGTTAGTAGAATGTCTTTAACTGAAAGTTGTCTGATATGTTCCTCAGGATCCTTCCTCATTTCCTGTGCCTAAATACACTCGAGGGACCAGTAGCCTCTGTCACCCCTCCTCTGGGAAGTAGCCCCAGGTATGTCTTTGGAGCTTGCATTCAGCCATCCACTTCTGAGTGGGTTCAGCTACTTTGTACTCCTACTTAGAGTCTATTTTTTTTTTGTTTAGGTATTTTTCCAGCTTTTGTTGCATGATACCCTCTCTGTTGGCTCCTGTATCCCTTCTTATCAGTATAAGATGCCCCAGGATTATTTTGGACTTGGTTCTATGTATCCATATTGTTTCTGGGTGACAGTACTTGCTGGCCCTTTCAGCAGACAGAGAAGGGACATGTGACATGTGTGGCTGGAACTAACTCATGCATACATATATAATCCAGATTTTCTGTCCGCCTCACTGTCATCTATCTATCTCTATCTATCATCTTTCTTTATCTATCATCTATCTATCTACATATCTATCTATCTACATACCTATCTATCTACATATATCATCTATGTATCTGTCTATCCATCTATGTATTATCTATCATCTATCAGTCTATATCTACTCATCTTTAGGGATCTACCGTGTTTCTTTCTGTCATATCAACCTATTTATCATTTATAGCTCTTCACTTTTCTACCTATCCATTATCCATTTATCTATCACCTATCTGTCATCTATCTATCTATCTATCTATCTATCTATCTATCCATCAATCTATCATCTTTCACTTCTCTATGTATTATCAATCATCTACCAATTAGTCTACTTATCTCTATATCTCTATTCTAGAACTTTCTGCCACATCTACCTATCACCTGCATCTCTGTCTCTCTCTTTATGTATCATTTGTCATATGTACCTATCTCTATATATGTAAATACCTCTCTCTTTCTTTCCCTCTCCCTTTCTCTCTCTCGTATCTTTTGTTGTAACCTGCTACTGGAACACTGATTGGAAACTACCTGAATCCCTCCACCATGCGTGAATTTTGTCCTCTTCATCTCTGCGTATAAGTTCCTGGTTTATTTGAGAAGCAGCTTTACCGATGGAAGCATTAGAGTGGTGGCTATCAGGACCTCATTGCATGCTCCCAGAGGTCCCAGGACCAGGTACTCTGAGAGGTTCTTGGGCAATTGAATTGGATCCTTAGGAACCCTACAAAGCATTTCTGGGAGGAGAGGCACAAATGGATGCTTCTGTGGGGCACAGAAGACTTTGCAGCCAAACTGACAACCCCTCCCAGCCCCTTAGTACAGCTATGCCATCATCCCCAGGGAGCTGGTGACTTGCTGGCCCAGCCCTCCATGCTCTGTCCAGGTCTGGTTGGTCCCACCACAGTGTGACGTGCCTGTAACTCATGCTATGAGTTGGTCTCCATGCATTTTCATGAATTGTTATAACAGTCATGTTTATTTAAATGTCAACCAAACTGCATCCTAAAACTAGTGAAGCTTTACATGGATTTATTTTGCATTGTTTTCATGCCATGAGGATTAGAAATTACCTCTTCCTTGAAACCAAACATGAATTCGGGGACTCATTTACCAAATAAAAAGTACTTTTTTATTATTATTATTTGCTTGCTTTGCTTTGCCTCTGTGAAGTGGACATTTTCCTCTTGTGGTTAGGTAAAACAAATTGGACTGTGGTGTGTGGAGCTGAGAGACAAATACAGAACCATTCTATGGGAGCCAGTTTGACTTTGTACCAAGAATCAAGCAGCAGTAACACACACACACACACTTCCACCTTCACCATCACATTAAATATATATGCCAGCAAGCACCTGTAATGGCCAAGCCATCTTTCTGGGCTCGGAGTAATGTATGTGCTTAGCTACTTTTTGTCTGCACTGGCTCTCACGCATAAGCCACGACACTGCAAAAGATGGAAAGCTGGGCTGGGGAAATAGCTTAGTGATTAAGGTGTTTGCCTGCAAAGCCTAGGGACTCCAGTTCGATCTCCCAGGACCCATGTAAGCCAGATGCACAAGGGGGCACATGTGTCTGGAGTTCATTTTCAATGGCTGGAGGCCTTGGCATGTCCATTCTCTCTGTCTCTTCCTCTCAAATAAATAAATTAATTAATTAAATTTTTTTAAAAAAAGAAAAGCTTTTAAATTAAAAAAAAAAGATGAAAGCTTTGCAGACTACCTTACCAACTGTGGTATTTTTTGTTTATTTCCAACAACACTGCTCATCCAGAATGGCCAATCAAGAAAGTATATCCCATGGTTTCTTTCTGGCCTAGAAATATGCATCAAATAAATTATTGCAAATTTTGATCAATTTGGTCATTATCAGTAGTGTTCGCTCCCATGTTTCTTGTTTCACAAGTGTCCAGTGTCTGTTTTGAATATCAGAATACTTTAGGTATATTCAAGGGACCGTTCTCCTATTTTGTCCTCCCAAGCCTTGGTGAGCCCAGGAAACAGACATCATTAGTTCAGAATATTTAAAAAAGTGAGACAATGACACCGGGTGATGAATTCCATTAGGGAGGAGAAAAGTCATTCACAGAGTATCATTGAAGAAACAAAACAGAGATTCTGCAAGGTGCCTTTTCACCATTGAGGGAAAAAAGGTCAGAATGTCTGCCCCATCCAACTTACAGAAAATGTAACATAGCATCTAATTCCCACGATCAGGAACTGAGCATCAGACGAATATTTTATTACTGTTGTTCCTAAGACATGGTCCAGTTGGAACGACAAATTCTGTTGTCCATATATTCTCTGCTCCAGAGTATGAGAGTAAAGGGTTTACTTTCATGCTTTAAAAAGGGTTTAAAAATAAAGGTTCAAACAGAGCATGATGGCACATGCCTTTAATCCCACACTCAGGATGTAAAGGTTAGGAGGATTGTCATGAGTTTGAGGCCATTCTGAGATGACATGGTGAATTCCAGGTCAGCCTGGGCTACACCAAGACCCGATCTCAAAAAAACCAAAATAATAAAAAATAAAAATAAATAATAATTAAAGGTTCAGAGACTGGAGAGATGGCTTAGCAAGTAAGGTGCTTGCCTGCCAAGCCAAAGGACCCAGGTTCAATTCCACAGGACCCATATAAGCCATATGCACAAGGTGGCACATGCATCTAATATTCTTTTACAATAGCTAAAGGTCCGGATGTGCCCAATCTCTGTCTCTCTCTCTCTCTCACTGTCTGTCTCTATCTGCCTCTGCCTCTCTCTCTTTCTCTCTGAACTAAATAAAAATACATAAAGGTTCAGGGATGGGGGAATATGTTCAGTAGGTAAAATGCTTGGCCTATAAGCATGAGGACCTGGGCTCAGATCCTCAACACACGTGTAAAAGCCATGTGTGGTGGTGGTACATGTTCGTAATGCCAGTGCTGGGGAAAGGGAGACAAAGGGATCCCAGGAGCTCACTCAGCAGACAGTCTGCTATATCTGTGAGCTTGAGATTCAGCACAAGACCCCATCTCTAAAATAAGGTGGACAGCATTTTGTCGACCTCTGGTCTTCACACTCACATACACTCATGTGTACTGGTATACTCGTGTTTATTTACATAGGCATATACCACACACACACGTGCAAAAATATTTTTTAAAAAATCAAAAGCTAAAAGTATACATCTTTCCATGGACTACAAGAAACAAAATCCATGTTTTCAGTAAACTTTGGAATTTGCTAGACCCACAGGCATGGACAGGGCCACTCAGATGTCAGCTCTAATCAGGAGAAGATGCACAGCTGGGAGAAAACTGGGTCTCCCTGGCCAGCAACAGGCTAAGAGCACACAAACCAAATCTTGACTTACTTCAGCACCTCAGTACATATGCCAGCACAAAGCCTGGAAAAAAACATGAATTAGGAGGAGGCTGGGAAAAAAAAGAAATCAAAGCTTTGGGCTCCTTGGGTGCTGTATCAACAAACCCCATGTGTCCTGTGGGCAGATATCCTGTTGGGGCCTGAGCGGGGACCCATAGCCACCATCATGTGACTCCTGATAGGCAACAGGGAGACAAAACAGAAACGAGCAGAAACAAAAAAACAAGAGAAATCAGACCATGTATCCAAAGGCCTGACCTAGTACATTCCACTTCGACAATATACTTAAAAGCCAAATGAGCAGGCTGGAGAGATGGCTTAGTGATTTAAGGCACTTGCCTATGAAGCCTACATACCCAGGCTGAATTCTCCAGCACCCACGTAAGCCAGGTGCACATGGTAGTGCATGTGCCTGGAGTTAACTTGAAGGGGTTAGAGTCCCCAGTGTGCTCTCTCTCTCTCTCTAATAAAAATAAATAATTTTAAAACCCTACTGTTCAACAAAGCTATGAATATTCTAAAAGGCAAGAGAGGCTGAGAGGAAACAGTTCCCTACTGACCTGTAGAGTGATGGGGACCCCTAACTCTGCCTGGAAACCTGGCCCCTCCCATAGGTCATCATGTTTTCTGTGATTCCCAGACCCCCTTCCCTATCATGCTCAGCCTCTGACTTCATTTGATTGGTACTGCCTCTGGCTGGTTGGTGACTCGTATTTCTTTTTTTTTTAAATGGAGAAATTCTATAATTGTAATTCCCTCCATCCCCCCACTTTCCCCTTTGCAACTCCACTCTCCATCATACCCCATCCCCCTCTCAATCAGTCTCTCTTTTATTTTGATGTCATCATCTTTTCCTCCTATTATGATGGTCTTGTGTAGGTAGTGTCAGGCACTGCGAGGTCATGAATATCCAGGCCATTTTGGGTCTGGAGGAGCACGTTGTAAGGAGTCCTACTCTTCCTTTGGCTCTTACATTCTTTCCACCCCCTCTTCCACAATGGACCCTGAGTCTTGGAAGGTGTGTTGGAGATGTTTCAGTGCTGAGCACTCCTCTGTCACTTCTTCTCAACATCATGGTGCCTTCTGAGTCATCCCAAGGTCATTGCCATCTGAAAAAAGAAGCTTCTGTAACCAAAAGTGAGAGTAGCATGAATATATGGGTAGAAAATTAAGAGAAGTGCTTACTAGGCCATTTAGTGAGCATGGTATTTACATTTAGGTAGACACCACTAGGGTTCATGACTACTACTGTCGTAAGTTTTCAGTATCAGGGATGTATTCCCTTCCATTGAGCAGGCCTCCAGTCCAATTAGAGAGCGGTTGGTTTCCCCATAACAGACATGCCATTATTGCACCTGTTGGCTCATTTGTCCTGGCTGGCCAAATTTAAGGATTGTAGTGTCCACTGTTGAGTATCTCCACTGGTGATTTCTCTCTCTCCCATTGAACCGCATGCAGCATAGCTTTTTTCAGCTTTCTGTCAGCTGGCCTTCATGGAGTTGGTTTTCAGCTCAGCTCCAGCAGGATTTCTCAGTGACCTTACAGCCCAAGTATGTGGTGGAGTCTTCAGCAATAGGGTCTTACCATTTATTCCTGGTGGGAAACCAAGAGCCTTGGCAATGGCCTATAATGTTTTGGGGGCATCAGTGACCTCCCTGGCCAACAACTTACTGGAAGGTATCCCATTCCTGGCACTGAAAATTTTCTAGTAACAATCTATGGCTTCTGGGTGTGCCAAAAAGTAGGTTTCCATATGACTTGTATTTCTGTTTCATATTTCCTCCCTTCCTTCTGGACCTGGTGGCCATTTTTGACCATCACCACCCACACTGTGAATGTTGAAAGCTAATTTGTGGTGAACATGGCTAGAAGTATTTCCCTCTCATTAAATCCCTTGTGAATCTATGCCTCATTTTTTTCTACAACTTTTTCTAAAAATAAAGAATAAAGATTTCAGGCTGGAGAGATGGCTTAGCAGTTAAAGAGCTTGCCTGCGAAGCCTAAAGACCCATGTTCTACTCCCCAGATCCCACTTAAGCCAGATGCACAAGGTGATACATGTGCAAAGTCACTCATGCAAGGTGGCACACACATCTGGAATTCCATTGCAGGGGCTGGAGGCCCTGGCACACCAATTCTTCCTCTATCTATCTATCTATCTATCTATCTATCTATCTATCTATCTATCTATCATCTATCTATCTATCTATCTATCTATCTATCTATCATCTATCTCTCATAAAAAAGAATGAAGATTTCCCCTAGGATATGATGAGGCAGTACTCTCTGTGCTTGGTGTTCTGAGGATGGCCTGACACCCAAACTCTGTTTATCTTTATCCCTCTTTGCTCCTTTGGGCTCAGCAGTGAATGGATGGTATAGCTTCTTCTAAATCTATAAGCAGACCTTTTTGATTCGATTACTTGACATTAAATTTCAATCTTAAATGTGACTGTCTTTTATTAATATAAGACCCCCTTGGGGAAAATACAAATAGCACTTCATAGAGTAGCTTTGACCTCCAGTTCCAAAGTGCCAGCTGAAGAGGCCTTTCCACATAGAACCCCGTGGCTCCAGGTCAGAGGTCAAGATTTTTGATTTTGCTAGCCGGCTGCAAAGTGAACCAGGAACCAAGCAGGCTTTTTTTTTTTTTTTTTTTTTTTTTTTTTTTTGCATTGCTTCCATTGTTTGTCAGAATCCCATATCTTTTGTTCTCTTTATACTGGGGTTCCTTTGTTCCATACATGTAATGATGTTGCAGGCTAAGCCAGGAAGGGAACTAGAGTCTGTGGAGTCACACTACAATTTGGTCAACTGCTACCCAAAACATTGTCAGCAGCCCAAATAGAAATCTCCAATGGCAAGAAACCAAGCATACTTGAATCCATAACTCCGCTAGCTACTGCATCTGTACATTTCACTCCGTGACATTGTGGGGCTCAAAACAATGCCACAAACTCAGGAGCTCCCAGAGTCCCTGTGAAGGGTGTTTCCTTCATGACCTAAGTGCTCTTCTTAAATATAAAGGATTATAAGAGGATGCTGTGGCTTGAATGTGAAACGCCCCCCCAGAGCTCATGTGTTTAAGCAATCCAGGGGATGGGGCGGGGGGGGGGCTTATGGTACCTTTGGGATATGAGGACTAGCTGGTAGACATAGGCCACTAGGGGTGGGCTGTGACGTGCTTAGCTCAGCTCTGTTTCTGCTTCCTGAATCCACCGGTTCAAGAATGTTCTGCACCAGGGACCAAGCTCTTCCAGCTGTCATACCTTCCTTTCTTCTAACACTGAACTGAAATAAATGTTGCTTCCCTTAACTTGCTTCTGTCAGGTATTTTGTCACAGTATTGAGAACAATCATATAGGTAACACTTGGTTAAGGTCACCTGCCAAGTTGCTGTTCTTATGAAAAAAAATGAATAAGCAACTAAAGACTGGGGAGATGGCTCCTTTGCTAACGTGTTTGCCACACAAGTATGCGGCCTGAACTTGGATCCCCAGTGCCCATGTAAATGCCGAGTGTGAGAGTATACACCTGTAATCCCCCACCTCAGGAGATAGAGGGACCCTTGGGACAAGCTGGCTAGCTAGCTTAGCTGAATAAGTGACCTTTGGGTTCAGCAACAGTCACGTCTCAAAAAATATCGTGGAGAGAGATTGAGGAAGATACCTGACATCAAGGTATGGCTTCCACACATGAGTGCCTATATTTGTACACATGCATGCTCACACAAATACATGCATACTATACATCCTCATATAGACACAAACTATGTACACACATACGCATACAAAAAAAAAAAAAAATAAGGATGCATTTCGATGTTTAAATCCCTAAGCCTGTATTTTTTTTTGAGAGAGTCAGAGAGAGAGAGACAGAGAATGGGTGTGCCAGGGCCTCTCAGCTGCTGTGAATGAACTCCAGGTACACGTGCCCCCTTGTGGGCAAGTGCAGCATTGCACCCTTGTGTCACTTTGCATCTGGCTAAAGGTGGGACCTGGAGAATCGAACGGGCTTTCCTAGGCTCAGCAGGCAGGCGCCTTAACCGCTAAGCCATCTCTCCAGCCCAAGCCTGGCTTTTCACTGGAAGTCTAGATGAATGGAGTGTCTGGGAAGCAAGGAGGTACTCACAGTAATGTTGACTCTATGGTTTTAAATGCATCTGCTATGGTGAAGATGGTCATGGAGAAGAGGAGAGACTAGGAGTGGAAGCCCCCCAGGCTAATGGTGAGCTCTCATCCCTCTTCACCCCCAAGTGTTCACATGCTGCTTCCACCTCCCTCTCCTCTGGTGTCTTACTGGACAGAAGATGGGACTGTGGCTCTCACACTTATCCTGGACCACAGCAGAGTCTACCTAGGTGTGGTGGGTTGAATGAGGTGTCCTCCATAAACTCCTGTGTTTTCAAATGTTTGGTCCCCAGCAGGTGGGAATTTGGAAGGTGGCTCCTTGCTGGAGGAGCTGTGCTTTCGGGGGGGGGGCTTTGGAATCTTATAGCCTAGCTTCCCCTTGCTAGAGCTCAGCTCACTCTTTCTGCTTTCTACCAGCTGCTGTGGCAAGATGTGACATCCAGCACTCTGCTCTAACATCCCTTCCCTGCCATGCTGAAACTTCCTCTCGAGACTGTAAGACAAAGTAAACCATGTCTCCTTCGTTGGTTGCAGGTCCTGGCAATGTGAAGGTAATTACAACACTAGGAGACATATTAGTGCAGCTGGGAATAATAAGGAGATAGTGACTGCCTAAAGGAGATGATATGATTGCCAGCCTCCAGGGCAGATGCTTCCAGAACTGTCCCAAAAGAGTATCACTATACCTACAGAAGTCAATGCATAGGCACGTGACCCCCAAACTGTCCATGTCACCACCCAGGCTGTAGTCAATAAAGTAGAGGATGAAGGGCGCTGGTTTTCTGATTTTTATTTATATCAGAGCCAGTGGTCACCAGAAAAAAAAATACCCATCCAAGCTCATTTAAGTAGAAGGTAAATTGAACATAGGAGAGCAGGGCCACCAGCCATAATATATTGCCCCGACCTTCCCCTTGACTTCAGATACCGTTGCAAGCCCAGCAAGGAGAGGTGACACATCATATACCGTGGCATAACTTGTGCACTTGCCAGCCAGGCTATTGTGGCACTCTTGCCAGTTCGGTGAAAAGCTGCTGTTTCCTTAGAGATCAGAGACCAAGTCACAAGGCTGAATCTAGCAGTGGCCATAGCTGCAGAGATGCTACTGTTTCTGTGGAGGACTGGAAGTCAGAGTATGTGCAGACATCTGTGGAGCACTGGGAAAATATGAAGGACTGCTTGAAGGGCCTCCCTTTACTGAGTCAGTGAAGAACAGAATATTCCATCGACAAGCTATAATTATTTTGATTAAAAAAGGCTAGACACTACATTTGATTTTAGATACCCTATTTTTTAAAAAAATATTTTATTTTTATTTATTTATTTGAGAGAGAGATATACAGAAATAGGCAGGTAGAGAGAGAGAGAGAGAGAATGGGCGCGCCTGGCCTCCAGCTGCTGCAAATGAACTCCAGATGCCTGCACCCCCTTGTGCATCTGGCTTACGCTAGTCCTGGAGAATTGAGCCTTGAACCAGGGTCCTTGGGCTTCATACAGGCAAGAGTTTAACAGCTAAGCCATCTCTCCAGCCCATGATATCCTGTTTTAAAATAACTGTATTATGTTTCAAATATAATGTCATAACAATGCAATGTCGTTTGAGCTGTACACCACCTTCAGGATGACAATGTTTCAGATACACAGCAATGTGCCCAACAAAAAGCACACCAAATCACTAGAGTATGGGTCCCCCAAAGTTTCTGAAAGTTCTGGAAGGGTAGAGGCCATGTTTGCATTCCCAACAGCCAGTGCAAAGTGTACAGCTAGCGTAGAAATGGCGGCGTTCATAAAGCAACCCAATGAGAGAACTGGATGGCACCTGGCAGGGTTGAGTCCTGAAGTTCTCACAGTGAGCTCCCAGGTAGTCCAGGGCCATGTTCCAGGTTGGAGAAAAACATAGTGAGACTTGACATGTGCCATCTCAGACCATGAGGGAGGTGCTCCACTCTCCTCGGTGACGTCAGTTCTGGGAGGCAGAGTTTTGGCAGCAAACTGTCATGTTGAAAATCCAGCACAGCATGAAGGTCAAGGTGAAGAGACACGAGGGAGACTGGGGCTTCTTGGGCTAAGATTTGAGAAACTGTTTTGTCTAGAACAAGCACAAAACTCCTGCCCATCGGTGTTTGTGGTTATTAGGGCTGAGCATGCACTTCAGTTGGTAGATGACGTGCCAAGCATGTGTGAAGCCCTGGGTTTGACCCCCAGAAGCATATAAAACCAGATGTGGCAGTACACTCCTGCAATCCTAGCATTCTAGAAATCCAGGCAGGAGGATCAGAAGTTTAAGATCACCTTCTAGTACATAGTGAGTTTGAGGCCAGATTTGGCTCCATGAGACTCTGACTCAAGAATCTATCAATCAAGGGGCTGGAGAGATGGCTAAGTGGTTAAGCACTTGCCTGTGAAGTCTAAGGACCCCGGTTCACAGCTCGATTCCCCAGGACCCACGTAAGCCAGAGGCTTCTGGAGTTCATTTGCTGTGGCTAGAGGCCCTGGCACGCCCATTCTCTCTCCATCTCTCTTTCTGTCTCTCCCTTTCTCTGTCTCTAATAATTTAATTAATTAATTAATTAATAAAAGTAAAGACTTAAGAAAAGACTTAAGAAATCAATCAATAAATTATAGTCATTTATGAATGAAATCCAACTTTTACATTATGTGTATGCAAATGTATATTCTATACATTGCTTTTTTTTTTTTCAAATATCACCAAATTGTGCACATGTGGGTACACATGCCATCATTTGGATTCGGCTATTTGAATACTAAGCTTTGAGGGGGAGGGGGTGTTCTTTTGGACTAGAGAGACTGACAAAATTGCTGAGCCATTAGGACGCCATGATTCTAGCTCTCTGGAAGAACCTCTGGGAACTGTAACCCAGGGGTTCTGTGCCAAGATCGTTTTGCCCATTAGAGAACATTTGCAGTTTCCTGACGCCCAGATAAGACTTCTATCATCCAATGAGGTCCTAATAATAGATTTGTACCCAGAAAGCAAGGCCATGCTATCTGTGTGGGTCTATGCAGGCTCTCTGCCAATAATCACAGGAATGTATAGGTATTCAAGGAGCTGGGCACATTTACAAAATAATGCCTAGGTGAACATCTGTATGGTAATTGACCTACAGATACCGGGACGGGGCGCACTGAAGTGCCGTGAATACATAGGAAGTCCTTGAACGCATAAATAATAAAAAAGCAGCATTCTGGCTCTGAAATGGATTATTTCTGATGAAGGCCTAACCAGGAAGTTAAGATCGTCCTCTGGGCTTCCCTGAAGATAATGTCTATCTTCTGTAACAAAGAGGTTTAACACAGCACGCTTCCCATGATCCTGTTCCAAGCCTCAGGCCGGTAAGACAGGCATTACTCACAAATATGAGAAACTAATGCCTTAAGTCCTCGCTTTGAGGATCGGGTCGTCCCTTGTTCCCTGACTAATCACGTGCGGTCAAGGAGGCTTGTTCATGTAAATATGTGCTCTGTCCAAAATGCAAAAGTAGGGGCCCCCTCTCTTGGAACTTCGACTCTGCTCACACATACAAAATTTATGTGGGATCAAGTAAAATCAGCCATGCCAAGCGTAATTAAAAAGCTGGTGGAAAGAGGACAGACGCTCCCTGGGCTTCGCTGAAGTCTTAATTAAAATAGGCGAATTCCCCTGGTGTAACAACAGGTTAGCAGGATTTTAAAGATAATCACTTCTTTCAACTTATGTGAAGTTCTTATGGGGGACAGTAAACTTAATTTTAATAGTCTATCACAAAATATTATTAGTCTCAAATAAGGAAAATTCTTTAGGCCCATGACTAGCTTTTACATATGTATTTTTTTTTATCCTTTATATGTTTTATAGTGAAAATCTACAAGCGTTCCTCAATGAAGCCTGATGATCTGCAAGTGCCCTGTATGTGTATGGGTCAGGAGAAGGGACACTGTCTTAAGAAAAGGGAGATAAAAACACCTTTAAAAGTCATTGTAAAATGTGGAATACTCGTTTTGGAATGCTCCAGAAGGGAGTGTCTATGAGTCCCAAATCAGTGAAGAATTATACAGCGTTTAACTCTTGTTTGGAGGAATGAAATTGTCTAGACACTAACATGACTAGTAACAGGAGAGGTCCCGAAGCCTTGGGCCTGACAAGTGTCACAAACTATTCCCATTTTTATTTTGATAAAAGTCACATAAAAGTCGTGAATTGTGACCATTCTAAGGAGTCTACATCCATGGTAGTTAGTACCTCCACAGAGATACAGAAGCCTGCTGTGGAGCTCCAGAACTTTCCAAAGGAAAAGTGCATTGTCCTAATCAGAAACTCCTCCCCACACCTTAACTAATTTTTTTTTTCCCAGAAATCTTAGGGCCACTACAATGGACTCACACAAGCTCTAAGTCCTGAACAGTGAGCTGTTCTTAGAGGTTCCACGGGATCTTCCCTAGCCGCTGTGTGTGAGGAACAGCCAAAGTTCATTTCAACAAAATTAAGGTCACCATCCGCCCCTATGAAAGATTTTTGCTTTTCTGGGTGAGGGCTGGATTTAAATGACTGGGATAAGATGATCTATAACTGTCAACCAAGCTTAAATGTGTCTAGGAAGAAAACAGCAGTATACTAGGCTTAAAATGCATTATTACAGGCTGCTTAGCAGCTAAGGAGGGGTTTATGTTAAAGAATAGTGGATGTAATTTCCTTGAGGAAAAAAATGATAAGCAAACGGATTGAATCTAATCTAATATCACCAGTAAAGCCCGCTGCAGTCGTGTGCAGCATGTGGGTTCTGCCTAAGGTCAAGAAGATGATCCTGAATTAGCATACCATACAAATCAGCTTTCTGATTTTTGTCAGATTATCAGCCGTGTTCCTGGCCAATGCTGACGTGTTCAGTAACATGTAACAAGCACTCGCAGGCATCATATTTCCGGCGTGTAAAATATCCTCAAAGCACACTTTAACTGTTTTAACAAGATAAAGTACGCTATCATTGCATGAAGAATATCATCAGTATTCCATTAACCCTCTTCATTCATTCCCACTAATGCTACTTAAAGGAGATGTTAATGGAGTAATGCATCCTCACACTGCGACCTTGGTCAGGACTACATATGCTTCATATTCATTATGCTGAGCTAAGAGAGGCCTTCTGCTATAATATCACTTAATTTATATGCTGAAAATGCCCCGGGGACCAGTTGCTCTCATATGTTAGAGTTCTATCTAAATCATGATATTTGAGGACAAGTGGGGATGGCAGCTCTGCGTGAAACAACTTTTCTATGTGCTGTGGGCACCTCAGACATGGTGGTGAAAGGAGCAAAGTCCCATGTGACCTCATTCCACATGCAATTTACCTATGCAAATTCAGCATGCTCCATGCTCTATGTAAGGATTACGTGAGGTCTGGAGCACTGCTTTTAAAAAGGCTGTAACATTGTCAAGCACGTGACCTTCTTTATTGCAGTTATAAAGATACTGCCAAGGACTACCTTTCAAATGAGAGCGGGAGCCTTCACGGTGGTATTGCCATAGACAATCACCCTTCAAAAGTGCCAGCATGTGGCCCCTCCCCTAGAACCAGCAGTGTGTGTGTGTGTGTGTGTGTGTGTGTACCAAGTAGCAATACATGACTATGAGAAGAAAAGCAGTTCCTTGTTTCCTCTGAAAAGTAACTCAAAATTAATACGTAATTTAGTACACCATGAAACAGGCATAGTGATGGCACAATTAATAACTTTGAAATGTGAATATATTTCACAATAATCCATGAAACTGGCCATTGTTTTGGCATTACATCCTTGAGAAGTATTTTTTAAAAATACTTTTAGAAGTGCCTGCAGACATCATAACATACTGGATCATTTTCATTTATAAGCTTCAGTGAACACAACATCATCGAGGTACATAATAAGTCCAAATCTCAGCTTCAGAGCTAAACTGGACCGGTTAAATCTCTTTAGTTTGCAGAGCAGTAATCCGCATTCAACAAATTAAGTGACCACGCAAAGTCACTTCCCTAGCAAGTCGTGTTGGGGAGAGTCATGATAAATCTTCAATGAAGACTTTGAGGCTCATTAGTTCAGTGAGAGATGTGCAGAGAGAGAGAGAGAGACAGAGAGAGAGAGAGGTGGAGAGAAAGATGGAGAACAGAGACACAGACCTGAAGCATTGCTGGTCCTCCTGTTGCTACCTAGGAAGCTGGAAGTGGTGGGTGGGGATGGTGCTGGAGATGTTCCTGAAAGCAGTGTGGGGATGGACGTACTGTTAAGGATGGCTGAGAAGGGAAAGGCACTGGGATGGGAATCCCTAGGGAGTCATCCTGTCTCCACGCCACTAACACTAGGATTATAGGCATGCCCCACAATGCCCAGCAACATGGGTACTAGGGTTCGAACTCAGGTCCTCCTGTTTACACAGTGTGATAGTTTGAATGTATGGTCTCATAGACTCAGGTGTTTTGTTAAAATTGAGTTTGCAGCCGGGCGTGGTGGAGCACACCTTTAATCCCAGCACTCGGGAGACAGAGGTAGGGAGATCACAGTGAGTTCAAGGCCATCCTGAGACTACATAGTTAATTCCAGCTCAGCCTGAGCTAGAATGAGACCCTACCTGGAAAAACCAAAAATAAATAAATAAATAAATAAATAAAATAAAATAAAATAAAATAAAAATAAAATAAAATTGAGTTTGCAGCTTCAACCCCTGGCAGACAGACTCCTGCTACAGCGGGCGATTGTCACTGAGGGAGGAGCTGAATTCCAGCCCAAAGGTATGAAGAGAGAGTTTGAGCTCAGGTCTGGTCCTTGCTTGCTACTTTTGGTGTTTGCTGGCTGGCTGGTTGTTTCTGTCTAGTTGGATGTATGGAAGGAGCTTCTTCTGCCCCTTGATGGAACTTCCCCTGGGTCTAGAAGCATGAAATAAATCTCACCCATCCCCGTCAACGGTGTCTGGTCTGGATGCTCGTCCCATCATTGAAACCGTCTGTCTACTGCACGAGGCAAGCACTTTATTGACTGAGTTACAGCCCCTCAGCCTGGTCTTGTTGATTTGGGAAGGAATCTCACTGTGTAAACCAGGCTGGTGGCAAACTTGTGGTGATCTTCCTGTCTCTGCCCCTGGAGTGCTCCCTAAGCTAGACTGTGTAGCTGGCAAGCCCTAGGAATCAGCCTGTATTTACCTCCCCAATGACAGGATTGGAAGTGTGAATCACAGTGCTAGGCATGTAACCTCGATACTGGGATTGAACTCAAGTCCTCATGTGCAGAGGCAAGTCCTTTACCCACCGGGCTATCTCCCCAGCTCCAGACACAGAATGTGGAAGCTGCTGTTGGTTCTTCCTCGGTGATAACCAGTACTTTAAATCCAACTTCCATCCAATCCTGGGGTGTAGAACCTACAGCTCCCAGGGCATTGGGAGAATGCTGTGTTTGTTCTTTATCGATTTTAATT
The DNA here is from genome assembly GCA_036365145.1 of Orientallactaga sibirica. Classification (NCBI taxonomy): domain Eukaryota; kingdom Metazoa; phylum Chordata; class Mammalia; order Rodentia; family Dipodidae; genus Orientallactaga; species Orientallactaga sibirica. Next base: position 6,321,995 of record JAEOAD010000061.1, read on the forward strand.
GAGTACAATTGAATATAACCAAGAAGGTGTTTTACACTATACAAAAAAATAATAACATTGATCTTCACAAAAGCCAGAAAATTAAACAGTACTTGCTTCTAACATCATAAAAATCTGAAATGTGTAATTTGAAAACTAACATGTGGGCTGGAGAAATGCTTTAGCAGTTAAGGTGCCTGCCTGCAAAGCCTAAGAATGCCCATTTGAATCTCCAGGTCCCACATTTAGCCAGACACAAAAAGTCACATGAGGACACAATGCCACACTTGCCCACAAGGGGGCACACATGTCTGGAATTCATTCACAGCAGCTGAGAGGCCACTGGTGCACCCATTCTCTGTCTCTCTCTCTTTCTTTCTCTCTCTGTCTCTCTCTCTCTCAAAAAAAAGTAACATTTGCAGAAATGATGCTGATAGGATTGGCATCAGTAAGTAGGCATGGAATGCATTTGTGAGATTCCTCTCCAAAAAATTAGTACCACTCACTGCTAGGAGGACCAATTTGTGACAATTCAGAGAAAAGCACATGCCAGTGTTCAAAAAAAAAAAAAAGGTTCTACAAAATCAGCAGGAAGATACAGCCCCAAATATCAGCATTGTTTTGGAAATATGAACCTCCATTTGCGTTGCTCGGGAGCCCGTGGATACAGAGATGGTGGCGCACATGCTATCTTTGTGAAGAGTGAGCATTTTCAGGGGCGCAGACCATGGACTTATGCTTAAAAGGTATCCCATAGGTTTGCTTTTCGTGTTTTCAGCTCCACTGAGGCACCCCTTAGGGGATTATCTGGAAAGACATGAATGTGGAGGCTGCTGCGTAATGGCAGGAAGGGAGAGGAGAAAATGGTTCCTCTGAGGCAGGGACGGTGGGGGAGTGATAGGTTCACTCTTTCAAGGCCCAAAAGCTGATTCCTGACTTGAATGCTAAAAAGCTCAGTGCTTCCAAACCTCTGACAATCACTCTTTCAATGTGTCCGAAGTTCCAGGACACCCTGTCTGTGTCTCCCATGGAGATGTAGCCCTCCTACACCTAGGACCGAGCCTCCAGTTTCCAAATTCAACAGTGAACACTTTCAGTTTGCAGTTACTGTCTTCAGTTCTACTGTTTTCTTCTGCTTGTGTGTGCATGGGATGTGTGTGCTTATGTAGATGCCTGCTCATATATGTGTGTGAGTACACAGGCATGTGTGGAAGCCGGAGGTTAATGTCAAATGTCTACTTCACCTTATACCTTGAGACAGGGTCTCACACTGAACCTAGAACTCACAGATTCAGCTCGACTAGCTAGGCAGCAAGCCCTAGGGATGCTTGGCCTCCACCTCCCCAGCACTGGGTTATAGGCCCGCACTGTGCGTGTGTGGCCAGCACTTTACCCACTCATAATCCCTCTGACTCCTCAATCATATTATTTTTAAGGGTTTCATATTTCACCATGGGCTGATTTTCAACACTCGTCTAAAACAAAGGTATTGTTTTGGTCACATAACTTAATGTTTGCCCGATCTCATGATTTTAAAATATCTAGTTGTCTGGCTTAGCAGTTAAGGCATTTGCCTGCAAAGCCAAAGGACCCACATTCGATTCTCCAGGACCCACGTTAGCCAGATGTACAAAGGGGCCCATGGGTCTGGAGTTCCTTTACAGTGGCTGGAGGCCCTGATGCCCCCCCCTCTCTCTCTCTCTCTCTCCCTTTTTCTCTGTCAAATAAATAAAAATAAAATATTAAAATATTGAGTTGTCATAAGGGATAAAAACACAGACATGCTGTTCTCTGCATTGCTGTCTGCTCAGGCCCTAGCAGGTTTCAGACCCACATTGACACAGCCTCTAAGTCCATATCAATGACCTGGGGATGTGAACCGAATGCAGGGTCTCTGGCATTCTCTCTGTGCCCTTTCCTTCCTGTGGTGTGCTCACTGTCCTGGAATACCTGTTACAGTACCACAGTGACACATGGCCACAGCTGAGTGTGGGTACAGGCAACTCAGAGGAGCCCCTATTCCCACACACACCATCTGTCTCTGAACTAAGTTCTTCACACAGCCTTGGTACCTGCAGGTATTTGAGCTCCAGAATCTCAGACTCCTGAGTCATTTATTTATTTATTTTTTATATGCTTCAGCACACTACCTTGAGAGATGGAATGAATACTTTAAAAGTGACTAGATGGCATTACTGAAGGCTCTACACAAAGGAAGGAAGAAACCAATTGGACAGAAACTGGTTGGGGCCTTTTCTACTTGCTGGCCATGCCCCACCATGCCTGGCTTAGTGCTCCTATTTCTGAGGGAAGAAACATACACACAAACTCCCAATAGACATATGGTATCATTGTGTGTTGATAAAAACAAGAGCATTATTCATGATAGCTGGGTTACATGACCACCAACAAAGGAATGGATAAAGAAAATGTTGTATTGCTACACAATGAATTTTTCTTAGTCTTAAAGACTAACGAAGTGATGTAGTAGTTCATAGGAAAGTGGATACTAATGAAGACAGTCAAATGAAGTGAATTAAGTCAGACTGAGAAAGACAAATATTCCATGCTTCCTCTCATTTGTGGTTCCTATACTTTATATAGATGCCTAAAATCACACATGTACACATGACATGGAAGTGGAAATGAAACCGATTCTGAGATGCAGAGGGAATAGTAGGAGGGAGAGAGGGGAGCATGCATAACTCTCTGCTTCCTGGTTGTGGACTAGATGTGCCCAGCTTCTTCGTGTTCCTGCTCCATGCCTTCGCCACCATGATGGACTGTGTTTCCTCAAGCTGTAACAAATGAAATAAACCCTTCCTCCCTTAAACATGAGTGATAGGGTGGAGGGAAAGGGAAAAGTAGGGGTGTATGGGAGGAATATGCTCAGAGTATGTTATATACTTGTGAATGAAAATGTCATTATGTAATGTAGTAGGACTATGTACAATGATTATATGCCAATGGAGGGCATAAAAAGGCACCGTGAGGGCTGGAGAGATGGCTTACCAGTTAAGGTGCCTGCCTGTGAGGCTTAAGAACACCTGTTCGAATCTCCAGGTCCCATGTTTAGCCAGACACAAAAATGATGCAAGCACACAATGTCGCACATGCCCACAAGGGGGCGCACATGTTTGGAGTTCGTTCACAGCATCTGAAAAGGCCCTGTGCGCCCATTCTCTCTCTTCCTCTTCCTCTTTCTCTGTCTCTTTCAAATAAAAAGAATTTTTTTAAAAAAATGTACTACAAGAGCAGAGCTCTAACATACTTGCACTTGTAAGGTTATCTTTCTCACATGTACAGGTACAACAACCCCATGGGACCACCCTCTGTGCTTTCAATTTGAATAGATCAAATTGGCCTGTGGTGGGTTGAATGTGAGATATCCCCATAGCCTATGTGTTTGTGATCAAGTCTCATATTCAAACCTCGGTTGGTGGAGTCTTTGGCGGGGGTGCAGAACCTTGCTGAAGTAGGGGTGTCACTGAGGGTGGGACTTCAGGTTTATTAGTCCAGCTCTACTGGGTGCTCACTAGCTAGCTCACATGGACTACTTCTTTCCCCTGCTGCTGTGACAACATGTCACACTCTTCCACATTTCCCCTGCCATGATGAAACTTCCTCTTAAGACTATAAGCTCCCATAAGCTACTTTGATGGGATGTTTTGTGTCGGCAACAAGAAAGTAACTGTAATGTGACCTGACTTAAAATATCCTACTAAGCCAGATATCCAGAGACACAGCTCCCAAAACCTCACCACTGAAGTAGAACTAAAATGATCCCAATGTGGCTCAGGGAAATTTGTGGAAGAGGGGGCAGAAAGAGTGTTATAGCCACAAGTTGAGTCATTATGCACAGAGTCTTGGCCTATCCCCCATAATTTTGACTACCCCCACAGTGCAAGACCCACATTCCCCATTGATGAGGGTCCCTTTGGAGGGGAGAGGACAGGGAGGAGGATAATGGAGTCACCAATATGATTGTAAAATTAGAATAATATAAACAAAATAATAAATTAAAAATATCTTATTTCCTTTACAAACTGAGAAGACAACTTGCTTGCAAAGCCTGATGGCTCTGGTTCAATTCCCAAGCCACCCATGTAAGACAGATGCAAAACTTAGCATCTGTCCTGGTGTTTTTGCAGTGGCAAGAGGCCCTGGTGAATGTGCAACTCTCTTACAGGCACACACATACAAAGGAACTAATTGCAATTAACTGATTTCTTTTAGTAAAACACTCTATCTCCATGATATTTGGACATAAGTACATATTTAGTGTTTTATGGTTTATAAGATAAATTCTTTCTATTTTCTGTAGAATCCATGAACATATTTAACTTCTCATCCCAGTCCTCAAGGGGAGCCTTAAGAATTACTTTTGAATGAATAGATCACTTGGTATGTCTCCTCATTTAAATCCTTCTTCTACCTCCTGCTCAGACTTGTATTCAACATTCTCCACACTGTACGTATCTCAGACACATCGTAGATTGAAGGTCAGGAAGATCAGCGCTCCCACTGCCAAGAAGATCAGAGATGACAAAAGATCAAGTTCAAAGGTACAGTCAGTGTCTGGGTTCTTGGCTGGCCAAAGAAGAGAAATTTTGCAGGGTGTTGCACTCTATTGTATTCATACCTCTGGGTCATGTATTTAAGAGCTCTCTCCCCTTGCCAAATGTTCACAGTTCATGCTCTGCAATCCTCAGGTCCTCTTGCTCTTGATCGTGACATTCTCACCATAGGAAATGTCATAGGGACACAGATCTGGAGTCCATCAAGAGAGATTATTTGTGTGATGTCGGACAATTAGATTCAAGCTGCCCCAGCGATGTAAAGAGTTGGTCTCTGGGATCCAGCACCACAAGGCAGGCTGAGAATGGATGATCATCACATCACAGAAGTGGTTGGAGATGTGAGCTCTCCCTCAGGTCTTCCTATGGCTCACCCTACAGCCTATCTGCTTCCTAACAACCTTGGGAGAAGTGGATTTGCGTGTACCTGTATCAATTCTGAACAGGGCCTATGCTGCTAAAACGTGTTATATTCCACCATTCTCATCTTGCAAACATGAAATGACACCTTTGATCTACAGGACTCTGCCTCTCGCATCATTGGGGGTCCTCAAAGTAGTCAAATCTCTTCTTTTCCAATTGTAAAGCATTGGCCAGAAGGGTAGAGTACCACTTAAAAAAAAAACAGACATACAACACAAAATGCTGTCCTCCCATCATTTATGAAGCTATTAAGTACTTTTAATTCTAATCACTATCTCTATACATCTATGAAAGGCAACCCTCCAGCCCCCGATGAATGGATGGTTAATAACATCTGCTATAAAACCTTATGAAAGGATTTTTTTAAAGTCTAAATGCATTTTATCTGCACTTCTTCTTATAACAATAATCCCCCTCACCCAAGTAACACGAATGGAGTTTTTATTGTGCCTGGTGTAAGGAGGGTTTGTTCCAGGCAGGGAGCAAAGGAAACAGTACATTAAGCAACCAGATTCGGTGAACAAGTGAAAGAAAACAAAAAGAGAGTAATTGAGGACAGAGTTAACATTAGGGCAAATCTCCCAGCAGTGGGACCAAGCATTCAGAACACTAAGATCATGGGGGACACCTGAATCAAACCACCACACCCTCTGTCCTTTTATTTTCTCTTTCCCTTCCTAGAATCAAAGGTCAAAGAGGGCAGACCCTGCCTGATGGAAGCCTGACGTTGACCTTGCTGGTCTGCCTGCCTGGTCCAGATGAAAGCACCTGCACAGTTAGATCAGGGCCAGCTTCTCTTATCAGGGCCAGACATTGCTCACACAAGGACTCTGTTTCCCCCTCCCTCATCACCTACTGTCTCAGGCTCCACAGCCAACAAGTGGGTAGCTGGTTCTGGCATCATGTGCCCACTTCAACTCTGTGACTAGAAAACGCCAGGTGTGCCTAGGGAAGGGCTCCAGGGATCAACATGACCATGGGACTTTGAAAGATGCCCTACCTCCTTCCCTGCCTTCATGTATCATGACTCATCTTGGGATCTGGAGTCCATCCTCTATACTGTCATTTAACAATAAGGTCCCCCCTCAACTCTGTCTTGTCCTTCTCATCCCTTGAATTCTCCTCACCTCTCCCCTAGCTTCTCTTGGTCACCCATTTTCTTCAGAAAGTTCAAGGCATTACGTTTCCTACCCTGTAGAGAAGAAGATATGGAGCATTTAAGAGACTTCTATATATTTCCCCCTCCCAGGTAAAGGACCAGCGCTTGATGGTGGGTAAAGGGTCTAGAAAACCCTTTGAGAGCTTCATCACAGGCGGTACTGTCTGGCTGACTTTTATGGCTTTACCATGTGCCTTGAGAGACAGAGTTCCAGAATTATATTGGTGGCAGTGAGGCTTTTCTCCTTTGAGCCTGCTGTGCTGTCCCCTAGCTTGTTCAGGAAAGAGTAATTTAAGCAAATAGGACAGTGTACAAGTAGTAGTTGAATGGGTTTGGAAACATGCCTAGTGATGACCCTGGGTCAAAATAAAAAAAAGTATCCTGCAGGGACCAAGGCACTATAAAAATCATGGTTTAAGCAACAAGACATAAACAAAGAACATTATCCTGCTTTGTTTCAGATTGCATTTTTTAAAATGTTTGTTTGCTATATTTCTTTTTATATTTATTTGTTTACTTGTTTGAGAGAGAAAGAAAGAGGCAGAGAGAGAGAGAGAGAGAGAGAGAATGGGCACACCAGAGCCTCCAGACATTGCAAACAAACTCCAGATACATGTGCCATCTCATGCATCTGGTTTACGTGGGCATTGGGGAATGGAGTCTCGGACTGGGGGCCTTAGGCTTCAAAGGCAAGCGCTTAACCACTAAACCATCTCTCCAGGCCCTAGATTGCATTTTTATTAAAAATTTTATTCATCCGTATGTGTGTGCATGCGTGGGTGCACCAGGGTCTCTTGCTGCCGCAAATGCATGCCCATTTGCCCAACCAGTTTTACATGGGTGACTGGGGTATTGAACTCAAGCCAGCAGGCTTTGGAGCAAGTGCCTTTAACCACTGAGCAATCTTCCCGACATCCGTTTTATATGTTACATTTATATGTTACATTTCATTCTAAGTTTCACTTGGCCCATTTTTATTTTTTAGAGTACAGTGGCACACAAATGGACATACATGTACACAAGTAAACACATCCCTATACCTGCAAGTATATAAGTAATTTTATACAGTTATTTGATATTTACATTTATATGGCTAGAAATGCAGTGCTGTGTGTGAATGGAAAGCATCTTTGCACACAGGAGGGATGTTGGAGGTGGTCCTGAACTACTGATACCCAAAGCGCATAGCTCTGATTGATACAGTTGATTTATTACAACACTGTGAACGCATCAGAAGACGTGATTTAGTAGTCACTGGTTATTTCAATTTACTCTTTTTGCGTTTTTAATTAGTAAATGAATCCCTCATGGTCAAATGATTAATTGCACAATAATTCACTGTAGTCCCTTCCTCTCCCGTTTGTGCAAAGCTCAGCGTGCAGAGCGTCTGGAACATGGGCTGACATTATAAATTACAGCCATGCATTCACACGGCCTCGTTCCATTGTGTCAGCACTTCCATTATCAACTCCCATTTTTAAGGTGCTTAAAAGTAAGCTGTGAAAATCCATTTTCAGATGGCGCCTGGCATGGAAGGCGTCCACCAGGGAGCAATGGTTGTACACCAAGTGTGAGAATTTACTTGGCCATTGTCGAAAGTACCAAGCAGATAAAGTTAGCATCTTTCTCAACTAATTCTAAAAGAAAATAGTTTAAAGAAAAAAAAAAAAAACTACTTCTCAGAGAGATAGTGGTTCTGACATGAACACTAAATTGTGGGTTTTATTTGTTTGCAGAGTTGTAGAGTTGGAGAAATTTTTTTTTTAGACCTTTTGAGATGTAGGTCTCATACTGTTACCCAGGCTAATCCTCAACTCATAGCAACCCTTCTGCCTTTGCCTCCTCGCAGAATGCTTGAATCACAGATATGGGTCACTCTGTCTAGACAGTGGTGTGGGGTTTCAATGAAGGGTGACTTTTTTTTTTTCTGATAGACTTTTTGTTTTGGAATTAATTTAGATTCAAAGAAGAATACAAGGATAGTAGGGTGCTCTTAATCTCCCTGTTACCAACACCCTCTGTTAATGACATCTTATTTAATAAGAACCACTGTTAATAAACTCAAGTCCTTGGGCTGGAGGGATTGCTTAGTGGTTAAAGTGCATGCCTGTGAAGCCTAAGGACCCTGGTTCTATTCTCCAGGTCCCACATAAGCCAGATGCACAAGGGGGCACATGCATCTGGAGTTTGTTTGCAGTGGTAGAGGTCCTGGCACACCCATTCTCACTCTCCCTCTCTCTCTAATAAATAATAAATAAATAATAAATAAATAAACAAACTCAGGTCCAGACTTCATTCAGATAACCCTTCAATCTTACCTAAAATAATCTTCCAATCTCAAGAGCCCAGTTTTCTTAGAAAGACATGAATAAGTATCTATTCATCCCAGATAGGGCGCCATGACAGATTTAAAAAAGGAAACGATTGTAATCAAGGCTAGTTTAGTCAACTGGTGAGTTTATTGGGGTGACTTACTGAAGAATGACTGACCCGAAGGTAGCTGCAGGCAGCTGCATGACTAGAAAAGTTCTATACACCAGCCTGGACGATAACTCATGAGAGCTGTGTTCCTGGGGCTCCCTACAACATCTGCAGGCAGCTGGGCCCAGGAGTCCCCACTCCTCAGCACTTGTTACTGTGTCTATAATTTAGGGGAGGGGCTGGCTTATGACTCTCCTAACTTGCTGAGTTTCCTGGACATCCTGAATTTCCTTGCTCTGCCCCTTCCTTCTTAGATGAAACATACCAATCAGAAAGGAACCACGACTCACAACCCACTTTACATTCCCCATGTCTCCTTCCGCTCCCCCTACCTGTGAATGTGCTTACTTCTTCCTTGTTTGGAAAACCTTAGCAATTTTCTTTTTCCTTAGTGTTTTTTTAAAATCTTATTTGAGAGAGAGAGAGAGAAACAGAGAATTGTGTGCCAGAGCCCCAACCACTGTAGTTGAACTCCAAATACTTGCAGCACCTAGAGGGCATGTGAGATCTTGTGCTTGCCTCACCTTTGTGCGCCTGGCTAACGTGGGATCTGGAGAGTAGACTGTGGGTCCTTAGGCTTCTCAGGCAAGCACCTTATCTGCTAAGCCATCACTTCAGCCCAGACCTTGGCAATTTTCTAAAGGATTACTCAGACATAGGGCATAACACTCCTTTACAAAGGCCTGTCTGGTGGGTTTCTTTCCCCTCAATACTGGAGTGGGTGGGTTCAGTAGGAAGACCATAAAGAAGAAGGACCATTTACATCCAGTCCAGTCAAACTTTCCCATGAGGCTCCCCTGCACATCCGCCTCGGGTGGGGTTTGTCAACCTTACTCAATGGAAAGTCACTTCTTCTCTCCTTTGCCTGCCACACAGCATGGAAGAAAGTCCCTAAGGACTTCCTGTAGAAGACTCACACACACTGTGGAATTCTACTGTGTGGGTTCTATCTCCTCTTCCCTGTCTAACAGTGCCTTCAGTTTACACCAGTGTAAACTGTGCATCTTTTTCTTACACTTTTATATGTAAGTCAATATTCTCGTATGCCACTTGAATTCCTCCACCACTGGTTGTTTCTTTACTTTTTTTTTAATTTGAGAGAGAAATGACAGAGAGAGAGAGAGAGAGAGAGAGAGAGATAATGGGTATACCAGGGCCTCTCAGCCACTGTGAACAAATGTGCGACATTGCGTGTGTGCATCACTTTGCGTCTGGCTAAACATGGGACCTGGAGTTTTGAACGGGCATTCTTAGGCTTCACAGGCAGGTGCCTTAATGGCTAAGCCATCTCTCCAGCCCTGGTTGTTTCTTTATTTCCACAATATGCTGTGATGACAGGATGTACATTCTCCACAGCACCATCTGCTCTCCAAAACCCAACAAGGGTCATTAGCCTCATGTGGTTAGAGCTGGTGACAAAAGTTTGCTTCACATGCCCCACATGTAAGGATGGCGCCACACACACACACACACACACACACACACACACACACACACACGGCCTCTTTACCCTTGCTTGGCTCTAAGCAATCTCAGACTTTCTCTGTAAAGCCAGACCTTCCTTGAGTCAGACCTGCAGGCAATAGCCTAAGTAACTTTCTCTGCAGGTTTGAGACTTAGAAGTGAAAGGAAAATTAGGGAAGAAGAAAAAAGGTGAGGGAGGAGGAAGAGGAAAGTAGTAAGGAGAAGAATGGAGAAGGGGGAGTAAGGCAGAGAAAGAAGAAAGAAGGGAGCAAGAAGAAAGGAAGAGACGAGAAAGAAGGAGGGAGGAGGAGGAAAGAAGGAAGAAGAAGGGAAGAAAAGAAAAAGAGGAAAGGAGAGAAAAGCAGGGGAAGGAGAAGAGGGAGGAGAAGGAAGGAGGAGGGCAGAGAGGAAGAGGAGGAGGAGCCACTCATTTAAAAAGATGTTTCTCTCTCTCTCTCTCTTCCTCTGCCTCATTCTCTCTCCCAAATAAATAAATAAGTAAAAGTAAATTTAAAAAGGGGGACTGGAGAGAAGACTTAGAGGTTAATGCACTTGCCTACAAAGCCAAAGGACCCAGGTTCAATTCCCCAGGACCCATGTAAGCCAGATGCACAAGGGGGCACATGCATCTGGAGTTCATTTGCAGTGGCTGGAGGTCCTGCCATGCCCATTCTCTCTTTCTTTCAAATAAATAAATAAAAAGAAAACTATTTATTTAAAGGATAGCTATTTAATGCTCTGATGACAGTGTCACCTTGCTTTCAATCATATAGGCTTGAAAGTACAAACCCCTGATCTTGGCCTCTGCAACCCCTGGGTCCCTTGTGTGACCCTGGGCAGTCTCTATCACTTGATGCCTCTCTGTGCTCACTGACAGCTGAGGGCATTTTGTGGGACCCCTTCCTCCCTGAGGCCCTGCAGCTCTGGGCGCTGACTGGCCATACCCAACACAGGTGCAGGAGTAAGGGCCACTCATCAAAGGTCAGAAGAAGAACACACAACAAGAGGCTCCCAGGGGACAGCACAGGAAGTACACATTTCCCCAAGGCAGAAACCAGTTAATTTGAAAAAAAAAAAAAAAAAAAAAAAAAGGCAGTTCCCTGTGATGCAAGGAGGAAGAAGCAGCATCTTACACCTTTTGTTCTGACATGTCCCATGATGCTGTAAGCCCCCCACAGCACATAAACCACTTAAAACACACCTTCCATTTCCATCCCTTGCATCACCCACGGAGCTCACCTGTGGCTATACTGATGTCGGTGAAAGGGGAGCTCAAGTGCTGGCTGCACCCCTGGGTCCCTCAGGGCTCCTCACTGGCTCTGTCCAACCTCCCACCTAGACCCACCCATCCTCTTTTTCCAGGTAGGAACCTGCTGGATTCCAGGAGCTCCCTTCCTTCCAGCACAACGCATGGCATCTATTAAACTAACAAGCAGAATCATTGCAAAGTTCCAGCACTGAGAAATGTGGGGCCATGTTGCCATCTCAGAAACACTTGCTTGTGTTTCTTGCTGTTGTCTGCTTTTTTTTTGTTTGATGACCCCCAAGGGGTGGACAGTTTTATTCTGATTTCTACAGTGAAAAGCATATTTTTTCTCTGGTCAATATTTCCTCTGAGTTGGAACCATTAGAAACCTTGAGACAGAATTAGCCTCAGTTCCAACTTCTACAGAGGTAAGTGAAGAGTCCACTTGCGATCTCTTCCCAGGCAGTACAGTCCACATGACAAGAAGCCCTAACTCATCAGATGAGCACCTCTTACTGAGAGCTGGCCTTTGGGGTCCTTCTTGTGGACACTGGTGTCTGACTTTCTAAGACTGGTATTGCAATGAAAATACTTTTGTCTACCATTTTTTGATGGTTGTAGGATTTTTTTGTTGGTTTGTTTGTTTTGAGGTAGGGTCTCACTCTAGCTCAGGCTGACCTGGAATTCATTATGTACTCTCAGGGTGGCCTCGAACTCACAGCCATCCTCTTATCTCTGCCTCCTGAGTGCTGGGTTTAAAGATATGCATTACCACGCCCAGCTGGTTCTAGGAATTTTGTATTAAGGATGTTTTCACTTTATCCTAGCTCATCCACTTATTGGGTATGTCAGTGAACAATTCTCTTTTAGGCTTGGAGGAGATAACTATGTGAGGAAAGTGCTCACGACCCAAATGTAAAGACCTGAGTCCCCCAGTATCCACGTGAAAGCAGGTGTGGCCATATGCACTCATATTCCCAGCACTGTGGAAGCAGTGACAGGAGGATCCCTGGGCTTGCTGCCTAGTTATTCTAGCTGAATCAGTGAGCTCCAGGTTCAGTGAGAGATCCTGCCTCAAAAGATTAGGTAGAGTGATTGTGAAGAACACCCAATGTTAAGTAAACTCTGCCCTCCCCAGGCATGAGCACACATGGACCTGCACACACACTTGTGCCCACACGAATACAAACAGGCATACACACATGCCCAAACATCACATGCACATACATACAACCAAAAGGAAAAGAATTATCTTCTACATAGAGGGAACTTCCATTTCCCGTGAGCTAGTGAATGTGCCATGCCTCTGGAGCATGTTTCTGTGTGTAATTGGCACTCCATAAGCTTTGAATAGCACATGATTAATTCTGTAAAATATGTGGATTCAAGCTGGAGAGATGGCTTAGCGGTTAAGGTACTTGCATGCAAATCTTAAGAACCCATAGTTGATTCTCCAGATCCCACGAAAGCCAGATGCACAAAAGTGAGGCAAGCACAAGGTCGCACATGCAAGTAATCTGGAGTTCAATTGCAGTGGCTGAGGCCCTGGCATGCCAATTCTCTCTCTTGCTCTCTGTCTCTCTCATTCTCTCTGTCTCCTTTCTCTCTAAAATAAAAAAAAAAAGACATATGTAGATTGCTAGTTACTATCCCTCATGTGATGGTTTATATTGATTTTCAACCTGACACACCTAGAATGACTACCAGGGATTATGTAGACTAGATTAGCCTCTGGCCACGCCTGTGAGGAATTGTCTGTAAGTTCCTTGAGGTGGAAAGATGCACCTGCGCTGTGGATGGCAGCATTCCATGGGCTAGGATTCTGGACTGTATCAAAAAGAGAGAGCTGGCTGAACACCAACATTCATCTCTCTCTGCTTCCTCACTGTGGACTGAATGCCACCAGTTGCCTCAAGTTCCTGCCACTGCGACTTCCCCACCATGACGCACAATAAACTGAATTGAGCCCTTCTTCCCTTCAACTGATTTTTATCCAGTATTTTGATCCAGCAACAAGAAGTTGACTAATACACCTCAATAGCTTCAAATATGTTGATTTCATAATGGCATATTGTGAGAATTATACATTTCTTAGTGGGTTTATTGTTTTCATACAAAATCTGAATGTGATAGTTAGATGGAGTCCCCATCTCTTGCTTTCTTTCTTTCTCTCTCTTTCCCCTTCCCTTTTTCTTTCCTGCCACATCAACTAAACTAAATGGAACTTTCATATTCTGCCTCTTGTTGGATATGTGGTATTGATGAAACCAGTTCTCAGGAAAGGGCAGGACAAGAGTCCATCACAAATACAAGTGTGGGTTGTGGGTCCAACCCATTCCTTGTCTGGTTTGGACTGTAAGATCAGTAAATTCACCTCCTGAAGTAAGTTCTTAGATGAAACAGAAGGAAGACAAAGTTTAGCTACATCAAAGGGTGTGAAAAGGCCAATTAGATTAATTTAATTAATTACTTAAAATTAAGTGTAGGTCAGAGAGTGAGAATCATGTGAGTGGCATTCAGTAACTCAGTATTGAAAGCACCTATGAAGAGTACATTAAAAGACAACCAACCTCCCTTTAAAGCCATTAATCAGATGCTAATTAATATGCATAATTGATGTCTATAACTAAATTTTAATTTAAATTGCTTTTTTAAATTTAAATAATACATGTTGCCCCTTCAAACAGGAACAAGGCTATATTCTTCCTCCTTGCTGTCTTTTTCTGAGTTTCTTTTAAACACTTGGCGTCTGCTGACCATTCCTCTTTGCAGTCATTGCTTACTAAGAGATGACAAAATAGCTCATGTCAGTAATGTTTTCACAAAATGTTCCTTACAGTATGTGCATGTGTGCATGCGTGCACATGTATGTGCGAGTGTATGTGAGAGCCTGCACTTTCCCCCTGGTGCCCATGATTTTGCTCTCCGTACCTGACATTATCTTATTTTTAAAGAAATGACCAGTAATGTGAACCAGGAGTCAACAGCAGACAATCTGACCAGCTCAATGATTAGTCAAGGAAAAATAATTACAATAAACAGCACCCAGCCATTAAGATGGAAAAAAAAAAAAAAAAAAAAAGAAAGAGGAGGTTTACCAATCAAGCCCAGGCCAGTGGTGACCGGAAATCAATGCTGTCGATGGCTGTGGACAGCTAGAGGGAGGCTGATTCCAGGTGGACGCCCTCACAGCTGAGTGCCCAGGCTGCTCCTGGAGTGTGGTGGCCTCCTGAAGCTGACCATGAGTGGGAAATGGACACCATTGTGCTTGCAGCTCTGTCACTCCCAGCTGACCCTCTCTGACATGGGGCTGCTTCCAGTTGGGTAGGATTACCACACCAGCTCATCCTGTGTCACACCTTAACATTTCCTCCTTCTGCAGTACCCAGTCTAACCAGCTGATAAAACCACAAAGAAAACAGGCTCAAATGTGGCAGACCCCACTTACAAAACACGAACAATGATCCTCCTGCTAGTGCTATTAGAACATCACTTTTGCAAGCGTGCGTCTTGCATGAGATGTGTGTGATGCGGGTCCATGTGCATGTGGGTGCACATGTGTGTGCATGTGGTGATCCGAGGTGGACGTTACACTTTATGTATTAAGGCAGGGTCTCTGACTTGAACCCAGAACTCTCCAACTGGCCTAGACAAACTAGCCATCTTCCCCTGGGAATCCCATCTCCACCTCCAGAGTGCTAAGGTTATGGGCAGGTAGCTATCACTGGCTGGCATCCTGTGGGTGCTACGGATCCGAACTCTGGACCTCACTCTTGCATGGCGAGTGCATTATCCACTAAAGCCATCTGCCCTGGCGCAAAGAATGGGCATTTTTTACACATGGGATAGACTAGACAAGCCACCATGTGGGTAAGAGTCACTGATGTTATTGCTGATGGTTTGAGGAAGGTTTTTCCTCAGAACACTTTCAGTGTGCAATGTGACCTAACTGCAAGCATGAAAAGTCCTGGTTGGCATGTATGTGGCCATCCTAGACATGCCTTAGGCTCTAATTTCTATCCAGTCTCTCTCTTTCTCTCTCTCTTCTTTCTCCCCTCTTCTCTCCCATCTTACACATCCCTGTCCATGCCACAGTTGGCAGGCCTCCCCACCCCCATGCAGCATCCATGCAGCATTCACAATACTTTATCCATCATCTATCTGTTCATTCAAACCAGGGGTCTTTATAAATAATAAAAAAAAAAAAACTACCCCCAGAAGAAGAACGAACATGATTTCTAAGCTGAGGCTAAAACTTGGCTGTTGGATCAATACGGCAGTGGCGCACGTTCCTGATTGGCCCGCTCCTGGGAGCAGCGCGGATGCTGCAGCCAGGTATCCGCGACGTGGGGAGCCCAGCAAGGCGCCGGCCTGGGAAGCCTCGCCCATCCCGCCGCCCCAGCCAGCTGGAGGCTCAGCACAGATCACCCCAGCCGGCGCCGCGCAGACCCAATGATTTTTACATCAAGCCGCCTGATGTACTGCGGGGCCGCCTACCAATCCCTTCTCAATATCGACCCGTCCCTAAATGAGCCGCCCCTGCTCTGTACCATGAGCAATAATTAAAAAAGCAGCACATTGATTTTAACTAATATTATGAAGGATCTAGTTGCGCACATGCTTACAAAATAGCGGGTTTCTCCATCCTTCACTGTGCAACAAAGGGCCGCGATGACAGCCTGGACACAGAAAGAGAAATGTGTCAGAACTTATCACTGCTCCGTGTTTATTATAAACCTTGTTTCAATAGCAGTGGAGTAGGGTTTCTTTTTTTCTCCTCCCTGTGAGTCCAACCAATTAAATAAGATCATGCTTGAAGCCAGGATAGAGTGTAAGGACATGGGGTGGGGGGTAGGGGGTGTCTTTCTTTTAAAATGATATCCTCCAACTGTGTCTATCTCTCACTTTGAAAAAAATGAAGTTCCTTTTCATATTCTACAACTCATTGGAAAGTACTTTCTATTTTGTAATTCTTTGTTTTCTAAAAGTCAATACTTTATGAATAGAGGCCCACTGTGAGTTTTGTTATCAGAAGTGAAACAGCTTGCAACTTAAAATGGTTTCTATCCATCCTACGCATAGCCAGGACTAACGTCACACCAAGCCACCGCAGAAAGCAACATGTCAAAATGTTTGCACCACCGCTGCATTCCTGGAAGCCAGTGCTGGTGGCTGCATGGAAGGAGTGGGACCACGACTCCAAGCTAAAACAAGTGGACACTTTTCTAAATGGGTTCCATTGTGCTACGCTGGTAGAAAAAAAGGAGTGTCCCAATCCACAGGAAATTAGGATTGCTCTTCATGGTCCTACTTCTGCCCCACTGCAGAGACTTAGGTCTATAGCAGAGTGAAAAATCCTGGCTGTCCTCTTCAACTTTTGACATGACTGAAAATTGAGCCTTTGTGGAGAGACTCCAGGGACTGTGAGCAATTCCCTGTGCACCTGAGTAAGAACGCATTTCAGCAATGCATGGTAAAATAATATTGCTGTAGCACATATCAAAATATGTGTAAAGGTCCATTCAATTAAAAATTCTACCATTTGGGGGCTGGAGAGATGGCTTAGCGGTTAAGGCACTTGCCTGTAGAGGCAAAGGACCCAGGTTCGATTCCGCAGAACCCACGTAAACCAGATGCACAAAGGGGCGTACACATCTGGAGTTCGTTTGCAGTGGTTGGAGGCCCTGGCATGCCCACTCTCTCTCTCATAAATAAATAAATAAATAAATAAATAAATAAATAAATAAATAAATATTTTTAAAAATTATTTTAAAATTCTACTATTTTGATAAAATAATTGACCAACACAATGTCACCATATACCTTAGTGTGAATAGGAAAGGTATGTGGTAAACATCAGAGACAAGGTACTCCCCGGTACCCAAGAATCTGGTACAGCCCAGCTTCCAAATTGTGGGAAAGTGAATGGCTGCCTCCTGGCATTTTCTTCACCCATTTGTTTGTTGTAAAGAAAGGCAGATTAAGGGAGGTGGAAATGAGCACATGTGCCAGGTGCCACTCTCTCCATCAACCATACTGTTGTGGGCAGGAATGCCACCTTACCCCCAAATCTGTGGTTTTGTTTTCCTTTCTCACCACCCACAACCAGCCACATTTCAACGATGTTAAATAGAAAATTCTAAATAGGAGCAATTCATACATTTTAAGTGGCACCTTGTTCTGAGTAGTGTCACAAAATCTCACACTGTCCTAAGCTGATCTGCTGTGAACCTGAGCTATCCTTTGCCCTTGGTAGCCATGTCACTCCTCAAAGTGGCTGTTACATGTAACAACACTACATCTGGGGCATGGCACTGCCTCTGGGTCCACACATCCACTGAGATCTTAGTAAATTTTTCCTTAAATAAAGGGGGACTGCCTATTAACTATTCATTTTGTTTTTTTTTAAATTTTTTTATTTTTTGAAGAGAGACACAGATAGAGAAGGAGAGGGAGATAGATAGAGATGGGTGCGCCAGCAGTCTCTCAGCTGCTGTGAACAAAATCCACATGTGTGCGCCTCCTTGTGTTCAAGTGCCGCATTGCGCCCTTGCATCACTTTGCATCTGGCTAAATGTGGGACCTGGAGATTGGAACCAGGTTCGTAGGCTTAGCAGGCAGGCACCTTAACTGCTAAGCCATCTCTCCAGCCCTAATTTTGTTTTTAACTTTACAGTAACACAACCCTGGATCTTCACAAATGGATATTTCACCTCATTTATTACAATAAGATCCATCATAACACTTGCATTGCAGCATTCACCAACTATTAGATAAAATAGATTCATAGCAAAATGTATAAATACATTCTATGAATATTAAAAGAAAATCATTTAATCAAGTATTCATCATCTTGCTTTAGGGAATCATTGCTTAGATATATTATCAAGAACATAATTGACAAAACTGAATTAATTAGCACTGAAACTAACAAAGGTCACCACCAAAAAAAAAAAAAAATGTAGGAAGACAATACAGGCTTTGAGGAAATTTATATCCAATAAAGGATTTTATGTGGAATATGTTAAAAGAGCCAAGATTATAACACAACAACAATAACTCAAAAATAAAAATAGGGGCTGGAGTGACAGCTAAGCAATTAAGGCAATTACCTTCAAAGCCTAAGGACCCAGGTTTGATTCCCCGGTACCCACTTAAGCCAGCTGCACAAGGTGATACACGCATCTGAAATTTGTTTTCAATGGCTAGAGGCCCTGATGTGTTCATTCTCTTTCTCCATCTCTCTCTCTCTCTCTCTTTCAAATAAATAAATATATACCATACTTTTTACAAATAAAAAGAGATTGCTCAGTGGTGAAAGGTTCTCATTGCAAAGTCTAATGGTCCAATTTAGATTCCCCAGTACTCACATACATAAAGTCAGATGCACAAAGTTGTGCGTGCATCTGGAGTTTGCTTGCAAACAAATAAATAAACACTTTTTTCAAAGTTCAATAATGAAATTAAATGGAAAAAATTTGAACTGGCATTTTTCCAAATAATCTATCCAATGGCCAAGCAGCAGGGGAAGAGGGCCTCTGTAGCACTCATTGTGAAGGAGGGATAAAGGATCCTCAGTGAGCTCACATTTACTTCCCATCTAATGGCCAAAATGAAGGCAGAAAATTATAAACATTAGCAAAAATGTGGAAAAATTGGGGCCACAATGTACTGCCAAGGATAATACAAAATGAAAAATCCCAAACTCACTTTGGTAGTTGTTTTTGTAAAGGTAGACTTATTAAATGACCCAGAAACAACTGGCTAAAATGCTAAACAAGAGATGTTTTATTAATAGCAATTCATAGCAATATTTTCTCAATTAAAAGGCTGGGGCGTGGTGGTGTATGACTTTAATCCCAATGGTTGAAAGGCAGAGGTAGGAGAATATGAGTTTAAAGCCACCCTGAAACTACATAGTGAATTCTAGGTCAGTCTGGGCTAGAGTGAGACCCTACCTCAAGAAACCAAAAAGAAAAATATATATATATTGTCAATTACAAGGATTTAATGGGCTGGAGCGATGGCTCAGTGGTTAAGACTCTTGCCTGCAAAGACTAATGACCCAGGTTCGGTTCCCCAGTACCTGCATAAAGCCAGATGCACAGTGGCACATGCATCTGGAGTTCATTTGCAATGGCTGGAGGCCCTAGCACACCCAATCTCTGTGTGTGTCTCTTCTCTCTCTAATTATAAATAAATTTAAAAATATTTTAAAAAATAAAAAATGAATTAAGTACATGGAGTGCAACATAATGATCCAGAAGTGTACTGTGTGAAATAAGCTGAAACAACAGCCTATATTACATGATCCTTCATGTGGTTTGACCCACAAGGCAGACAGACAGAACAGAAGTGGAACACTTCTGCCCAGGGCAGAGTATAGGAGTGAGGAAGTTATACAAGTGGATATAAACTTTCTTTATAAGGTGATGGCAAATGTTCTAAGATTAGATTGAGGTGACGATTATAAAATTCTCTATATAGCTATCAAAATTCATTGAGATGTTGGGCTGGGAGATTGCTTTAGTGCTTAAGGCACTTGCTTATAAAGCCTGATGGCCTGGGTTTAGTTCCCCAATACCCACTGTAGCAGACAGCTTCAGGTTCGCTGAGATGAACTTCCAGACCAGGCACAGTTATGGAGGAAGGGATATTATTTATTGAAGCTTACAGATCCAGGGGAAGTTCCATAATGGCAGAAGCTGGCCTGCCTTCACAGGGCCAAGCAAGAGAGAAAAACTCACCAGGTACACAGCACACAGAGCAAAGCTACAGACAAAAGCCACAGCACACTTCAAGAACTCCTATTAGGCACACTTTGCATATCTTTACAATGGAATCTCAAACCCACCATCACACCTTAATGCCCAGTGACATTGCCTCTAGCAAGGTGGCTGAGGATGCAAGCTATAAACTAATAAAACACTGAATATATTGGGGGCCATACATTCAAACTACCATACCCACCTAAAGCCAGATGCACAAGGTGACACATACACTGCATGCGGAGCTCACTTGCAGTGGCTAGAGGCCCTGGCACACCCATCCTCTCTCTCTCTCTCTCTCTCTCTCTCTCTGGCTCTTTCTCTCCCTCTTTCTTTGTTCTCAAACAAATAAATAAATTTTTTTTAATTCATTGAGATATACAAAAAGTAATGCTTGTGAACAGAACAAAGTGCTTAAAAAAAAAAAAAAGAGGTGAAAGCCAAGAACAGAAGAATCACCTACACAAGACAACCAGGTTGACAGCTCAGCTGATGTCTTGAGAGCTGAAAACAGTGACATAGCTTTAAGCTGCCAAAAACCGGAGAAATGGCTTAGCAGTTAAGGTATTTGCCTGTGAAGCCAAAGGATCCCAATTTGATTCTCCAGGACCCACATAAGCCAGAATGCACAAGGGGCACATGCATCTGAAGTTTGTTTGCAGTGGCTGGAGACCCTGGCACGCCCATTCTTTCTCTGTCTGCCTCTTCTATCTCTCTCTGCTTGCAAATAAATACAAATTTTTAAAAATTGCCAAAAACCATAGTTGATTAAGTATGACTGACTATATTACAAAACACTATTTTAAGTAGTGCGCATCTTTCCAAGCCATTTTTCACACAGAATCTAAAAATGTTGAATATGTTTTGCTAATAGAGCCTCACTAAGACAACTTCTAAAGTGTATCAAGAGGAAGGAAAGAAATCCTGAAAAAATATCATTAGGCAGGGGAGATGGCTCACTATGAAAGCCTTCCAGACCCGTAGAACCCAAATAAAGCTGGGCATGGTAGCATATGTGTCTAGAATCCCGGTGTGTTTAAAGCAATGGGAAGCAGAGTAGAGTGACCCGCCAAAAGCCATAAAGGACTGTGCAGGATTTCACATACTTTCCATGGACAGTATATTTTACAGTGTTTTGTTTATATGGCTGACAAAATAAGAGATGAAAGAGTTGGGGATAAGACTCTGTGGTTAAGGCACTTGCTTGCAAGTCTGCCAGCCAAGTTTGATTCCCCAGCACACACATAAAGTCACACGTCAAGTGTCATACTTATCTGTGATCCTCATGTGCCTATGGCCACGGGAGGCAGAG
This sequence comes from Orientallactaga sibirica, assembly GCA_036365145.1. Lineage (NCBI taxonomy): Eukaryota > Metazoa > Chordata > Mammalia > Rodentia > Dipodidae > Orientallactaga > Orientallactaga sibirica. The sequence goes on from JAEOAD010000061.1 coordinate 6,343,404, forward strand.
CCAGGAGAATCAGAAAGCTTGTGGGTCAGCTAGACTGTCCTTCCCAGTGTGGAAAAGAGAGAGAGAGAGAGAGAGCTTATGTCAAAACAAGGAGAAAAGAGAGGGAGGACCAACACCCCAAGGTTGACCTCTGACCTCCACATGTGGGCTGGAGCATACAGGCACCCTTACATACAGATATTATACACCCACACGAAAACACACACACACACATACATATGATGGAAATAGAAGGGCCAGACATGGTGGTGCGCACCTTTAATCCCAGCACTCGGAGGCAGAGGTAGGAGGATCACCGTGAGTTCAAAGCCACCCTGAGACTACAGAGTGAATTCCAGGTCAGCCTGAGCTAGAGCAAGACCTTACCTCAGAAAAAAAAAAAAAAAAAAAAAAAAAAAAAAAACAGATTGTATGAAGTGACTTCACTAATATTCTCATGTTAAAAAGTTGGAAACAGGGCTGGAGAGATGGCTTAGCAGTTAAGGCGCCTGCCCGCTAAGCTTAAGAACGTCAGTTCCAATCTCCAGGGCCCACGTTTAGCCAGATGCAGTGACGCAAGGACGCAATGCTGCACTTGCGGACAAGGGGACACACACATCTGGAGTACATTCCCAGCAGCTGAGAGGCTGCTGGCACGCCCATTCTCTAACTGTCTTCCTTTCCCTCTCTCTCTCTCTCTCTCTCTCTCTCTTTCTCTGTGTGTGTGTCTCTCTCCAAAAAAGAAAAAAGAAAAAAAAAAAAAACAGTGGAAACACATTATGTCCGTACTATGAGAAGAAGACGAAGATGTCCACTACATAAACTGATGCTGTGAAGTATTGAGCTGGAGCAGGGGAGGCACCAAGGCCAGGCTCACCTAAAAGGAGAGAACCAGGCAACAGACCTATGTGGTATTTGCAGAGACCGAGAGAGGCTGCTGGCACACCCATTCTCTGTCTTCCTCTCCCTCTCTCTTTCTCTCTCTTTGTGTCTCTGTCCAAAAAAAAAACAGTGCTATTGAGAAAAGACCCTATAGCACTACCCATAACTGGTTTAAAGGAAAACAATTATTTTGGAAATTTTCTAAGCTACGGACACAACTGAGAAACCTATATTTCTACTTCTACCCATGGATTTCTTAATAAGGTCTAGAAGTTAGTGGGATGTTATTGGCTCAGTGGGTAAATGTACTTGCTGCTTAAGCAGGACTGTCTCTCAGACCAGAAACCACCAATTATATTCCCCCCAAATCCACATAAAAAGCTGAGTGTGGTCATAGATGTGTGTAACACCAGTCTACAGGGGACAGAGGTTGGAGAAGAGCTGGCACTTGCTGATGGACTGTAAGTCCCAGTTGAAGGAAAGACTTGACTGGTCTCAAGGAAAAAAAAATAATATGCACAGTGACAAGAGACTGATATACTTTGCTCTCCTCTGACTTCCACACACATGTGCATGGGGACCATGCATCTGCACACGCACGTGTGAACACAAACACCATGCATACCACACACATGCTCCACACTTACAAAATAAAATAAAATTTATAAAGCCAAATATTTTAAGTGCCTTGACAATAATTGCAAACCTGAAATCAGTCTAAGTCAAAACTGCTATGATATAAGGCAGTTGATTTTGTTTTTCTATTGAAATCCAAGAAATGAACCGCAAACCAATTCCATTGTTCTATAGGTACAAATGCCTGATGGGAAAAACTCCAGTGTCAGAAATTACACCAATTCATTTATTCCACCAATCAAGATACAAACTGTGTGCTGGAGTCCTGAACAGCCACCATGTCTAGAAAGTTGAGCTTCCAGACAGAGCTAAAGGTGGGGCTCACCTGCATTCCCCCACTCCCTTCATGGTCTCTTTTAGTTAGCCTATGGCACAGAAGTTCTGGAAAATTTCCAATTTCTACAACTGGACCAAAGATTTAAGAGGAGAGCTGAGAAATGTACATGCACATATTTAAAATGAAGTGTTAATCTAAATGACCCAGTGAGGATAAAAGCCTTAATTGAGCCTTGATTACTGACAGAGCAAGTGTGTGAGCCCTGGGCTTTGCAGTGAGCTATGTGTTTAGTGGGCAGTCTGCAATTGAGTCATTATGGCTTCAAAAGGGCCTGGGCAGTGGGAACCTAGGAGCTCAAATTAAGTTGTTGGAGAATGGCGTTTGGTAGCATGTTAACCTGCTCTATTGTAACTTCTCAGTGGGGTGGGGTGAGACTCGGGGTTGTTTGCATGCGGGCACAAACCCTGCTGTCATCAAATGCAGTCCACAGTGACCTCCGCTTTTTGTAAAACCTGAGATTGCTTCATTTGGCAATGACTCCAGGAGTTATGGAGACAGCTTGGAAAGCAATAGGATGCCAGACCAGATGTAAGGCTCCTGGTGTTCTGAGTAGGGTGGCTGTGGTCCAGCCTCCCACCTGGGAAGCCTATGAGTGCAAGTGTCCTGGGTTCATACAGGCTGAACGATGGCTGCAATGGGAGTATCTGTCTATGATCCGCTCACTCTGGGATCTTGACGCGAGAGACTTAAAGCAAGATTATCACACACCTCATTTCGTAGGTGAACAGCTGAAAGATGTTGGAAATTAGCTTGTGGGAATGTGCCCTGCTCATTGGTAGCAGGGTCACACTGTCTCTGGAGTCCTGTGGACTGGCTCCCAGGCCACTGCTTATTGCTTCTACCTATTACTGTTCCTGTTTTTTCCTTCCCCAAACCAAGAAAATAAAAAAGAACACATCTAAATGCTCGCTTATACTTTAATACACCCAAGGACAACCTGAAAGGTTCCATGATGTGAAAGGAGAGCTGTATTCAGTCCAGATTAAAGACAAACTCAGGATTCAAAGAACGGGAGAGGGTCTCAGTTATACTCTTCTAGGGCATTTATGTCTCTGTTTTGAAGATCAATGATCAGAAGGTTCCTAAAATGAAAGGAAATGACAAAACCAAGTTGGATATGCACAAAATGCATGAAATATAAACACATTGAAATAGCTGAACTCAGATAAGTGATAAGAATTATATACTAAATTGATAAGGCTAGTCTCAAGTACCTAATGATGATGCAGATAATGTGATAATAAAGAGTTTATAAATTAAAATCCAAGAGTTTCTTTTGACACAGAGATGGGTATGCTGCTGTAAATGAACTTCAGCCACATGTGTTGCTTTGTCCATCCATCTTTTCTAAAAAAAATATTTTAGTTATTTATTTATGAAAGAGAGAAACAGAGAGTGGGCACGCCAGGGCCTCCAGCCACTGCAAACGAACTCCAGACACATGCTCTCTCTTGTACATCTGGCTTATGTGGGTCCTGGGGAATCGAACTGGGGTCCTTAGGCTTCAGAGGCAAATGCCTTAACTGCTAAGCCATTTTCCCAGCCCTGTCCATCTGTCTTTACATGGGGAATCAAGCCTGGGCTGGCAGGCTTTGCAAGCAAGTGCCTTTAACCACTGAGCCATCTCCCAATCCCAGGATTCATTTTTATGACAATTAGTTTGATCATGCAATTTGTAGAGTCTGTTGCAGAAAGTTGACGAGATTTTGTTTAGTTTTGTTTGCTTGGCACATGTCTGCTGTGAATGTGCACATGCATGTTTCTGTGGGAGAGGGTACCCAACCTAGGTGCATGCATGCATATAGAATCTGATTGTCAATATTGAGTGTCCTTCTCCATCTTCATCTTTTGTGTTTTGAGCCAGGGTCTCTCACTGAACCTGGAGCTCACCTATTTACACTAGCTATCCAGGAAGCCCCAGAGATCCTCCTGTCCACCTCCTCAGTACTGGACTTAAAAGTATATGCCACCAATCTTGTGGATACTGTGGATCTGAACTCAGGTCCTCATGGCAAGCACTTAAGCCACTGAGCCCTCTCCACAGCCCCAAGATTATTTTAATCCCATGGAAAATGTGGAATTCCTTTCTGCTCATATATTGAACAAAATTTTGACTTGCTTTTTTTGGATAGAGAGACAGGTAGAGGAAGAAGCAGAGAGAGAATGGATGTGCCAAGGCCTTTTCAGCCTCTGTAAAAGAACTCCAGAAGCTTGCGTCCCCTTGTGTGCATGTGTGACATTGTGCGTTTGCATCACTTTTGCATCTGGCTAAACATGGGACCTGGAGATTTGAACAAGCATTCTTAGGCTTCGCAGGCAGGTGCCTTAACAGCTAAGCCATCTCTCCAGCCCGACTGTTGCATTTTGAGACAGTTCTCACTATGTAAGTCAAGCTGGAATCAAACTTACCATCTGTAGCAGACAGCTTCAGGTCCGCTGAGATGAACTTCCAGACCAGGCACAGTTATGGAGGAAAGGATATTATTTATTGAAGCTTACAGATCCAGGGGAAGTTCCATAATGGCAGAAGAAGCTGGCTTGCCTTCACAGGACCAAACACAAAGAGAAAGCCACAAGTCAAAAGCCACACAGCACAGCACAGCTCAGGAACTCCAGCTAGGCACACTTTGCATATCTTTAGATTGAAATCCTAAACCCACCACCACACCTTAAGATCCGCCCAGTGACACTGCCTCCAGCAATGTGGCTACAGATACAAATATAAACTAATAAAACGCTGAATATATTAGGGGACATCTATTCAAACTACCACACCATCTCCTTGCCACATTTTCCCATGAGCTGGGATTATAGGTGCATGCCACCATGTCTCACTTTGAATAAAAATCTTAATTAGCTAAACATTAAAATTAAGTACAGTATGACTACAATATAGTGTTTAAAAAAATCATGGATTCTTCCCACCTCAACCTAATCTAGAAATTGCATATTAGACACATGCAGAGATTTGTGTCCACGGTGATTCTAGAACCAATGACACTGAAAAATAAGACTAACCATCATATGTGTATTTCCAGTGGAAGCTCAAATGCTTGTGGCGCCCTGCAGCATGACTTTCCCATAAGGCCTTGGGGTCCTGGACTGAATAAGAGGAATACAATGGACTGAGCAGCAGCATTCATCGCTCTCTACTTCCTGACTGTGGACGCCATGTGACCAGCTGACTTATACTCCTGCCACCGTGCTTCCCCATGATGACAGACTTGTACTAGAAAAAAATGAAAAACCCAAATAGACCCTTCCTTCCTTCCTTCCTTCCTTCCTTCCTTCCTTCCTTCCTTCCTTCCTTCCTTCCTTCCTTCCTTCCTTCGGTGACATTTGTCCAGAGTTTGTTGCAACAATGAGAAAGGTAACTAAGACTGCATTGTCCATAGGCACATAGATTTCTTTTAAAAAAAATTGTTTATTTTTTATTTTACTTATTTGAGAGCAACAGGCAGACAGAGAGAGAAAGAGGCAGAGAGAGAGAGAGAACGGGCATGCCAGGGCTTCCAGCCACTGCAATGAACTCCAGATGCACGTGCCACCTGACTTACTTGAGTCCTGGGGAATTGAACCTTGAACCGGGGTCCTTAGGCTTCATAAGCAAGTGCTTAACCGCTAAGCCATCTCTCCAGCCCAGCCACATAGATTTCTTTGAAGGAAAGTTTCCATGACTCAGACTTGGAGCACTTTGTACACTCCTTTCTTCTTCATTCTTGTCACCTAGCTGAGCATAGTTAACCTCTTCGTGACATAATTCGTAATCCCACTAGAGAAGTTTATATCTTGAAACTTTTATCATTTCTATTTTTTTTTTTTTTTTTCCTGGCTTATCTCATCACATAGACTCTCCAGCACAATTTGTTTTAATTATGGTACACCCAACAAAAGTTGTCACATGAGCCATTTGAAACTATGGTTCAGTGTTATAGATACAGAACATTGTCGTCTTGCCATCACTGTCATCTATCTTTCTAATTCTTTCCATCTTGTAAACAGAAAATTATACTCATTATACATTAACTCCCTCTCCCCTTATCCCTCTAGCCCTAACAACCATCATTCTAATTTCTGTCTCTATGATGCAGCCTACACGCAGCTCAGGAAGTAAAATCCAATGGCATTTGTCTTTTTGGTACTTCTTCATTTGACTCATTACACTGTCTGCAAGTGTCTTCCATGTCACAGAATGTGTCAACAATTCAAATGCATGTGTGACTCTGGTTCCAAAACCAGTTTCTTGCAGATAACATATGCTTGGGCCTGATTTTTGTTTGTTTTAAATGTATTCTAGGGCTGGAGAGATGGTTTAGGTGTCAAGGCATTTGCCTGCAAAGCCAAAGGACCCCAGATGCACAAGGTGGCACTAGCTTCTGGAGTTTGTTTACAGAAGCTGAAGGCCCTGGGGTGCCCACCCTCTCTATCTACCTACTTCCCTCTCTCTCTGTCTCTCTCAGTAAATAAAATTAAGAATTAAAAAAAGGTATTTTATCAATTGCTGTCTGTACTGGTGAGTTTGATCCATTTACATTTAATCTAAGTTTAAAAAATATTTTACTTATTTATTTGCAAGCAGATAGAAAGAGAGAGAGAATGAATGGGAGTGCCAGGGCCTCTAACCACTGCAAATGAACTCAAAGATACATGTGCCACTTTGTGCATCTGGTTTTTATGGGTACTGGAGAATTGAACCTGGGTCATTAGGCTCTGGTTGCAAGCACCTTAACCACTGAGCAATCTTTCCAGCCCCTTAATCTGAGTTTTAAGTAGGAAGGACATACTTCTGTCCTCCTGGCTTTACTATATGCCTTCCAGCATTTTTGTTCCTGTTTTCCTGCATTACTGTCTTCTTTTGTGTTCAATTGATATTTTTGCAGGGAAACATTTAAATTTCTATGTCATTTCTTTTTATACATTTTTATAGTTAATTCCTTGTGATTATCTTGGGGATTAGATAAAATATGCTAAAATTTAAACACTGTAAATTTGAATTGATATGAGCTTAACTTCAATGACATAAAGTCTCAGCTTTCTCATAGCTAAGTCCCTACCCATTTCAGTTGTTGATGTCACAAAATTGCATCTGTATACATTTTGTGACCCAAGCTATAACAAGTAATTTCTTCTGCTTATTCAAATCTACCTTTGACTCATGTGAATGACTTCATTTCAATTTTACTATATTTTTCAGTCCCAATACTTTTTTTAGTTTTATTTTATGTTATCCTTTTATTTACTGATTAATTTATAAGTGTTTGAAAGTGAATGAAATATACCTATACATTAATCAGTTGTATTTTGCCATCCCATTATTTAAAGTTAAAAGCCTAGAAACTTCCAATTTTATGAAGGCAGACATTTGTTGAAAATAGCAGAAGGAAGATTAAAAGGTCACCTCTGATTTGCTTCTCAGCATCTACCAGGCAGAATTTGTCTTGTTTCATTTGTTTCCAGTAGCAAATAAAGATAACTCTCAGATATGCAGCCTGCATTGAATATTTTCTAAACCATCACTGATACTTTCTAAACATGCTGCCAAATGATAAGAACTGGAGAAAAGTCTGGTAGGCAGGCTCCTTGCAGTAACTTCTAGACCTCCCACTGGTTAGGAAGGGACGGTGTAGACCACAATCTGGGTAGCAAAAGCAGTCAGGTCAAAAGCACTAGTGGGGCTGAAGAGATGGCTTAGCAGTTAAGGTGTTTGCCTGCGAAGCCTAAGGACCCAGGTTCAATTCCCCAGAACCCACATAAGCTAGATACACGTGGTAGCACATGCATCTGGAGTTCATTTGCAGTGGCTAGAGGCCCAGGCATGCTTCTTTCTCTCTCTCTCTGTGTCTTTTCACTCTCTCATAAATAAATAAAAATAATTTTTTGTCAAAAAACACCAGTTATTACCAGTAGCCAGGTGAAAAAGCCTTATGTTTTCTCAGATCTTCTTTATATAATTCACCACCAGAAGGTTCCACCCACCCTGGAGAATGACCTCCTTAATCCTCACTTAATCCTTCCTGAAAGCACCTTCACAGACCCACCCAAGAGGCATCGCTCTTATTTGATTCCTAATCTGATCAAGTTGAAAACTGCACTGAGCCATCACATATGTACATGAGTGTGTTCTGTGTATGTGTGTGCATGCGTGCGCACATGTTTGGTGCACATGTTTGAATGCCTGAGTTTGCATGCATGCAGAGCACATGTATTTGTGGGTGCACATGCATGTGTAGGCCTGAGATTCAAGTTGGGTATCTTCCTCAGTCACTCCTTACCTTATTTTGGACATGGTTTCTCACTGAACCCAGGGCTCATCCACTCAGCTACACTAGCTAACCCAGTGGGCTCTGGGTATCCTCCCTCCTCCTCTTCTCCAGTACAGGGATAATAAGTGTGGGCTATCACATCCAGCATGTTATATGCGTGCTGGGGTTCTGAACCCGGGTCCTCATACTTCCATGGCAAACATTTTACCCACCGAGCCACTCCCCAGCCCATTAGTTGCAGCCCTGAATATACACTGTGAAGCTACTGAGTTTTCACCCTGTGTGGTTTTCAGGTATAACTTCAAGGGCTGCCTATTATAGCTGCCAGGAAGCTCTCTCACGCAGCTAGTGAGGAAAGCCAGCTTTCAGCACTGGGCCCAGATCAATGCACTCACAAAGTGATAGAAAAAGCAGGCGAGCACTTGGTATTTTGTCCTCAGCAAACCAGGAGCCAGGGTGTCCACCAGGTCATATTGATCAGCCACGCTAGCTATGTGGACTCCAAAACCCCTAGTGGTGCCTGTGTTATTTGATACTGCGTTAACTCCTGAGTTGCTGGCCTATGGCAATACACACAAGGCCTAGATAGTTCCAATTAAACCCTCCAGAGAGCAGAGGACCGCATGCAAGAGCCTGTGGGATTCCAGGGTCAGAAGCAGAGGCCAAGAAAACTGATAATGTCAGAGGTTCAGTGAGGCCCCTTCCCCTCAGTGCTGGGCTTAGATGTCTCATCAGCCCTAACATATGTTCTTTGTTTTGATAGGGATAAAATTACATCAAGGTCATTTTTAATAACTGTCAATAGCCTGAGAGCAACCTTCAGCATTATTGACGCCCATGCTGGAAGAGCCCCAGGAGCTTTTTTCCTGGGAAGAGTGATCCTCTGGGAAACAGATGATTATTGATATTAGTAAATGTGTATTGATAGAAACTTGATGCATCCCACAGAGAGAATGAAGGCTCAGTGGCCTCTGGATATGAACCTGCCATCCCGTTACATGTATCATTAGCTTTGCGCTCTGTTTGCAGAAGAGGGGGCATGGGAAGCATGTCCTTGTGTTCAATGTGAGTCACCAACCATGGACACCACAGTCAGTGCCCCATGCCCACATCTACGTTTTGTTACCTGAGGTGATACTTCCAATGGAGAAGTGCTGACTTGGCAAGCCTGAGGACCCAAGCTCAATCCCTAGAACCTATATTACAAAAAGCCAGGTGGGGGCTGGAGATATGGCTTGGCAGTTAAGGCACCTGCCTGCCAAGCCTAGGAATGCCCGTTCGATTCTCCAGGTCCCACGTTTAGCCAGACCCAAGTGACACAAGGGTGCAATGCTGCACTTTCCCACAAGGGGGCACTTGTGTCTGGAGTTCATTCACAGTGGTCAGCTGCTAGCGTGCCCATTCTCTCTCTCTCTCTCTGTCTCTCTCAATAAATAAAAAAAATAAATAAAAATTTAAAAAGCCAGGTGGCATACTGGAGATGGTTTAGCCATTAAGATGCTTGTCTGCAAAGCCTAAGGACTCATGTTCAACTCTCCAGGTCCCACCTAAGTCAGACACACAAGGTAACGCAAGCGTGCAAGGTCTCACATGAGCACAAGGTGGCACATGCTTCTGGAGTTGGATTACAGTGGCTAGAATCCCTGGCATGCCAATTCTCCCCCCGTCTCATGCATGCACACTCTTGCATAAAAACAGACCAGTCTGTTGGGCTTGTCTCAAAGAAACAAACAAACAAAAAAAGCCAGGTGGGGTGGGGTGCAATTGCAATCCCAGTGCTGGGGAGGCAGAGGCAGGGAGACCCTTGGGTTTTGCTTGTCTGCTACTCTAGCCCACTTGGTGAACTTCCAGGCCAGCAAAAACCTGTCTCATAAAAAGTGGGTGGTACCTAAGAAAGGGCACCTGAGATTGTCCTCGGGCTTCTACACACATCCCTGTACACCAATATGTCCTACACACACATGAATATGTACATGCACATGCGCGCACACACAAACAATGTCATTTTCCTCTCATAGACTATACCCCTCATCTGGGCTGGAGAGAGAGCTCAGTGATTAAAGATACTTGCTTGCAAAGCCTGATGCCCCGGTTTCAATTTCCCTTACCCACATAAAGCCAGATGCACAAAGTGGCACATGAGTCTGTAATTTGTAGTAGCAAGAGTCCCTGGCACACCCATACTCTCTCTCTCCCTCTATCTATATTTGTTTGCAAATAAATTTAAAAAATTACAAAGGAATTTATTTCAGATTCTCATTTAGCTATGAAATTTTCTTGTATTTGCAAAAAAAAAAATATTTTGGATCAGCACCTGTCTGCACAAAAAGGAAACTTCCAGAAGAAACACATCTAGTAATCTGATGTTGCCCACAGCGAATCAGGGCCTCCTTGCTTGGCCTGAGATTGTCTGTTGAGCCCCTGGCTGGGATCTCTCACAGACTAGAGAGAGCCTCAACCCTCAGGCTTTGACACACATGAAACTTCCAGAAGGGGAACCAACCCAATTTTCACTTGGAAGTGTTAGGAAGAGGAAGGGAGCTTTGGGGAACAGACAGACAGTGGATGCTGACTGACAAGGGAAGCCTCAGCAAAGGGCTCCAGAATCCTGAAAGAAACATGACCCAGAAAGAGGAAGAAACCGCAGACCAGGCAAAGAGAAGTCCTGTGCCGAAAAGAAACACCATGCTGACAGCAGACGGGAAGGTCACTTCAGATCACACTAGGTCACACTTCCATAATATGCAAGTTCATAGAGACAAATGAAGTGGAGATGGGGAGAGGACAGAGTGAGGGCCAGAGAGAAGAGTGACTTCACATGGGTACAGGGCTGTTGTCACAGAATCGGATGGTGCTGATGGGTGCATAAGTCTGTGGACATTAAGTCACAGGACTGTGTTCTAAATGGGATTTCTACAGTATGTAAAAGACACTTCAATAAGCAAATGAGCTAGGACGCATCTCACTGGCGATGAGAGAACATTTCAGGATGAGACAGAGAAGCCACGCTATTTACCTCAATGTTGGGCTCTGATTTAGTTAATCGGGGAATTAGAGCTCTTGCTATTATACCTTGTATTTCTAAGTCTGTAAATTCAGAGTAAGATAAGATAACTAGACTGAAAAGAAATGCCTAGATGCCAGGTCTGGTCACAGGTGGGTATAGTCAAGAGGCAAGGAGCTAAGGCTTGGACCAGGCATGTATTTCTGTCACTCTCATCCATACGACAGTGTGGGTATGGCTTCACCCAGAAGGAAGCAAGCTCCTGAGACGACAGGGTCATGCAGGCTCTGAGGGTCTTTATTCCAACCTGTTCCCACATGCAGGGTCATACTGACCATGGGCTGTGACTGCCAGGGCCTGTGGGCTGCAATTCGTGTCTTTATCTTCTGCACTCCATGCCCTTTTTCTTGGCCGTTCTTTATCATATGATTCCTGGGCAAACTACCCTTCCCATCCTAATTACTCCCCAGCGATTCATCCACATTAAACTCAGCGGTCTAAATGGTTTAATGGGGGGCGATTTGTAAACACCTCTTTTAAACTATTTTCCCTTTCTGGAAAATGTGCAAGGCAGACAAAACCCTGCTGTGTGGAGCATGCATCTCCGGGAGTGTGTGCACGTCAGGGCCTTGGGAGGAGTTCTTGCTGGAAACAGAGAAGAGCTACTGTCAGGCCCAGAGAGCCTCCCTGTGGGCAGCTGCATCTCAAAACTGAGGGAGCACAAACCCCCAAGACCAGAGCAATGGGCTGATGGAGAAACAAATCCACCTGAGTCTGGCTTGGCATGCCAATGAGTTGATTGGAGTCCGTTATGATACCATAGATGAGGGGTTACTTACAAGGCTGTGGGTGTTACTGAATCACCCAACATGGGTGATGACTCACGGAAGCCTCATCCCTGGGTCTCCCTACACAACTCAAAGGCAGCTCCTCCAGAGTCTCCTCTCTCCAAACAAACAGTTTGCTGCTTTTATTACCTCTGGAGACATCTTGAGAATCTTTTCAGTTTCAGGAGTTTCCTGAGCCATGTATATCTAATTTATTTCTTGAGTTTTATGAGCCTCCGTCCTGGACAGAAGGTTTCAACTAGGAGGAAGCAGCTACAACAATGTGTCCTGTACTCCCACTCCCAGCTGGGGACACATGGAAGACATGGAAGCATGCTACTGGAGGCAGGCCTGAGCTGTCAGGCATGACTAAGGGCCCCGAACCCCCGAGGTTGCAGAGAGCCTGGACCCCCAATAATCTTGAGACCCGCAGGAGTGAGGCTGCTCCTTCCTCCCAGCCTGGGCACCTGGACATACTGATAAGACTTAGGTTTTTGCTTTCCAGAGCCTTGTGACCTTTGTCCACTTACGTTCCATGGCAAATACATGAGCTGTCCTCGGAAGCTGTCTCCTGAGTGCTTCTTCCAGCCACACTCACATCTGCTCAAGATCCCTGCTCATCCATTGCCTGGACACCCCTGGGACACTGAGGTGCCACGGCCCCAGGACAACCAGGAACCACACCCCGTTGTGATGGCTCATCTCTGGTTGTTAACTTGACAGGATCTAGGATCACCACGGAAACAATTCTCGTGTCTGTGAAGGGATTTTTGGATTAGTGGAGGTGGTACGATCCACCCTTGTAAGCCACCCCCTCTCATGGGCTGGGTTCCTGGACTGTATGATAAGGAGAAGGGCAGGCTGAGAAGATGGCTCAGTGCTGAAAGGCTCCTGCTTTGTAAAGCCTGCAGATTGGGTTCAATTCCCTGGCACCTGCATAAAGCCAAATGCAAAAGTGACTCATGCATCTGTGGTTCCAACGTCCCTATGACAATGGGAAGCAAAGTTAGGAGAGTCTGAGGCTTTGGTGGCAGCTAGTCTGATGTTTGTTTACAGTCTGGCAGTTACTTTGCAGCAGCTAGAGGCCATCTCAAGGTGGAGCGCAGCCCACATGTATACCCTAGCATTCTTGCATACACACACACACACACACACACACACACACACAATATTTTAAAGGAGAAAGATAGCTGAACATTAAATATTTAAGCTCTGCTCTGTTTCCTTACTGTGGACTGAATGTGGCCAGCTGCCTCAAGCTCCTGCCACAATGCCTTCCCCTTAAGGACAGACTATAACCTGGAACTGTAAGTTGAAATAAACCCTTCCCCCTTTAATTGACCTTTGTCAGTATTTTGTCCCAGCAAGGAGAAGAAGACCAGGTTTTACCCCAAGTTATTGTTTGTCCCACTGAACCACACAGCCTCAGGAGCCTTGGTTCCAAATTAACTCCCAAAGACCAGGCACCAAACCCGGGCAACTGACAGTGTGGCTGTAGTGGAAATCAAATGAAGGGAATTCACTGCAAAACTAGAGTCTCACTCAAGACCTGCATGTGTTTATACACACCTAATGAATAATGGGGCATGAGGCAAGGTAGGTAAATGTCTGCTCTCAGCTACATTTGAATTCTCTAAATCTTCTGGAAGATGTCAATCAAGAAACTGCAAGCCAGGCTGGAGAGATGGCTTGGCAGTTAAGGCACTTGCCTGCAAAGCCTAAGGACCCATGTTTGACTCTCCAGATCCCACATAAACCAGACACACAAAGGTGAGGCAAGCGTAAGGTTGCACATGCCCGTTAGGTGGTGAAAGCATTTGGAGTTTAATTGTTGTGACTGAGGCCCTAGTGTGCCAATTTTCCCTCTTTCTGTCTCTGTTTCTCTCTCACACTTGCTGTCTCTAAAATAAAAAAAAAAAAATTCAAAAAAGAACTGCAAGCCAGCACTCATCACAATCTAGCCAACTTCACCACAGTACCAACAGCAATGCCAAGGATGTCACTTCATGCAGACTGAAATTTTCAACTCAGGAGAGAAAGAAAATATTCATTTCAGAGGGATGTTATGGCTTTCCTGCCATATCGTATGTTCTTCTGGAAAGTATTTTGGGAACTATAGTATAAATATCTTTATTTAGTGAAAATATGTTTTGGAAACTTCTTACCATCAGTCCTTAATTACAAGGATACTACAAAGGGGGCGAGAGTGTGGACATGTGATAACAAAGTTAAAAATCCCCATGTCCCTCAGGTCCTGAGACACTGGCCATTTTCTAAGAGTTTTCTAAGAGCTGCTTTAACACCATCATAATTTACCACTGGAATGAAGAATATAAAAAGATATCCTGGGCTGGAGAGATGGCTTAGTGGCTAAGGCGCCTGCCTGCTAAGCCTAAGAACGCTGGTTCCAATGTCCAGCGGTTCCAATCTCCAGGTCCCACGTTTAGCCAGATGCAAAGTGACGCAAGGGCGCAATGCCACACTTGCCCACAGGGGGCGCAAGCATCTGGATTTCATTCACAGCAGCTGAGAGACTGCTGGCACGCCCATCTCTGTCTCTCTCTCCCTCTCTGTCTATCTCTCTCTGTCTCTCTCTCTCCAAAAATAAATAAAAAATAAAAAAAGATATCCTTAGACAAATTGATATAACAGCAAAATTTTTAAAATTCAAAGCTGCTAAGAATCAAATATGATTTTCTCTGGAAAAGGAGATTGAGCTGTTGAGGAATGGAAATCATTGCTCTTTTGAATTATTTAAACTTTACCTAACAAGTACATCTGCATATATTCTCTTAAGAAATACAAAATAAAATTACATTTCAAAAAAAAAAAAAAAAAAGACACCAACAATTAAGAACCCAAATAAACAAACTGGTGACCAGATAGCTAATACTAATTTTCTGATATGGGTCCAAATGTGTGGCATATGAAACCAAACTTGTTTTGCCATGGCATTTAGCATATTCCTAATTAAAGAGAGAATATCTCAAATAATAATTTTAAAATTATTTCCTTGCATAATTCCATATGCATAATAAATGGATATTTTAGTTCCTATATAATTATCTAGATTGGTGCTGTACTTTTAAAAAAAAAAATGCCAGTTTTAATTGCAAAAGTGCTGCCGGCTTCAGATTTTAATTGCAATTCACAAATGGTTGGACTGGTAGTGCTCTGTTACGAAGGAAAAATCATTTTAATAGCAGAAGTCCTGCCTCGCTGCAGATTCAATTTCATTTTACAAGATCCTGGGTCATTCGGCGTCATTACAACAAATCCGTAGGCTGGGATGGACCTGAGAGGCACTGTCTGGGTCACAGGAGCAGCAAGCATGTGCCTCACGAGACTGCCCGGAGCTTGGCCCTCATGTTTGTCTAGCAAAGCAAAAGCCGGAGGAGTCCTAAAGCCTTTCAAAGTTCCTACACGACAGTGACACCTAGGCACACATGCTTCCTGACCCTTTGTCTACTTGCTTCCTTTGACAAGGGCTCCGTGATGGTGTGCATGCTTGTGTGTGGCATGTGTTTTCAGTGTGTGTAATCATTTCTTTTTTGCATGGCGGTCTGTGGTATGTATGTGTTCACATCAGTATGAGGTGTGCGAGTGGGTGTTTGTTTGTGTGAATGTGTGGAGGCCAGGGGTCAACACTGGGTGATCATGTGTAAACCTCAGTCTTTTTCCACCTAAAAAAAATTTTTATTTATTTATTTATTTATTTATTTATTTATTTATTTGCATGCAGAGGGAGGCAGGGAGGGAGTGTGGAGAGAATGGGCATACCAGTTCCTCCAGCCACTGCAAACAAACTCCAGACTCATGCGCATTTGGATTACGTGGGTTCTGGGGGAATCAAACCTGGGTTCTTTGGCTTTGCAGACAAGTACCTTTACCACTAAGTCATCTCTCCAGCCCTCCACTTTTTCTTATTTATGTTTATTTATTTATTTATTTATTTATTTATTTATTTATTTATTTATTTATTTATTTAAGTTTTGAGAATGAAAAGCCCCAGGGACCTCCTGTCTCTGTTTCCCTCACACTGGAATTACAGGCACATTCTACACAGCCCAACTTTTACATGGGTGCTGGCAATATGAGCTCAGTTTCTCACACTTGAGGGACCAGCACTGTACTCACAGAGCCGTCTTCTGAGCCGAGCCCAGCATCTGTAGTTTGGAGGTGCAGGGACATCCTCCTGACCCAGTCTCTCAGGCTGCTTGATCCTAAGCCCAGAGTATAGTTTTCAGGGACAGAGTAGCTTCGCTCTTTCAGGAAACATTCAGCTCATAGCTTACAGCCCTGTTGAGGTTTCTTGTCCTTCAAACAGGTGTGGTTGTGAGGCAGGCACCTCCAGCTGGCAGAGTACCCTGCCCATGCTGGTAGCCTTGGATTGATCAGGGGCTTTCTTTTCCTCTTCTTTCTTTAAATTTATTTATTTATTTGCAAGCAGAGAGAGAGAAGTGAGGCAGACAGAGAGAGAGAATGGGCACGCCAGGGCCTCTACCACTGCAAACGAACTCCAGATGTATGTGCCCCTTGTGCATCTGGCTTACCTGGGTCCCGGAGAATTGAACAAGGATCCTTTGGCTTCGCAAGCAAATGCCTTAACTGCTAAGCCATTTCTCCAGCCCTGGTCAGGGGCTTTTTGCTGGTAAAGTCAGACAACGAAGAAGTCTGACAGGTGGGAGAGAAGAAACGAAAGGTATTTTCCCCCTTGCTCCTCCTTCCCTGCCAACCCTTACCCCTAGCTGAGACTCTAGTTTGAGCCTCCACTAGCTGACAGTGGACAGCAGTGTACTTGGTGTTCTTTGAGCCATTGTGTCCCTCTGAGGCCCTGGGACAGCCTGTGCTCAGGGCAGTCACCTGCCACACAGTACCATTGCCCCTTGGAAGGGCTTGGCTCTATCTCCCACTCTTGGCTAGTGCAGCCTGGAGCGTGGTGAGCTCTGATCTTATAGGGCAGGGAGAAAGCCCACTATGTGTTCTAGGCTGAGCCTGAGGTCAAACAAGGATATTTCACATGTCACTTAATGATGTCACCTTTCCCAGAATGCATTGCTTCACAATTCCCTTGTTGATTCCCCTGAACATTGTAGAGTGTGTTACACAATCTCAGAGGACTGAAATGTCCCAGCTGATATGATCTTAAGGGAACGCTGCTCATATTCAGTCCATCATTTTCTGTGCATGTGATATGTAGAATATGTGTAATTGTGTGTACTATGCTGTATCATCCGGGGTATATGTTTGTGTGTAGAGTATGTGTGGTGGGATGCATGCATGTGTGTATACAGATGTACACACACTGTGCATATACATGTGGAGGCCAGAGGAGAACGTCAAGCACCCTTCTCTATTGCCCTTATGCAAACTTCCTTGAGATGGGGTTTCTCCCTCAATCCAGAGCTGCTGTTTTTGTTTTCCAATCAGTAAGCCCAAGCAATTCTCTGGATTCCACCTACCTTGGACTGGGATTACAGATGTGTATGGTCATACCCAGCTTTCTACATGGCTTCTGGGAAGTCCAACTCAGGCGGTCTCAGCCCTCCCAGACCTTCATGCTTAAGCAACAGATTTTATTAATGGCTGAGCCATCTCCCCAGCCTTGGCCGAACTATTTAATGTGGTGCATTATTACATAAAAATCCGTGTGGAGTTTAACAAAAGACATACAACAAAACACATACAAACTGTATCAGGGGCACACTAGTACACTGTTAAAATAATTATAGGAGGATAATCATACATTTTACTTTATAATATTAGCAAATTCATTTGCCATTATAATAACAATGAAACTTTTATGATTTTTAATTGAGGCAGAAGATAAAGGCCTAGGTGCCATTACCAACTTCTCTTTATATTTTAAATAAATGGAAGTGTTTTATCACTCAGAAAAAATGACTCTCTCATTCCCAGGGGGGAAAATTTTTAAATACATAAATATTTATAGAGATAAATGTGTATAAACTATAGAGGCTCAGCCTAGCATCTCAAATGCATGCTTGTTCTCACTTCCCTGATCGGCACAAATAAAGCCCCGTCATTATCCATTACATATCCCATTGAAAGGGTCTTTTTCTTAAATTCATCTCAAGACATTTTTAACACAGAGTTAGCCATTAAATGGCTGCAATTTTATGCATACAAAATAAGACAGACTCATGCCCCCATTTATCTGTGTAAATATCCATTGAGTGTATGCATAAGATGCTGTCTGCCTTCTAGAGGCCCAGAAAGGGCAAATCTATCCCAGTCCAGGGAGCATAGTATTCTATGTGTCCTGATGTTCCCAAGGACAGTGAGGCCATTACAGACAGCAAAGGTCACTGTTGATGGCCAGTCCGTGTGAATGGCCTCACTGGGTCTAAGCACCTCAAGTGAAAACAATGAGATCTCCTCACAGAAGATCCTGCCATTCTACAGCACAGTGCTTACCGGTTTGGGAGGCGGCAATGGAACCCCAGCAATAGGGCCTTGGTCTTCACTGCCTGTGGCCTCCACCCAGCCCACAATCCAAACTCTAAACTGTGCGCCGGCTGATTGTCAGCCAGTGACACCTCTTCAGGCCAAGACGGCAGCTGGACTAGGAAAGGGCAACCATTGCATCCTGAGAATGCACAGGGATCCAAGAAAGGAGGAGACAGACAACACATAAATTGTCATGAGGAAACCACAGCCAGAAATCTGAGAATGAGTCACAAAAAAAAAAAAAAAAAAACCAGAAGCTAGAATAAAATGCATGTTAAAAGCTTTCCATGCGGGGGGGGGGAGGCTTGAAGGGATACTTGTTACCCGAGATAATTTAAGGATACTGTCACCAACATGACCACAGTAAAACTATGCCCACTTAGGAGGGAAACTGAATTATAATAAATCTGAGCATGTGTGACACACACACACACACACACACACACACACACACACACACACAGCGGGGGGCATGAAACATGTGTAGCTGAGCCTGAGACTGTACCAGAGGTCCACTGCAAGTCATTTGCTAAGGAATAGAAAATATTAATTAGAAGGAAGAGCTAAAACTGGGGAGACGGTCCAGTGGACAAAATGCTTGCCCAGATAAAGATGAGTACCTGAGTTCAGATCCCCAGGACCCACATAAAGCCAGACACTGTAGTGCTAGCATATACAAAATCCCAGTGTGCCTATGGCAAGAAAGGAGGGTCCTCTGAAGCTAGTCATGGGCCAGGTCGTCTGAAGAAGCAATGACAAACAATGGGAGACCCTATGGAAAGAGAGAAAGAAAGAAAGAAAGAAAGAAAGAAAGAAAGAAAGAAAGAAAGAAAGAAAGAAAGAAAGAAAGAGAAAGAGAGAGAGAGAGAAAGAAAGAAAGAAAGAAAGAAAGAAAGAAAGAAAGGGAGAGAGAAAGGGAGGGAGGAAGGAAGGAAGGAAGGAAGGAAGGAAGGAAGGAAGGAAGGAAGGAAGGAAGGAAATAAAGAGAGAGAGAAAGGAAGGAAAGAAGTAAGGAAGAAGAAAGGAAGGAAGGAAGAAAAGGAGAGAGAAAGAAAGAAAGAAAGAAAGAAAGAAAGAAAGAAAGAAAGAAAGAAAGGAAGGAAGGAAGAAGAAAGAAAGAAAGAAAGGAAGGAAGGAAGAAAGAAAGAAAGAAAGAAAGAAAGAAAGAAAGAAAGAAAGAAAGAAAAGAAAGAAAGAGAGAGAGAGAGAGAGGAAGGAAGGAAGGAAGGAGAGAAAGGAAGGAAGGAGAGAAAGGAAGGAAGAAGAAAGGAAGGAAGGAAGGAAGAGAGAGAGAGAGAGGAAGGAAGGAAGAAGAAAGAAAGGAAGGAAGAAAGAAAGAAAGAAAGAGAGAGAGAGAGAAAGAGAGAAAAGAAGAAAGGAGGGAATGAAGGAAGGAAGAAAGAAAGAATCTGGACTGGAGAGATGAGAGATGGTTCAGTAGGTACAGTACTTGCTATACAAGCATGAAGACCTGAGTGATGAAGACCTGAGTGAGGACCCTCAGGACTCACGTACAAGTGCTGGTGGTGTGCAAATGTGATCCCACCTGTGGGGAGGCGGTGACAGAGATTTGACGGGACTCCACTGTCAAGCAGTCCAGCAAGATCGGTGAGCTGTGGGTTCAGTGAGAGACCTAGTCTCAAAAACTAAAGTGAAGAGCATTTGCAGAAGACACTGGGCAGCTACTGCTGCCCTCCCCATGAGCACACACACATGTGCACTCGCACACACATATGTACACAAAATAAACACCCTACGACTTCTGCACACCAGCACATGCATATATAAGTGCACAGATTCACATGTTATACATATATGATGATTGTATCAACTTGCTGAGGAAAACCAAAAATTTTTCCAACCCAATTTGAGTTTACCTCCTATCGGACCCTGGAGCCTGCATGCGCAGAGCTTCCCCTAGAGAGCAGGGGCTTGCTTCACTGGAGAGGGGGGCAGCAGAAATGGCTGTGGAGTGGCAACTGTCATTGCGGTGACAGGTCTCTTCCCCTGCAAGATGGAGCTGTGTGGTATGCACACCCCGGTGCAGGTCCACATGGGTTCTAAAAAGAGGGATTCAGTAGATGGTGCGCAGGGTGAGGACCCTGAGTAGTCAGACATGAGAGAAGTCGCAGTAAGTTGCAATCGGTAGCCAGGAACACCTGCAGATGGGACACAGATGAGTCTGCCGTGGGTGAGGTGGTGGCAGAGGAGTCCCAGCCTGCATCAAAGAGCCAAGCCCCAGGTGATACCAATTCTGCCTTGTCGGTAGGGGACAGGGGACTCCCATGACATCCTGGTCTTTCCCTAGGGAGGAGAAGACACATCGAGTGGCCAGGAGGAAGGGAGAGGGAGATGGCGTCATCCACCTCCTTCCAATTAATAGGTACTTACTTGGTGACATCCAGTAAAGTAGGGCCCACAGTGGCGTGGTCTCAGAGGCCCTCTGAGGGGGTGATAGCATGCCACACTTGGCCTACCCTGAGCAACTTTGTTGTCCTGGTATAGACAAATCTATTGCCATTTCTCATCCTTGGTTGTACAAGACTTGATGAGCTTTGAAGTTTTCCCTGTAATGTATTTCTTACCCTCAAGGAAACTTTCAACCTACACAAAAGATGTGTGCCTCAGTGTCCCACCCCCCGTACTAAGACTTGTAGACAATGGAAACCATCCTGGGGAAGTAAACTGTCATCAGCTTAGAGTGTTTTATAAGTGCTAATTTTTACTTCAGTGAATTATTGTTACTTTTTTTTTTTTTTTTCCAAAAGAGGGAAATAAAACAGCATAAGCAGAAAAGAATTGTTTTATGGGCCCCTGGCTGAGGCTTCTGAACTCACTCATGACGTGCAGGGAAACATTAGCTGTGGTAATTATATAACGATGTCTCACTGTATAACTATTATCTTTCTGATCGTCGCTTCTCCTCGGTGAGGAGAACTGGAAAAATTAACCCTGTCTGTCCTGAGCTTGTAGACATTTCCAGGCCCTCAGACCACCACAGGCCTTGGATTTCATGAGGCAGGGAGGAGGGGCGGGTAAAGCCCAAAGTCACTTCTCACGTTACCCATATTTCTAAGCTTCTCGATATATCACAAGTACATGGTATAAGGCTTCTGATTAAAGCAGGTGAAGATCAATGAAATAGTAGGTATTTGAACACAGACACATTTAAGGTAGAACAAAATGAGTTGTGTCTGATTCCTGTTTTGTTTTTGATATGTTTGTAAGACTTCAGTATCGACAGCTTTCACACACACACACACACACACACACTAGACTGTGACCATAATCCCATTCCACCATCTTCCTTTGCCCTCTCCCCTATCCCCCACCACTGAATCCTTTCTTTGTTCCAATCAGTCCCCCTTCAATTTTGATGTCATCATTTTTTTTGGTTGCTCTCATATTATGCAAAGCTTGTGTAGACAGAGTCAGCCACTGTGAGGTCACAAATACAACAGCCACTTTGTGTCTGGAAGGCAGTATTCTGGAACATTCATCCCCATGCTTTGGCTCTTGAATTCTTTCTGCCACGTCTTCAGCAATGGTCCCTGAGCCTTGGAGGATGTGATAGAGAAGTCTCACTTGGTACTGAACACTCCCCTGCCCTTTCTTCTCAGCACTTTGATGAGTTGGGAGTCACCCCAGTGGTCACCGCAATCTGAAAAGAGAAGCTTCTCTCACCAAAAGTGAGAACAGCACTAATATATGGGCATAAATGTAAATATTTTGTGGGCAATTTGGTAGGCATACTATATCTATTTAGTCAAACAACAGTAGTGGCTTCTCTCCCCAGCCCTCAGGGGTTATGACCTTCCCAGCCATGGGTAGTTTCTGATCTTCACTGTCTTTGAATCTATCCAGGCTTCCAGGATCAGGAGAGGCTGGGAAACAGTCATGCACTATCTGAAGGGCAAGCCGACAAAGGCAAGGTATGATCTGTCAGAGCACCACCCCCTGCAGCCACAGCAGGATCAGCAATGCTGGGGAAGAGGGGAAGAGGCAGAGGCAGATACACTCAAGGTCATTGTTGTGAGTTAGGGGAGTGAGGAGAGATTGCATGGGAAGCCAGTGCTCCAGGTAAGCACATCCACAGGGCTGGCAGGAGAGGACCACACTGAGTTCTATTCTAGTTGCAACCATCTGATTCTTCAGGAAAGAAAGGCAGCCCCTCAAGAGCTGCTCACCACCACCGGGATGTCTGCGTGCAAGCAGAGCACTTGGCCGCTGCTCCAGGCTGCCATTGCTGGGCCTCTCGGCAATCCCAGGAGAGTCCTGCTGCCTGGTGATGGTGATGGAGAATACTAGTGTCCGACTTCCTGTATGTGTATTCCTGCGTGTGTGTGTGTGTGTGTGTGTGCGTGTGTGCGAGCACACATATGCGCATGCATCTGTATGTGTGCATGCATCTGTATGTGTGCATGTAGGTAAGGGCTTGTGCTTTTTTTAATTTAAATTTTATTTTTTGACATTTTCTTTTATAAGAATGTCTGTTTGGGGGCTGGAGGGATGGCTTAGTGGTTAAAGCATTTGCCTGCAAAGTCAAAAGACCCAGGTTTGATTCCCAGGACCCATGTAAGCCACATACACAAGGTGGTGCATGTGTCTGGAGTTCATTTGCAGTGGCTGGAGGCCCTGGCGCACCCATTCTCTCTCTCTCTCTCTTTCTCTGTCTCTCTCAAGTAAATAAATAAAAATGAAAAAAATGTTTTTTTTTTTTAAAAAAGAATGTCTGTTTTTATTTTATTTATTTGCAAGCAGAGAGAGAGAGAGAAAGAAAGAGAGAGAGAATGGGTGCATCAGGGCCTCTAGCCCCTGCAAATGAACTCCAGACACATCAGACACATGTGCCACTGTGCATATGGCTTTATGTGGTTACTGGGAAATTGAACCCTGGTCATTATGCATTGCAGCCAAGTGCCTTAACCATTTAGCCATCTCTCCAGATCAAGGCTTATGCTTTCACCCACTTAAAATGTAGTACTCAGAGCTAGGAGTGGGCTCAAAGTGATTGCCACGCAAGTAAGAGGACAGCTTGGCTCCCCGGCACCCACATAAAATCCAGGCAAGGCAGCACATGCCTGTGAGCCTAGCACTGGAGACAGGATCCCCAGGATGTCCTGCCTAGCTAGACTAACAAACGCAGTGAGCTCACAGTTCAGTGAGAGAACCTACCTCAGAAAATAAGGTGGGGGCTGGAGAGAGAACTCATCTATTAAAGCACTTGCCTGCAAAGCCAAAAGACCCAGGTTCGATTCTTCAGTACCCATATAGTGCCAGACACAGACACAAGGGGGCACATGTGTTTGGAGTTTGTTTGCAGTGGCTAGAGACCCTGGCATACCTATTCTCTTTCTCTCTCTCTTCCTCCCTCCCTCCCTCCCTCTCCCTCTTAAATAAATAAATAAATAAATAAATAAATAAATAAATAAATAAGGCAGGGAGTGATGGAAGAAGACACACAAGGTCAACCTTGGGCCTCCACATGCATGCCTCCAGACTGTACACTATATGGATCTTCACACACATGACATGTGAACATACACACAGCACACACAAGTACATATGCCAAAGAAATCAGCGCTCTTTTATTTTGGCTGTCTATGCAGTTATATGCTGTATATGTAAAGATTTTCTATGGTGATGTATATATATCTATGTGCATGTGTGTGAAAATTCCATGCACTTAGGCACACACATATAGATATATATGCACGGCCATATGTGCGTTATAGGTACATGAAATTTACCATGATTAACACACCGGTCAGCCCTTTCTTCCCTAGTGTTTGCAAACTCTTTCCATCAGCTGAGCCTATGTTGGGGATGATGCCATTAGCACATGTGTGTAACCACAGGATGCTTGGTGGCAATGGGGCAGTACAAAAGAAAGAACCAGGCCTTGCTTGGACTCAAAAGCAAGTAGGTTTCTAGTAAGCCTCTGTGGCTGGCACCGCGTCAAACTAGGAAGGAATAAAAATTCTCCCATTCAGCAGATAGCCCCCATCCACCCACCCAAGTAGGCATGGCATGATTTCGCTGAGATGAACTTCCAGACCAGGCACAGTTATGGAGGAAGGGATATTATTTATTGAAGCTTACAGATCCAGGGGAAGTTCCATAATAGTGGAAGAAGCGGCCTGCTTCCACAGATCCAAGCAAGAGAGAAAAACCAAGCTGCCAGCTACACAGCACACTTCAGGAACTCCTGCTAGGCACACTTTGCATATCTTTACAATGGAATCTCAAATCCACCACCACACCTTAAGACCGGCCCCCAGTGACATTGCCTCTAGCAAGGTGATTGCAGATGCAAACTATAACTAATAAAATATTGAATATATTGGGAGACATATATTCAAACTACCACATTCCACCCCAGGCCCCCAATAGATTTATAACTATCACACATTGTAAATTGTACTCAGTCCAATTTCAAAGGTTCTTACAGCCTTGACCAACTTAAGATAGTGAGTCCTGTAAAATCAAACAAGTTAAATACTTTCAACATGTAAAGGCACAGAGTAAACATTTTAACTGGTATAAGGCATAGCAAGGAGAGACTAGAATAATGCAAACTTAACCACCATCAGCAGTCATCAAACTTCTGCAGTTCAAGTTCAATATAACCAGAGACTGACAGTCTCCAGGTTTTCCAATTCCGCCCCTCCAGCTGGGCAGAGTCGCCAGGGAAAACTTTCATCCCATGCCAACACTGCACTCCATGGTAGCCCTTTTGCACAGTCCTGGTATATCCAAAACATCTTCAGGTCTCCATGCAAACCACGGTCCATCTTGCAAAGGCTCTTCCAGCCTATTCCTGAGGGACTTCATGCCCTGCCTTCATGCTGCATCTCAGCAGCGGCTCCTGGAACCGTGTGCAACTCATGACCACTCCATGCATTTTTCATATTTCCAAAACTAATACCAGGTGTGCAGGACACAGCCATATTCTTAATCCAGGGATGAAATAAACCACAGCCTTGAAAAGCAGGTTCCTTCTCCAGTCAGCTCTTTCCAAGAATTTGCATTTTTAAAAGTCTTTCCTCAGGCATCCCTCCATTGTTTTAATGTAAATCAAGTCTGGCCACCTTCCTTCCACCTTCCTTAAGATTGCTAATGTGTTTGACAATAGCAGTTAAACCAGCCTCAATGCCTCTACTTTTAACTTGCTTCAGGTTTTCCAACTTAAAATCTTAAAATCTCAGTCCGATATCTTCAGCCAAGCACATCAGTCCATTACAAATTTAACCTTGATCAAACTTTCTGGACCTGGATAGTGGAACGTAGCCATCCCTTATGCCAGTAGCCCAGTTCCAACAAAGTCCTCTGCAGTCTTTCCTTCCCCTTAGAAACCTCATACGCCAAGCCTCGAAGTTCAGTACTATCTGCACTTAGCATTCTCAAACTCTCATCAGAATAGTCCATAAAACTTGGCTTACCGCTCCAGAAGGCATCTTCTGCATGCACCAAGTTGCATGCACCAAGTCCATGCCCATTCCTCCAAAACAAAGGTTCCAAAAGACGAATATCCATACCATCTGGTTCATCTCACCCCACACTCCTCGGTACCACTTTACTGTAGCAGACAGCTTCAGGTTCGCTGAGATGAACTTCCAGACCAGGCACAGTTATGGAGGAAGGGATATTATTTATTGAAGCTCACAGATCCAGGGGAAGTTCCATAATGGCAGGAGAAGCTGGCCTGCTCTCCACAGGGCCAAGCAGAGAGAGAGAAGCCAACCAGCCACCACAGCACACAGAGCAAAATTACAGCCAAAAGGTCACACAGCACACTTCAGGAACTCCTGCTAGGCACATTTGCATATCTTTACAATGGACTCTCAAACCATCACCACACCTTAAGACCGGGCCCCCAGTGACCTTGCCTCTAGCAAGGTGATTGCAGATGCAAACTATAAAATAATAAAACACTGAATATATTGGGGGACATATATTCAAACTACCACAACTTGCTATTTGGATTGTATGATTATTAGTGTTAAAACATCTTTTGAAAACATACTAATCAGGGCTGGAGAGATGGCTTAGTGGTTAAGGCGCTTGGCCAGTGAAGCCAAAGGACCCAGGTTTGATTCCCCAGGACCCAGGTAAAGCCAGATGCACAAGGTGGTGCATGAGTCTGGAGTTCATTTGCAGTGTCTGGAGGCCCTGATTTGCTCGCTCTCTGTCTCTCGCTCTCTCTCTCTCTCTCTCTCTCTCTCTCTGTGACTATCAAATAAATAAAATAAGTAAAACTTTAAAAAATCATAGTATTTAGATTGTCACAAAAGAATTTCAGATGAGAATTTTTAAAAGTGCAATCTCAAAGAAAAAAAATTGTATTACTTTGTATTTTTCCCAGATTCCCAAAAAATGTTCAATAAGTCAGGAGTCAGCCACAGACCATAAATTTATAACAGGGTGAAGATCTATGGGCACAAAATGCTCAAAGCCTGGAAAATTTGAAGCGAGGAATTTCGCTGGCATTCCCCAATGCTTTGGCTTACGATGATTCTCCAGGCATTTTCCATTTCCAATGAGACTGTCATACTTGTTTAAATAGAAGATATGAAGTCATTGCTCCGTATAACTTCTCCGATGCACACTGCAGAGGGTCTGTGAGTCTCATGAGAATGCGACCACATACTCATCTGTGAGACCTGTGCTGTGTGAAGTGTAAACCGTGAGTTTAGGAGACTCCAGTCGTGATGATGTGTTTTAAGACCCTGAGTCAGGGTCTCAACAAACAAATACACTGTTACATCCGCTCAAGTTAACATTATAGGCAGAAATGCACTGGATGTTGATGAAGTTAGTGGCACTTCCTGTACAATTAGGAAAGATGTAGGATTGTAGTGATGGCATGTTAGTAATTTTCTATGCCAAGCTATCGTGGGCCCATGCTTGATAATGTGAAACACCCACCGTACTTGTGATTGATAAATTTCTAAAATATTCCTGAAAGAAAAGGGACTTAGTATGAACACGTTTCAGTTTTAAAACCAGCCTTATCACAATTTGTCTTACCAGAACTATTGGCAAGTTTCTTGAACTATAGCTTGCTAACAGTACATCCATTTGCCTAACCCTATGCATGGAAAGAAGTGAATAAGCCGAAACGCAGTGCACGCTTCTTGAATCATTTTCAGCAAGATGGCTTTTTATCTAGGTAAACATTGTTCCAAGATAAATTAAGACAGTGGCTCCAGATAGGATGTAGCTACAACCTTCATTACAAATAAGTCATTAAACATTTCAAACCCACTTCCCTGGGATCGGTGGCGGCACTGCTGAGACAAACCTGGGAGCCTCTGTGTAAATCTAGCCTGCTTATTCTTGAATGAGCAGCCAGTGTTACTTGCAACTTACCCCAGTACATTTTAATTTACTTTAAGTGCTTCACATGCAAGATTAACCCTTTTGAAAAAAAAAAAAGTACAAAAAAAAAATTAGCAGCTTCTACGGAGATCCTGGGGACTAGAAGCACACTGTACCAAGTCTGGGCACTGTGGGCTGCAGGGCAGCACGGGCTGCAGCCATAAGCCATGTCGGGGGACACACTGCCATCTAGTGTCTACATAGGGCATCGCAGGCCTGGGAGAGGGGTAGGCCGCCTTTGGGGAGCAGATGCACCAGGCAGGCAGGATTGTAGAACACCCACCTTGGGGCCAGCCATCCCTCTGCATTTGCTATGACCTTAAGAACCACCAGCCCCTAGCTGAAAGCGTTGGGATCCCAATGGCAGGATGGAGAACAGGTTGGGGCACTTGTGGGTCATAATAGTGGGCAAGCTAAAGAGGGAATTACCCAGATGGAGGGTGTAGAAAGCAATCACCCAGGAGGGCTAGAAACAACTCCAGATATGAGCAGTAAGGTCTGCTGGTGGGGCTTTCCTTTGCCCTTAGAAATACCCCGATACCCTCAGACATCCCTTTCTGTCTCTATTGAGCCACGGGCCACATTTCACAAGTTTCCCTGTAATTAAAAAAATACAGGATCACAAAAGGGCTGGGATGACTTTGAAAAGCAATCAAATGTTCAGGTTATAATAAAACACTGTACCCTGTAAGTAGTAAATCAATTTTTAAAAAATTATAAAAATCGATTTTTCTAATTTCAAATTCACAGAATTATTTTGTATCATCCTGCCTTGATAAGGGGGACTTAACTTGAATATTCCTTTTTGTTAACTATTCTCCAAATATTGAGCAGCTAAAATTTTAACATTAGACATATCACTGAGCACACGTAGAAACCCTCAAGCAAAGATAGAAATATCATAGGTGTTTATATTTCTATAACTAATATTGCAATGAGCAGAAGCCACAAACCATCCACTACATGACACTTACTTTAAATATTTTAAAATACACTTAATTATTTTTCTTTACACTGGGCTACATTGAGTCAGGGAAAAATGGAACCTATTTTCCAATAAAACTTTCACGTGCAATACTGTTCTTATGGTGATATATGGAAGACTCATCTTGGGTCCCACTGAGGCTTCGACCACAGGTCTATAAAGGGATATGAGAGCAGATCTATCTGTGTCCATATTGTCCTCAGCTCCCCAGGGTTTCCCCAACTTGTGCAGTGAGTGCAAGAATGGACACGTTTTAACACCCAACTTGTGTTCTCTCTTCCTTTTCTAAAACTTCTTTTCACAAGTCAGAGTCAGTGATCCCTAATCTTATGCAGGTTTCTGCCTTCCTGTTTATCTGTCAGGAAGCCCTGAGTTCCCAGGTCTGCAGCATAGTCCCAGGATTGCCTTGGAAGGCTTTGGTCATCATAGATGGTGATGAAGATGCAAATTAGACAACATGACTGCTGGTGGGAAAGACCACACACTTCCTACCTGCCTCTTTATGGGTAAGTACTTTGAGTAATCTATACATGACACATTCAAAACAATTAATTTGGTCCTAGGAAAACTGGAATTTCATTTCTTGGATTATTGACATGAAAATACTTTGTTTTAATTTTTATTCACTTGTGTGTGGTGGGAGGCCTCTTGACATTACTAACAGAATGCCACTTTTTGCCTCTGGCTTTATGTGGATGGCTGGGGATTTTAACTCAGACCAGCAGGCTTTGCAAGCAAGTGCTTTTAACCACTAAGCCAATTTTCCTTGTAACTGTTCTCCATCAAAGGATGTTCTGAGCATGCACATGTGGCTACATTCTGATTCAGCTAATGACAATAAAAAAATATATATTTTTAAAAATTTAAGTATGTGTTTCTTAGTAAAGAAATCAGATGTGTCTATAGTGAAAATCTTTATTGTATCTCTGTGCTAAAAACCTAAGGTTTTTCTTTTAATTGATTTACTGTTATTTTTAACTTCTGAATATACATGTATATATATATATATATATATTAAGAATTTCATTAATATTTTGAAATAACTAGTGAAAATTCTTTAACTTCAGATTTCCATGGAAATTGAAATGGAGATTATAAAGGTCTATAGTCAAAACATGATGAGAACAAAAGAAGTTACAAGTTAGAGACCTGTGCGGAAAGAGAGTTCCCTGGTGTTTTTCTCTTTTTCCTCCTCCTCCTTCTTTTATTTATTTGCTTCTTGCTTTGTTTGAGACAATGTTTCATTATATAGTTCTGGCTGGCTAAGAGTTCATTATGTGAACCAATCCTTTGAATTTATGGAAATCCTCTTGCCTCTACCTTTTGAGGCATACCCTACCACACCAGGCTTTATTTTATTTTATTTTTATTTATTTGCAAGCAGAGAGAGAGAGAGAGAGAAGAGAAGAAGGGAAGGGAAGGGAAGGGAAGGGAAGGGAAGAGGGAAGAGAAGAGAAGGGAAGCAGACAGAGAGAGAATGGGCACGCCAGGGCCTCCAGCCACTGCAAATTAACTCCAGATGCATGTGCCCCTTGTGCATCTGGCTTATGTGGGTCCTGGAGAATTGAACCAGGATCCTTTGGCTTCGCAGACAAATTCCTTAACCGCTAAGCCATCTCTCCAGCCCCCACACCAGGCTTTTGACTCTTGTTTGTTACCAGGAAGTTATTATTTCCCAATACGTGGGGAAAGCTTGAACTCCCTGGTTCTGCAGCCTATGCATTCATTCCCTTCTAACCATTCTCCATCAAAGGATGTCCTGAGTGTGCACATGTGGACACATTCTGATTCTGCTACCAGCAATGAAAATAACCACTGGTTTGAAACTGCATCGCTTGAGCTACACCAAAAGCCTTCCATCAAAAGATCCCAGAAACAGAAAGAATGTGAGTAAGGCAGCCTCCTCCTCCTCCACTGAAGAGCCCTGTGGGATGCCTTGTGGGTGACAAGAGCCTGTGTCCTGGCCCTGGCCTCTTTCATTCCTCCTGCTGGAGACTGAAGCTCTGCAGGAAGCCGGGCCTCCGCTGGAACCTAGGCTCTGCAGGAAGCTGGGGCCTTGATGGGTCCCTCATTCCAGCACAAGGCCCCGGTGGGAAGGCAGGACGCAGGCAGCTGATTGCTATGCGCCACGCTGCCAGACTCCGAGGTATAACCTACGGGAATGGCACAGCCCTTGGTGTTGTCAAATTATTGTATTGAAACAGAGCTGTGTGAATTCTAAAAACCTTGGCCGGCAGTCAGCTCAGTCTCTAGCTACGGACAGAACACAACCCAGACAGGCCATTAAAAACACATAAATGTAACGATTTGGGTACTCATCTAGCATGCTTAGTTAAGAGTAAAAACCCAGCTGATCTCACACTGCAGAGCCTCGCTGCTGGTTTGGAAGCAGAAGCGCCTGCCATTGTTGAGTGTGACCCCCCCAAGAAGACAACGGGAAATGCCCCTGGCTTCTCTCGGCACTGATGAGTGTGTGTTTTCAGGAACTGAGATTTGAGTTTCTTTCTTGTTTTAAAACATGTGACAACATGCACACAGGAACTCGCATGTCAAGGCCCAAGTTTTCTTTTTTTTATTTATGCATTTATTTGTTCTATAGTTTTGGTTTATTCATTTCAGAGAGAAAGAGGGACACACACAGAGAGAGAGAGAGAGAGATAGAAAGAGAGAGAAAGAGAGAGAGAGACAGAGTATAGGCATGCCAGGACCTCCTGCCATTGGAAACGAACTCCAAATGCATGTGCCACTTCATGCATCTGGCTGTACCCAGGCTGTCAGACTTTGCATGCAAGTTCCTTTAACCACTGAGCCATCTTTCCAGCCCCTTTGTTTATATTTTTGCATGTGTATGTATGTGATACATACATGCACGTATGTATGAATAGACACTCATATATGTGTGGGTGCATATATATATATATGGGTGTGCAAATGTGTGTGTGCATATAGGTCAGAGGGCAACAGCCATTGTCTTCTGCAGTCACTCTTTGACCTCATTTCTTTTTTTGAAACATGGTCTCTCACTGTGCCTGGCAGTCACCTATTTGGCTAGACTAGTGATTTGACAAGTCATGGGGATGCTCTTGTCACTGCCTCCCCAGTGCTGGGATGACAGGCACACACCACCACACCTGGTTTTCACATGGGTGCTAGGGATCTGAACTTAGGTCTGCACACTTGTGAAGCAAAGACTCCACTCATTGAGTCATTTCCACAGCATTCTCCCCCCACCAGGGTGTAGATTTCTAGATCATGACCAGAGGCTAGTATCCAGATGCCCAGGTCAAGCAGCTGGCCTTTCTTGGCTTATGCTTCAGAAAAACATGGATGGTTTGAGGAGCATTTTTTTAATTTATTCATTGATTTGGGACAGAGAGAAAGAATGGGCACTTCAGGATCTCCAGCCACTGCAAACAAACTCCAGATGCATGCACCACCTTGTGCATCTGGCTTATGTAGGTTCTGGGGAATTGAACCTGGGTCCTTAAGCTTTGCAGGCAAGTGCCTTAACCACTAAGCCATCCCTCCAGCCCTTGAGGAGCATTTTAAGATCCCTTCTGTTCCCAGCAAGATCGCCACCATGGTCAGCTGGTCTTACTTTGACAGTATTGTGTTTGAGGAATGAGACATTCACCTCTTCTCGCCCTGACTGTGCTTGGGACAACCCAGGGGAGGAGGTGGAGTCATGGCAACCCTTGGTCCCGGTTGCCAAGGACAACACATACTCAGAACCTAGCGTAAGAAAAGCTGCTTCTATAAAGGGCCAGAGTCAAGCACCTTGGGCTCCGGGGTCTCAGGGGCTGTGTCATAGCTGGCCACCTCTCTGAAGCAACTTAGCAGCAGTTCCAGGCACGGGGTGTAGAGGAGCTCCAAGCCCTCAGTACCTTGCTTACAAAGCAGAACGGGGTGGCTTTGGGGCCTCAGTTTGCCTTCTCTGCTCACAATGATGGATCCCAGTTGGACCTTCAGTTGAGCTGTCTTAATTTTTGCTTTGGAAAATAGGCCCCCAAAATCATAGAATAAATGGTCTCCCGTGCCCTCTACATCTTTTCAGTTTTTAGCAGAGAGCAAAACTTCAGCATCCTATATTCCTTACCTGGTGGTAATGAGGATAGAACTCAAGACTTTTCCTCATGTGAGGAAAGTTCTCCACCACTATACACTACACCACACCTTCCCCAGTTCTTCATTCATTTTTTATTTTTTTTAATTTTTTATTGACAACTTCTATACTCATAGACAACAAACCATGATATTTCCCTCCCCCCATTCCCCTTCACAACTCCTCTCTCCATCGTATCCCCTCCCTCTCTCCATTAGTCTCTCTTTTAATTTGATGTCATCATATTTTTCTCCTACTATGAGAGTCTTGTGAAGGTAGTGCTAGGCACTGTGAGGTCATGGATATCAAGGCCAATTTCTCTCTGGACAGTTGCATTGTATGTTGCCTTTTGGGTGATCCCAGTGGTCATCACCATCTGAAAAGAGAAGCTTCTCTAACCAGAAGTGAGAGTAGCGTTAATATGTGAATATGAACATTAAGTGTAGTGCTCTCAGGGCAGTTTGGTGGGAGTAATATATACATTTAGCCAGACAAGAGCAGGCTTTATACCCCTAAGGCTCATGACCTCCCCTGCCATAGACTTTTTGACTAGGTTTTCCGTACCAGGTATGTATTCCCTCCCATAGAGCGGGCCTTCAGTCCAATTTGAGAGCCCTTGGTTTCCCCCAGAGCAGACATGTCACCATTGCACTCATTCAGTCATTTGATCTTTCTGGCCAAACTTGAGGCATTCAGTGTCCACAGTTTTCCCTGCTGATGACTTCTGTCTCCCATAGGGCTGCATGCAGTGCAGCTTTGTCCAGCTTTCAGCTGGCTGGTCTACTGGGGCAAGGTTTTCTGCTCAGCACCAGCTTGATTTCTCAGTGACCTTGCTGCTCAGGCAAGTGAAGTCTTCAGCAATAGGTTCTTACCATTTGTTTCTCATGGGAAACCAAGGGCCTCGGCAATAGCCTATAATGTTTTAGAGGCAACAGGACCTCCTTGGCCAACAACTCACCTCTAGCACTGAAAATTTTCTAGTAATAATCTATGGCTTCTTTATGTGCCATTATTCAAAAAAGTAGGTTTTCATATGTCTTATTCAGAATATCTTGAATTTTGATTGAGTTTCCCGCCCCTGCCACCCTTCTTTTACACAGTCTCTTCCTCTGGCCTCGCTTAGGCCTTGCCACTCCTTGTAATCTGTTCTTCTACTTATAATATATACATTCATTTTTAATACAGAAATACAAATTCATTTAAAATTCTTTGTTGAGGCAAGCCCAACAGACTGGCCTTTTTTAGTGCAGAGAGAGAATTAGCATGCCAGGACCTCCAGCCACTGTAATTGAACTCCAGACATGCGTGCCACTTTGTGCCCATATGCGACTTTGCATGCTTATGTCATCTTGTGTGTCTGGCTTATGTGGGATCTGAAGAGTCAAACATGGATACTTCAGCATCACAGACAAGTGCCTTAACCACTAAACTATCTTTCCAACTCTCATTTAAAACTTTTTTTTTTTTTTTTTTTTTTTTTTTTTTTTGTGGTAGGGTCTCACTCTAGCTCAGGCCGACCTGGAATTCACTATTCAGTCTCAGGGTGGCCTTGAACTCATGGTGATCCTCCTACTTCTGCTTCCCGAGTGCTGGGATTAAAGGTGTGCACCACCACAACCAGCTTTCATTTAAAAATATTTATCATGCTCATTTTCTATGTTCTTATGCATAAAATAGATATGTTTTTTGTTAATTTTTAAGTTACTATATTATTTTGGACTCATAATAATAAGTGTAAGTAGAACAAGCATTATCACAAAAGGATTTAATTTTACCAGTTGTGACAAAAAACTTGGACAAAAATAACTACATAGGCAATTATTTAAAAAACTGATTCTTCCAATTATTTGTTTAATCAAATGCTTGAAGCAAGAAAAGCAAACATAAGTTAAGTAAATGCAGAAAACAATTTCATTTTTCAATGAGCTCTGGGAAAATTGTTTTCTTGGGTGATTTTATTTACCGGACCTCTGTTTGAAATCTGTTGAGGTGAAAACAAAATCACGTGGCAGGTGATCCCAAGGCAGTGGTGACCAGGTTTTCCAGTGATATCTACATGAAAGACTGAGAAGCCACATTGACACCCAGACTGACTGCTCTAGCACCTCCCGCATGGTCCCACTCAGGATGCCACTGCTGGTGGCAATCTACTCCTTTTGGCAGGCTGACTCCCAGATCACAAAACACACACAGTAACTCCATTCTATTTAATGCATATACACGTGTACATACATTGACATGTTTTACAACCCTTGCAAAAGAATAATGTGGACGCACATGCACATATACTGATGTGTGTGTTTGTGTGTGTGTGCGTGTATACACACACACACACACACACACACACACACATATATATATATATACACATACATATGCTTAAAGTGCTTGCAGAACAATAATAAGTACAAATACTCATACATACACTAACACTCATTCATACACATATACACATATATATCAATGTATATGTATGCATATATTATATATCAATGTATATATACATATATGATATATATCATATGTATATACTCATTTCTAAAGACAAAGTTATTTGCTACCCTTATCTACATCACATTTGATCTTTCAGTTGGAAAAAAATATTAATAGGTTCCTAAACATAAGACAAATACAATTAAACGAAGAAGTAGAGCAACTGTTTTCGGGGTCAGCTATTTTTCTCATTCTAGCACGCACACTACTGTACATTTGGTGGTACTCACTTAATGCTTCTAATTAAGTGAAATGCGTTTGCTAATTCTGAATCTTCATTTACTGTAATTGTGGACCTAAGCGCTCCCAGTAGGATTCCTTCTGAGATGGTTTTAAATTCACTGTGATCGCACACATGGTGGCTGCAGGAAGAGCCCTCTAATTCCCCAGCCACATGTGTGTAGGGTGCAAGCTGTTGAGTGCCGATACCCGCCCCCTCTAAGTCTGAGTCTCTGGTGGAAGTTCTTGGCACATTGATTGCCTTCCACAATAGATGGCAGAAGTGCAGTTTGGACACCAGGCCACCGTGTGTGTAAGCACACGTCTGCTGCAGTTGATTAGTCCACTGGATGTGTCATTTTTATCACCAACGACTCAAGAGAGTGATCTTGGTGTCCTTGCGAAGCTCTGCGCCTCCTGACAGACAGCCACAGCCACTTGCAGAGGCATCTTGACAGGAGGCGTGGTGGCCATTCTCCACGCCACGCCATGCTGCTCTGTTGTGTATGGGCTTGTAGCCCAAGACACTTCACATGATGAAAAATAATGCACAGTCGAGTCTTCTGTCCCATTTTGCAATTTTTCCTCTAGTTTTTTTTTTTTTTTTTTAAATGAAGGACTGGGAGCTGATGACTCCCAGGTTGAGGAAAAATCCCAAAGAAGGGATAGTCCAGCCATCTACTCTGACAGTTCCACCTAGTACAGAGGACAGAATGCCTTCCTAGGGGACAGGGGTCTGGCCATCTGGCACCCCCATCCCGAGGGAGCAGGTACAAGGACCAGTCTGCAATGGTGACTTTCATAGCCATGAAAGGGACAGTTTCCCCAAGTCCCAGGATTATGTACGAATAGAGTGAGAGGAACTGGGGAGCCACCAATCCACTAACATCAACTCCTAGGAAAACTATGAAAAGTCAAACAGTATTTCAAACAGGGTAATAGTGGTAGCAGCAAAAAGACAAACAAATCAATGGAGAGGCAATGGACCATCCAGAATCCGGTGTCATTGTATCTGAATGTTGTATTCATAAATGAATTAGTATTTCAAATCAATGGGAGATGGGATGCGGTTCAATGGCTATTTCTGATAAGATTCATTGCCTACAGGGGAGAAAGGTGAGTTGAAGCTTCCCCTCATATCCCCTTTAAGACAGTATATTAGTCAGGGGACAGAACCATTGCAGTCAGCTACTCATTGCTGGCAGAAAGCCCCCAGCCAAAAGCAGCTTATGGGAGGACAGTTGTTTATTCTTGGCTTACAGGCTCAAGGGGAAGCTCCATGATGGCAGGGGAAACCATGGCATGAGCAGAGGCTGGACATCAGCTCCTGGCCAGCATCAGGTGGACAACAGCAACAGTGTGCCAAACACTGATGAGGGGAAGCTGGCTCTAACAGCCATAAGCCCACCCCTAACAATACACTTCTTCCAGGAGGCTCCAATTCCCAAATGGCCACCAGCTGGGGACCTAGTACTCAGGACACATATGTTTATGGGGGATAGCTGAATCAAACCACCATAGAAAGTGTCCATGCAAGTCAAAGATTAAAGATGAAAAGTAATACTATATAAGAAAAGAAGAAACAAAGATCTGATGTGCAGGTCAAGAGGGTACCCTGCAGGCTGAAGAGATGGCTTAGCAATTAAGGCGCTTGCCTGAGAAGCCTAAGGACCCATGTTTAACTCTTCAGATCCCACGTAAGCCAGATGCACAAGGTGATGCAAGATTGCAAGGTCACACAAGGTTGCACAAGAGCACAAGGTGGAGCACATGTCTGGAGTTCGATTACAGTGACTCTCTCGCTCTAGCTCTCTCTTTCTCTCTCATAAAAATTGGCCAGCCTGTTGGGCTTGCCTCAAAAAAAAAATGAGAGAGAGAGAGAGCACCCTGCTTTAAATGATGGAGAACAGACAGCAAGAGCAACCCCACCCCCCACACACACACACACAGCCCCTCTCTGATGCTCTTCTTACGTTTTTGTTGTTGTGGTTGTTGTTTTGCAAGGTAGGGTCTCACTCGAGCCAGTGCTGACGTGGTACTCTATCATTCCAGGCTGGCTTCAAACTCATAGTGATCCTCCTACCTCTCCCTCCCGAACACTAAGACTAAAGGCATGTGCCATCATACCTGGCTCCTATTCTTTTCTTTTATAAATGCCCTTTATGCCATAACTCCATCTTATGTTATTGGTTTATAGGAAAGAGCCTTTTTTTTTTTTTTTTTTTTAGGCAAGCCTAATAGACTGGCCTTTTTAAATGTGAGACAGTGAAAGTGAGAGTGAGAGAAATAGAGAATTGGCACGGCATGGCTTCTGGCCACTGCAATTGAACTCCAGACACAGGTGTCACCCTGTGTGCATGTGCGACCTTGCACATTTGCATCACTTTGTGCATCTGGCTTATGTGGGGCCTGGAGAGTCCAGTATGGGTCCTTAGGCTTCACAGCAAGCACATTAACTGGTAAGCCATGTCTCCAGTGGGAGACTGTGTTTTGAGTACTCACCATATTCCCTGCTACTTTATTGAATCAGAGTACTAGTCTACCTAGAAGTGCTTTGATCCTCCAGAGCTGTTCAGAGAGACCATCTGAAAATATACATTATCCCTTTCCCTCGACTTTTGATTCTGACATGTCACATTGATTCCCCTTATTAAATTGTATGGTTTCCAGTTACTCCCTAAGCACAATTTTATGTAGCCGTGGGGTAACAATTATTCTTTTCTTCATCCCAAATAATGTTTCTGCTGTGTCTCATGTGAGATCAAGTGAGATGCTGAGAGCTGCACTGAGGAAGATCCATCAGTTCTTATTTCCGTGGGCATTTTATTAAATCTCGAGTTGGGGTGGATTTTGGTAAAAAGCTTTTCTTTATCAAAAATGGGCAGTGTGAGTTTTCAGCTTAGATCTATTAATATGAAGTATGCTATAGTAACAAACTTCCTACTGTTGAGTCTTGTCACATTCCAGGAATGAATTACACTTAGCAGGTTCTATTTTCTTCTCTTTGTACCAGATGTAAATGTCACAATCATACTGCCTTTATAAAAATGTTTAGAAGGCTAGAGATATGGCTTAGTGGTTAAGGCACCTGCCTGCGAAACCTAAGAATGTCTGTTCAAATCTCCAGGTCCCACATTTAGCCAGACACAAAAGAGATGCAGGCACGCAATGTTGCACATACACACAAGGGGATGCACACATCTGGAATTCGTTCACAGCAGCTGAGAAGCCCTGGTGCACCCATTTTCTCTCTCTCTCTTTCTCTGTCTCTCTCTCAAATTAAAAAAAAAAATGTTTGGAAACCATGTCTTTATATGCACACTGTGGGTCAATTTTTGCATCATAAAATTATCTGGTCTAATGGTTGGTACAATGTCCCTGTTGAATGCCTAGATTTTTGTTTGTTTGCTCCACTGAAGGTAGTACTCTAGTTGAGTTTGTTGTTGTTTTGTTTTTGAAGTAGGGTCTCACTCTAGCCCAAGCTGACCTGGAATTCACGATTTAGTCTCAGGGGGGCCTTGAATCACAGTGATCCTCCTACTTCGGCCTCCCAAATCCTAGGATTAAAGGTGTACACCACCACACCCTGGCTCTAGTTGAGTTTTATATCAGTAACAACTAGCTGAAGTAAACAGCATCCTTTCAGATAATGCACTAGTTAGTTAATATCTGACTTAAGTAGCTAAATGAAAGAAGGAAGGGAGAGAGGGAGGAGGGAGAGAGAAAGGAGGGAGGGAAGGAGAAAGGAAGGAAGTAAGGGAGGGAGGGAGGGAGGGAGGGAGGAGGAAGGAAGGAAGGAAGGAAGGAAGGAAGGAAGGAAGGAAGGAAGGAAGGGAGGAAGAAGTGGGTTTATTTCAGTTCACTGCCTATGATGGTGTATATTGATCATCAACTTGACAGGAGCTGGGTCCCCAGCTGGTGGTGCTATTCGGAGAAGTGGTAGTAACCCCAGGAGTTGGGGCCTAACTGGAGGAAGTAGGTCACTGGGACCTTATCATTGAAGGGTATCTGTCTGACACATATATTTGTGCTTGAGATTTCTGTCTATTGTGGTCTAATAGCCAACTTCTGTCCCCAGAAGATGGCCCTATGACATTGGTGAGGAACACAGGGCTAGCCTGGGTTTGTGTTTCCCTGCCACTCAGGGTGCTTGGCCTTCCTCTTCCTTTCACACCAAGGATGAAAGATGTCTGTGATAGTTTAGGTCACAAATGCTGTCCCCTATGAGTGCATGTGTTGGAGGCTGGGTCCCCAGCTGGTGGTGCTATTTGGAGAAGTGGTAGTAACCCCAGGAGTTGGGGCCTAACTGGAGGAAGTAGGTCACTGGGACCTTATCATTGAAGGGTATCATGTCTCTGGCCCCTTTCTGGCTCTTTTCTGTTTCCTGGAAGCTGTGAGGGGACCACCTCTGCTATACCACACCCATTCCACTATGATGCCCCATCTCACCGATGGCACAGAAAGGATGGCATCAGTGACAAAGAATGAAACTGCCAAAACTTTGAGCCAACATAAATCCTTCTTACTCTAACTCGTTTCTCTCAGGGATCTGTCATAGTGACAAAAGACTGACTAACATGAACTCCTTTCTCTTCTGCCCTCCTCCCTCTATCCACTGCCTTCCAGCACTGTAGTCCACATCCCCGTGGAGAACCAACGTGCCAGGACCTTGCATGGTCACTTTTTTTCTGTCTATTTTTCTGAGATAATCTGTTCAGTCTTTGTGATGCCTGCCACATTTTACACGCCACAAATTCTGTGGTATTAGTGGGCACATCCTTGCCTCCGGTCTAGACTGTAGCACAGAGGAGATTGGACTCCACCTGTCTCGTCACAGTGTTGTCTCTTCAACTAAAACACTCAATCAGCAGCTATGGGAGAAATCATGAATGAATGAAGCAAGGATGAATGAATGAATGAATGAATGAACTGACATTTCTTACCAGCCCTTGGTACATTGATATTTGGAAAGAAATTTATCCTATCAGAAATTCTGTTCCCCATCTGTAATAGGAAAGAAAAATATACCTAACATTCAAAACCCATTTCTAGATTAGATACTATAAGGCAAAGTTATTAATAAGACTGCTGTACAGAGCTCAGAAAATATTTGATAAGATTGTGCCTGCTCCATTTTAGGGTAAGCTCTCCTCTCTTCCTGTGTTTTCCTTGCATGTTTCCAATCAGCTTCACTTGAGAATGAAAGCACATAGCGGCAAGCAGTCTTGCATCAGGTGGAGATGTGGACCAAATCCAGCCCAGTCAGGCCTAAGAGCAGAGTATCGGGGATACAAACTGGTAGTTCCCACTGCTGAGCATTCTAGATGAATAGTAGGAATCCGTATACCACAAGCAGAGATTCCAGGTGGAAACCAGCAGCCCCCTCACTGGACAAGAAGAGGTTCTGAGAGGAAACCAGGAGTCCACACAGTTTTTTGGGCTCTGACTTCTGTAACCACATTCTTCATTCTCACCCCAGCATGCCTGGACCCCTTGGCCTTATCATAATTGTGGCCACTGTTGGAGACTGGGTTCATGGCAGGACAGGCTGCTCTTCTTTCCCATGCCAACCCCTCCAATCGTGCTTCCCGCTCATAGAGCTGTCTCATAACGTGTCTCCCTCCACCCCCAGCCCAGTGCTCTGCTCTCTGGTCTTTGCTTAACCCGGCTTCTGGTTCGTTTCTGTGCTGACCTTCCCGAGGCCTATGGCACAGTGGACATCCACCTGGCAGGCTGTTTCATTCACTGTGGAAATTAGATTATCTTGTTTTTATTTTTAATTTTTTTATTATTTTTAAGTTTATTTTTGGAGAGAGAGACAGAGAGAGATAGACAGAGAGGGAGAGGGAGACAGAGATGGGTGCGCCAGCAGTCTCTCAGCTGCTGCGAACGAAATCCAGATGCGTGCGCCCCCTTGTGCACAAGTGCGGCATTGCACCCTTGCCTCACTTTGCATCTGGCTAAACGTGGGACCTGGAGATTGGAACCGCTGAACATTGGAACCAGTGTTCTTAGGCTTAGCAGGCAGGCGCCTTAGCCGCTAAGCCATCTCTCCAGCCCTTGTTTTTATTTTTATTCCCAGAGCTCTCGGCACATGAAACAGAGGCCAAAGGGAAGAAATATATTCCTATTTTTGAGACCAGGCGTTGGCCCCCTCCTTTCACTTTTTTTTTTCTCTTTCACTGGGCTACTGCATTCCTAGAAGAATTGGATTATCAAATTCAACCACGTGTCACAAAATTCATTGCACTCTTTGAAGTTCTGTTTTGTATGTTCATTAAAATAACTATTCAGGGCTTTTGTTGCTGTTATTGTTGAATATTCATAAGATTCTGTCTGCTTGCAGGATAATTATACTATATTAATATGATATGGATAAATAAAAGCAGCAATTATGTTTCAAGAAAAGGAATTTTTCACATTTGAAACAATATTGTTTCATTTCTTTTTAACATTTATTTTTATTTATTTATTTGAGAGAGAAAGGAAGAAGTAGATAGAGAGAAACACAGAGAGAGGTGGAGAGAGAAAAAGAGAGAGAGAGAATGGGCACAGCAAGGCCTCTGGCCACTGCAAACAAACTCCAGATGCATGCTCCACCATGTGCATCCGGCTTACGTGGGTCTTGGGGAATTGAACTTGGGTTCTGAGGCTTTGCAAGCAAGCTCCTTAAGCTCTAAGCCATGTCTCCAGCCCTAGTACTTCATTTCTACATCCTCTGCTTCATGCAAACAAGTTAGAACAGAATTTATTTCACCCCTTCCTAGCCAAGATAAGGGTGCCTTCCTCATATCACACTACTGGCTAATAAAGAGACAGACTGGCCCATTCTTAAGAAGTCAAGGAAAGAGACACCATCCTATCAAAAGACAGCTGCTTCCACTCAACTCTGAGGTTAGTAGTGAGACGTTTCAAAGTGGTTAAAGGGCTGGGGAGATGGCTTAGTGGGTAAAAGACCTTGTGGCTCAAGTTGAGTTCAGATCCCCTGAGCCCATATAAAACCGAACACAGTAATGAGTGGCAAGCTCACCCCTCCTATAGGTGACAAGGAAGGTGGAGACGGAATTCCCCCAGAAGCTCATGGATCCAGCCAGCCTGGGGTTTGCACTGGAGAAAAATAAAGAGATCCTGACTCAAACAAGGGAGACAAGTACAGGCACTCTGACACACACACACACACACACACACACACACACACACACAGTGGGATGGTCAAAGGTAGTCACTTCCTAAATCCTTCAGGTGAAGTTTGCATCACTGCTCTGAGTCACTTCCCTCTGTACACAGGCCTCTGCACAGAAGACCTGATGTCTGTGCTGGGAGCGATCTCTGCATCACCGTACAAGGTAGAGGTATAAGCGGAAGGGGATGAGTCAAGGTCCATCATCCGATGCTCACGGAAGAGCTCTGCAAAAGATGACTGGACTTTGGCTGAGTCATTTTTGTTGTTGTATGTGAGAGGGTGTTTTCAGTGTTAAATCATAAGGCATTAAAATATACGGAGTCTGCCAGGAGTGGCGGTGCTGGGCTCTCATCCCAGTACTCAAGCGGCTGAGACAGGAAGATGGTGAGTTCAATATCAGCCTCAGCTATCAGATGAATTCCTGTCTCAAAAGAGAGAGAGAGAGAGAGAGAAACAGATAGCGATTGGGAAATAGAGGGGAGAAATAAGAGAAGGAGAGGGAGGGAGGATGGAAAAGAGAAGAGGGAAGAAAGCAGGAAGGAGTGGGAAAAGGAAGAAAGGAAGGAAGGAACCTTGAGTTTGAAAACACTGGAAACCTAATTGAAGCTATTGTGTATCTATGTTTAATATTGCAATGTTTCCAATAGTTTTCAAGTTGAATATGAATGAGATATGATGTATT
This sequence comes from Orientallactaga sibirica, assembly GCA_036365145.1. Taxonomy (NCBI): domain Eukaryota; kingdom Metazoa; phylum Chordata; class Mammalia; order Rodentia; family Dipodidae; genus Orientallactaga; species Orientallactaga sibirica. The sequence goes on from JAEOAD010000061.1 coordinate 6,386,848, forward strand.
TGAAGAATGTCTTCCCAAGGCACATCAGCTACTTGTATAAGTAGCTTACTAATAAATAAAACTAAAAAAAAAAAACAAGGAGATGATTTTAAGCAGACAGGAAAGAAGAAACGTCCACAAGGTGGGTCCTTGTGAAAGGGAAACTTTCCTTCCTGGGATGTTTGCATTCAACCAAAAAAAAAAAAAAGATCTACTTAACATATTGCAAAAAGATCACCTACATCATAAGGCACAATGCTTGGTGACTACACTCAAGGCGTACTTGTAAACAGTTCACCATCCATATGAGAGAACATCATGAGTGGTGTTTCCCAGTGAAAATCTCGGGTTCAATGCTATGTATGTGCTTTCATCCATTTGCTGAATGGTAGGAGGTGAAGCGTGTTCAAGTGTGTGGGAACCACAGGTAACACCACCCGATTTAATCACCACTCAGAAACCTAACTCTGTGCTTGGTCAGGGAAGGAGTAGGATGTGACACAGCTGATCAGTCTGTGCTTCTGCTGTGGGCAAGGGTTCACGTGGCCCTGTCCCTGGCCCAGGCAAGAGAAACCCCACCCTACCCTCAACCCATCTGGAGGCGGTTAACTCTGGAGGGCCAGCATCGTGACCACTGGACAACTCCTTCGTTATTTTCATCTCCAAGGTTCCTCGGCAGGATCTGAAAATGATGCAGGATCTGAAAATGATCAGGCTAATGATTGATTGGTAATTTAAAGAGATTGACAGAAATGGACCTGGATCTCAGGCTAATGATTGATTGGTAATTTATGAAGCTTCTCTTTTCAAAGACTGGGATGAAAATTAGTGCTGGTGAAGGGTGCCATGGACCTGTAACCAGTGCTCAGGGTACTGGGAAGAGGGGGGTGGAGACAGGAGAATCCTGCAGCTGCCCAGACAGAGAGCTCACTCTTTGCAAGACCCTCAAAATAGAGTCTAGCCTAATAGAGAGAGACTAATGGAGAAAGGGAGGGATATGTGAACTAATGACTGACTATCTCAAAAAGCAGTGAAGAATGTTTCTGAAGAGCTACACCCAACATTGTTCTCTTGGCCTCCATGTGCACACACACAGACATGCACACCAGCACACACACATGTGTGCCCACGCATACAAACAGGCACACACACATCAATCAACGTCACTCACACACCACAAAAGATTAATAAGGAAACTAATCAGTTACTTTTTTTAAAAAATCACTTAGAATATGTTATACAGAGCAAGCAATCAAATGGCTGTGACAACCACAATGGCAGCCATAAGAAGACAATGTCTGTCTGGGTATTTTGTTCTCTTTTGTCATAATAGCTTCCTTACTGGGCTGGAGAGCTGGCTCAGCAGTTAAGACACTTGCCTGTGAAGTCTAAGGACCCAGGTTTGATTCCCCAGGACTCCCACATAAGCCAGATGCACAAGGTGGCACATGTGTCTGGAGTTCTTTTGCAGTGGCTGGAGGCCCTGGTGCACCCATGCTCACTCTCTCTCTCTCTCTCCCTCCCTCTCTCTCTCAAATAAATAAATAAATAAATAAATAAATAAATAAATAAATAAATAAAAAGATTTTAAAAAATGTCTTCCTTATTGCTGTTGTCAGTGTGTTTCTCCTCGGGGGGGAGGCAGTGTGTCCCAAGGTTTACTCCCCACCTGTAGGAACACAGACCGGCTTCAGAGATCAATTGGCTGTGTCTTTGGGATGAAGATGTACTGCCACACTGGGGCTGCCTAGCTTTTCTGCCATCCCGTCACCCTCTGAAGAGCGACACACCAGGATTTAACAAGCTGAAAGGGATTGAGTAGAGAGCAGCAGAAACGATTAAAGACTCGGAAAATAGGAGCTATGAAGGAAGATTAAAGGATCTGCGCTCACTTAGCCCAGAGCGGGAAGCTGACCTAATAGCGTCTTCAGGACCTGAAGGGCTATCATGTGGAGGAGGGGACCAGCTGCTCCCTCTCACGCCAAGCACACGAAGAGGAGGAAGCTGGCTTAGGCTTCGATGGGAGGGTTTAGAAGAACTGGAGAGAGCTTCCTTCAGGGAGGGCTGGTTGCTCAGGCATGGAGGACGTGTCTCAGGGAGGGAGGTGGCCTCTGTGGAGAGGCCTGGCTTCCTCAGAGGAAAATTGTACTGGCTGCTATGTCACCAAGCAATGTCCCCAGCACTACACTTTCGTGTTTGTTGGTTATTATCCTAATTCTTAGGAAAAGTCTATGTAAACCTGTGGTCAAACACACACACACACACACACACACACACCATTACAGGAAGGGCACCAGACACTTGGCATAGCTCCTGGAGGTACCACTGTGGTCCGCATATCTATGACAGGAGGCCCATAATGATCACATCAGAGACCTACCTAGACGTTCGTCCTAAGGAAGGGAACAAAGGAATCCATTCCATCTTTGAGTTCAACTTCTCTTCAATTGATAATTTTTCTTTCTTTCTTTTCTTTTTTTTCTTTCTTTCTTTTTTTTCTTTTCTTTTTTTTTTTTTTTTTTTGACTTTTTGAGGTAGGGTCTCACTCTGGTCCAGGCTGACCTGGAATTAACTATGTAGTCTCAGGATGGCCTCGAACTCATGGTGATCCTCCTACCTCTGCCTCCCGAGTGTTGGGATTAAAGGCGTGTGCCACCACGCCTGGCTTCAATTGATAATTTATTTTTAAAGTATTTATTTATTTAAGCAAGAGAGAGAGGCAGATAGAGAGAGAATGGGCATATCAGGGCCTCTAGCCACTGCAAACAAACTCCAGACTCATGAGACCTTGTGCATCTGGCTTACGCCGGTACTGGGAATTGAACCTGGGTCCTTAGGCTTCATAAGCAAGTACGTTAACTGCTAAGCCATCTCTTCAGCCCCTGATAAAATTTTTGATGTTTAAAAGAAAAAAAAAAAACATTCAGTATGTCTCTGTCTTTTAAGAGGAAGAGAAGAAAAGGAGAGGAGGAAGAGGTGAATTTTTTATTCTAAGAATAATCCAAATTTGTGTATTCTGAACTATTGCTAGATCTGACTCTCCTGTGGGGATGTGGGGCTTGCAATAGCCTCGGGCATAAATGATTTGAGACTTAGTGGTTGCAATGACAGCTCATTCCCCTCCTTAAAGGCACCTTGAAAAGTGAACTGCGTCACTGTCATCAGTGAGCAGCAAGCTCTTGGACTGCATTCGCAGGGGCGGGAGGTTATCAATAAACTTGTTTTGTCCTCAAAACAGAAACATGCTTCTCCCTTCCCTCATGGCTTGCCTGCATTCAAGCAACAGTAAAGGCAGTGAGATATAATCTAAAAAACAATTTCTTTTTCTTCTATTGGAAAGTCGGGGAGAGTTGAATGAAGCATGCTTACCATTATTAAAATGTCTGAAAAAGACGGCGTGGTGGTGGTGCATGCCTTTAATCCCAGCATTCGGGAGGTAGAGGTAGGAGGATCACTGTGAGTTCAAGGCCACCCTGAGAATACATAGTGAATTCTAGGTCAATCTGAGCTAGAGTGAGACTCTACCTCGAAAAACCAAAAACCAAAAAAAAAAAAAAAACAGTTAAAATGTCTGAAAATGTGAACGTATTTTATGAGATGAGTTTTGATCTGACTCCTTGCTCAGGGTTTCACACTCATTTCTCATTGTCTCCCCACTCCCATGAAGTCTTTCCTCAACATCAAGGTCATCCTCGTTCTTTGTTCCTTCTTTGCCCATTCTACTTCTGTCCCTGGTACCACCCCCCCCGCCCAGTCCTACCTGCCTTTCAGTTACTCCGGGAGTCTGTGTCCCATTACAGAACTACACGTACTTCATGCCATTCCTGTTACTTTCCATCGTTTCTCCCATGCAACAGTAAACTGCTGAGGGCGTGTCTTGTCCTTGCAGTTACATCCGCTTTGTCGAACACTGCTTGTCATCCTGTAGACCCTCAAATGATGGCTGAGTGGATTGTGGAAGGGGAAGGGATGGGAGAACAGATGGAGAACAAGGAGCGGGTGAATAAGAAGAAGGGGTGAGTGGATGGTGGTGGAGGGAGGGTAGATGGTAGAGGGATGGATGGTGGAAGGGTAAAGTATTATCTGGATATTGGATGGAAGGTTAAGTTGTGGGTGGGGTCATGGAAGATCAAAGAGTAGTAGAGGGTTAGATGGTGGAGAGGTGGTTGGGTAAACTGTGTGAAACTGTGTGGAGAGTCCCTTGTGGCCCAGATATCTAACCCCGAAGCTTGTTTCCACACCTTAAACTGATTTGCCTTAAAGCACGCTGAGCGGTTGGTTTCACAGGCTCAAGTTCACCGCATGGCAAATGTTGAACTTCATTCACTCTGCAGTCATAGTCTCCTTATTTTGGGAGATGCGTTCTTGTATCAGTTTCCTCTATCAATTCGCCACCCCAGTATTGCCATCAGAGTCTTGGCTGGCTGTGGAGTCGTAGCGGCAACAGGTGCTGCACACAGAGAAGGGTGTTTTGCTAACTGATTGGTACTGAGCTCAGAGCAGCGCCTGGACCGCCACAATTGTTGCTTTTCTATGGTACTTGAATTCTGACATATGAAAGTAGTTTCAGGTAGAAGTCATCATATGTTGTATTATTTTCCATTATAAGCAGAAATCAAAATATTTTGATAAATGGTTGGGGAAAAATAGCCTTGGTTTTAAAAATAAATCAGCTTTAGGGGCTGGAGAGATGGCTTAATGGTTAAGTGCTTGCCTGTGAAGCCTCAGGACCCTGGTTCAAGGCTTGATTCCCCAGTACTCACGTAAGCCAGATGCACAAGGTGGCGCATGCATCTGGAGTTCGTTTGAAGTGGCTGGAGGCTGTGGTATGTTCATTCTCTCTCTCGCTCTCGCTGTCTCTCTCTCTCTTTCTCTCTCTGTGTCTGTTGCTCTGAAACAAACAAACAAACAAACAAACAAATAAATAAATAAATGCAAAAAAGTGGATAGCATTCCTAAGGAATGGCACCCAAGGTTGTCCTCTAAAAAAAAAAAAAAAAGAAAACTTCAAAAATCAGCTTTATATAGTAGACAAAAATATCAGAAGCACTCTCCTCTTTCAGAATTCCAAGTTGGTACAGTCCCAAATGACATCCCTTCTGCCAATGGTGAGCAATGGTTTGTGTTGGTGGGAGCAGTACTAGAGAAGACTTGTGTGCAGTCATGAACGAGCATCAGTGACCTCAGCTGATGGTTTAGAAATAGTCAGGAATCTCTGTGACACTCTTGTCTCCCATGAAACCAGTTGTAAGGTAGGACACTGCTATAGTTGTTTTCCTTAATGACACTGCTGTGGCAGGAATGGCAGTTATTTTAGGACATTTTCCAATGCCAGCTTAAAAAAATTAAGGTTATAAATAAACCTACTGTGTGCATCCTTATATCCAACAAAGAACTTATTTTCATGTAGCAAATTTGCTTTACCCATAATTTGACATGGCCTGATAGCCACAAACTAGGACTAACGTCATAAAATGTACAATACTTCATATATATATGGTAATATAATGACACACATAACTCTTTGAAACAACTCATCATGAACTGCAGGCAGTGAATAGTGACTTGTAGATTCTCAGGGCAGGATATATCAGTGGTTCGCCCAAGTTTCTTAATACATTCAATAGCAGAATGCATTTAAGTAACACCATTAGTTCTCCAGAAAAATAGACCTTTTAGATTCTATGTTATATAAGATATTGAGGAGAGTTGAAAATGGGTGTCAGAATAATTGTAAAATGTTATGAGATTGAAAATAGTATCTGCTCCCCAGTGAGTCTGGTACCAGGAAAATCATCTGTGCTCCTAGCATAATGTCTCCAGTAGAACCAGTGGATGCCTGATGAGAAGAAAGAAGCCATTATCCTTCCCTCTCCATACCTGTCCCCTCACCCTTCTGTTGAAATACCAGCCCTGCATGTTATGGGGCTTGGAGGCCCCTGCAGCCCCTCGGCTCCCATCAGTGTCTTCCTGGAATGAATCTCAAGGTGGACAGTCCCATGGTAGCCTCACCCCAGTTCTGAATGAGGATATTCACTTCCAATCAGTTCCTGGCCACTGTCACTGGTGAAGCAGGTGGTCATAGTATTGTTCTGTATGCTTCAAAGAGTGAAGGAAAGAATCGTGACTGCTGTCCCCATAAGGAGATGGTGGCTGTTGGAGGACACGGAAGCTGATCTGTGCATCACACTGTGTTTACAGACATTGAAGCACTGCACAGACACTGTGGCAGGCGCCATATCCATGGTTTTCTGTATAGGTTAAAAGTACATATAAAATGGAAGGGAGAAACGGAAGGGGTTTTACAATTTAAATAAATAAAAGGAGATAATACATATGGGAACTAGTCACAATTTCACTCTCAATCTTAAAACCGTTCCAGAAAAAGAAAAACTGTTTCAAAAACTCTTTAGAGAACCAAGAAAATGAAAGAATATGATATAATGAATGCACAGAACCTAGTACATTAAATATCATACAATAAATTTAATGAATGGTGTGGCAGTCAGGTTCGCATTTCTGGTAGAAATCACCCAACCAAGAGCAGCTTTGGGGGATAAAAAGAGGATAAAAAGAGGCTCAAGGGGGAAACGATGGCATGAGCAGAGAGTGGATGTCACCCCCTGGCTAACATCAGGTGGACCACAGCAACAGGAGAGTGTATCCAACACTGGCAAGGGGACACGGGCTATAACACCCATAAGCCCGCCCCCAACAATACACTGCCTCCAGGAGGTGTTAATTCCCAAATCTCTATCAGCTGGGAACCTAGCATTCAGATCACCTAAGTTTATGGGGACACCTGAATCAAACTACCACAACCATCAAACAAAACAAAACAAAACAAAAAACACATGAAAACTAAAAACAAAATAGGTGAGACCCCAAAGGCTGTTATCTTTCCCCAGCACTCCTTTTCTCACCTCTATTTTGCACCCCTAAACCACTGGCTTCCATGATCATGTCACCTCTCCTCTGAGCCCTTAATTGGTAAGCAGAAAGATGCCCTCCTATTCTGGGTGACTTGTTCTCTGCCCTGACTTTACTGGGACCCTTGATGGCATGTGACAGTGCTCACCCACTTCAGGAATCAATCATCACTCTAATCTTCCTGCACCCATCTTCGTTAGGAGCTCTCCTGACAGGGGCCCTTGTGCTGTAACCACCCAAAGTACAGCTGTGTCCAGCACCACTCTGCTGTCCCACCTTCCTCAGTTGTGAACATTTGAGCTTGTCCGAAATGCAGGGCTGAGAGGCTAGAGAGATTGCTTAGTGGCTAAAGGAGCTGCCTTGCAAAGTCTGGTGGCCCGGATTCAAGTCCCCAAATCCACATAAAGCCAGATGCACAAAGTGGTGCATAAGTCTGGAGTTCATTTGCAGTGGCAGGTGGCCCATGGCATGTCCATACCCTTTCTCTATCTCTCTCTCTCCCCAACCCTTATTTTTTCTCTCTCTCTCTATAAATAAAAGTAAAATATTTTTGTTAAAAGAAATGCAGAGTTTAGTAAGAGAGCTAGGCAGCAGAACTCAATTCTGGGCAAGGGGAAGGGAGCAGAGCTTAGTGGTATCCTGAGGGCATCAAATCATTCTGTAACTCTATGAGCTTCTGACCCCATCTATCCCATGTACAGCTCCCTGCTCAATACAGGATGCATTCTATCCACAGATAGGATCCTACAATGTTTTGGCTGCATTCTGTTGTGTCTCTCTGCTTTCTTCACTCTGTGTGTGTGTGTGTGTGTGTGTGTGCTCATTTGTGTGACTATGGGTACTCACATGCCTTAGCATGCATATAGGGATCAGAGGTCAACTTTGGGTATTGCCCCCCACACTCCACCTTGTTTGAGGTGGGGTCACTCATTGTTCAGCTTGTTCACCACTGTTTGCCAGGCTAGCTGCGAGTTTCCAGTAGATTCTCCTATCTTCACTCTCCTTCTTGATTACGTGGGACCCAAATCAGCAAACACTTTATCCGCCAAACTATCTTTTTGGCTCCTCTTAGGTGTTCTTGTGGCCGGGTTGGCCTGTCACTTGGTTCATAGCCTGTGGAGATCTGTGACATGTCAGAAGTCCTAAAAGCACGTGCCATCACTCACAGAAGCTCATCCTGAGTGAGAAGGAAACTGAGTCACATTTGGGTTTGTGCACGATGCCAGGTTTGTTAGATAGAGTGGGTGCTGGCGGTTTCAAGGGAAGGGAGGAAGATACCTGTGCTTCTGGGCTGCCTCCTATGTGTGTTACAGATATCATTTGAAGATCTTCAGTTCCCACCACCTCCCTGTGTTTAAAGAAGTCCCCCTGGTGAAGATGGGTACCCCACTAGAATAGTATGAACGTATGCCCCCCATAGTCTCAGGTGTGGTATTAAAGCTTGTAACCACCTGGCTGAAGGAGGTGTCACTGGGGGAGGATCCTGGGGTCCAGCCCAAAGGTGGTTTGGGGGTTGATCTAATTCCAGGCAAAGGTCTTATAGAGAGGTTTGAGCTCTGGGGTCCTGCTTGCTGTCAGGTCATGTTTTGCTGTTTTATGGTGTTTAATGGCTGCTGGTGGTTTATTTATTTATTTATTTTCACTGCACTTGGATTTATGAATGGGAGCCAGGTTTTTCCACAATAGATGGAACTTGCCCTGGATCTGTAAGCTTGAACTAAGTCCCTTCCTCCCATAAAACTGTGTATTTGGATGTGTGTCCCAGCATTGTGCAACTATCCACAACACGCCCCCCCCACCCCCCGTTTCTCACTGGCATACTTAGCAACAGTGGTTCAGCAGAAGGGAGAGGTGGGCATGGGGACCAGTAGTGGGGGTGTGAAGAGAGGTGAGAAAAGACCCTTCTGCAACCTCAGCAACGAGGATACAGGCTTCCAGAAGAAATTTGGGCAGAAAGAGAAGGGGTGAGGGGGCATAAATGCACAAAGGGTAATTTCCTAGCCATGGCAGTATCCAGTGTCTAGATTAGGCATGGGCACCAGCAACTCCCAGGGATAGCCTGCCTCCCTGCCCACCACACCTGAGCCATAACTGGGTTGTGCCTTCAGCTGCCTTCTCACCCTCAGTCATCTGTGTGGTCTTAGAGCCAGGCAGGATCCTTCCAGGGTCTGCCTTGCAGTGAGTGTGGGACATTTCCACTGTCCACCACACATATCTGGTAGTGTCTGTCCCTCACCAGCAGTCTTCTGTCTCCTCTTTGACCTGGTCTTTTGTCCTTGGTGGTAGGATACTATATATACATAGGTATGAATACAAATGAAGATCGATATATCATCTATCTAGTAATCTATATGTGCATCTATATCTATAGATAGATAGATAGATAGATAGATAGATAGATAGATAGATAGATAGATAAATAGGTGAAGGGTTTGTCCAGTTTGTGGGTAGCAAGATCCAAGGGTGGTAGTTGGGTCTGATGAAACATGTGTGGTAAGAAAATTAAACCCTGCATAATGAAGACAAGCAAAAGAATGGGGGTAAAATGACTCTACATATAAATAGACAAGCTGCTATCCAAAGATTCAAAAGATAGTCCAGTGGTATGCTGGTAAATGTCTAACAACTGGCTCACCAAAAAATGAAAAACAAAAACCTAATTTGCAATGTTTGCCAGTCTCCTACTGAGGATGGTTTTAAGCTAACAACTTGATGTCAACTGGCTCACAAAATTCCTGAAAATGTAACAGTTGGCACCGCGCAGTGCTAAGAGCCTCCTCCAGCTTGCTGCAGAGCCATTACTGAGTTTGTCCCCATGTGGTTCCAGGAATGTTGCACATTTTAATTCATCTTAATCTCCACCAGAATGCCACTGGGAGAGAGGCTGGGATGTGAGGAGCCAGGCTGTGACTCTGTCACCAGGCACATAATGGGGTCCAGGCTGTGGCACCAGTTCTGAGCACTGTAGACTGGGCCATCTTCTTGTTTTGCTTTATAGAAGAAATCCCATGGGAAGTGGTGTACAAGGGTGAGTGTTCTATTGAAAGAGGGGTAGCATAAAAAAAGGGGACATCCGAGTGGTCCCCGAACATGGTTCACATCAGCCATCCATCAATAGCCATGGCTAGAGAAGGAATCAGAAGGAATGCAGCTCACAGGTCTAAACCATTGCCTAGTGATCCATTGGAAGAGGCCATCAAGATCTTTATTTGGGGGGCTTGCAAGATGCCCGAGCAGAGTGCTTACTGGGCAATAGTGTGGACTTGAGTTGGGATCTCCAGCACCTAGTTAAAAACACCTGGCCTGGTGGCACATGTCTGTCATCCAGTACTGGGGAGGCAGAGACTAGATCCCTAGGGCCTACTGAGGTTAGCTGAATTAGCGAGCTTTATCTAGGTTCAGTGAGAGATCTTACCTAAAAAAAAAGTAGGTAGAGAGTGATTGATAATAATACCAAATAAAATATATTTTTTATAAAAAAAGGGGGGGGCTGGAGAAGATGGCTTAGTGGTTAAGGTGTTTGCCTGCAAAGCCAAAGGATCCCCGTTCCATTCTCCAGGACCCACATAAGCCAGATGCACAAGGGAGTGCATGCATCTGGAGTTCATTTGCAGTGGCTAGGGGCCCTGGTGCACCCATTCTCTCTCTCTCTCAATTAAATAAATAAATAAATAAAATATATTTTAATAAAAGAAAAAGATACCAAGTGTCAACTTCTGGTCTCTATACTCATACATACACATGTGCACACTCATACATGCTCACCCATGCAAACACACACATGCACATGCAAGAAAAAATAAATAAGATCTGTATTACTATATAAGGTAACATGGTCTAGATGGGGAAATGGCCGGAAGAAGGGGAGAGAAGCCCACTTCTAAGGGACAGCCATACCCGAGGAGCAGGACATGTGCTTACATGGTCCTCACTGCAGTCCTGTGCAAACCACTCCTGCGGATCTTTCATTCCATGGGGCTGGGGAGGGGCTGGATGAAGCTTTAGCCCAGGCTCTCTCTGCAGCATCCTGGTGAGGTCGAGTGATCCTATTACCAGTCTTAGTGACAGCCTCACTTCCCCCTCCACTGTTCCTGCCTCTCTGTTTACTTATTTCTATTATGTTTCCCTTTCGTTTCCCTATGGGGTTCTTCTTATGATTGTTCCCCCATCATTACCTTCTGTTCCTCTTCCACGCTGCTGTTTTATCTCCTTATTAGCACCTTCTTGATCCCTAGGTAAAGTGCCAATTACCATTTGTATGCTGATGACTCAACGTCTTTCCTTCTCAAGCCCAGAACTCCCTCTCTAACCCCACATACATTTGTACAGCTGTCTGTGGGCCACCTTGTGCCTGTTTCTCATACGTCCCAGCACCAGGAAGAACAATTTTATCACAGACCCTCTCTGATACCATACCCCCCCACACGCAAACACACAAAGACCTGCTTTTCCTCAGCCAACAAACAGTGGATCACTGGGCATTTCCTGTCCCTTAAATTCACTCCCCTGAGCCAGAGGAGGGTGAGGTAAAGAGCTGGTCCAGCCCTACCTTCTGTCTGCTTCAGAGTACTGCAAGCAGATGGCTGGAGAACAGCTGAACAGATGAGCATACATTCATCCCCTAGTCTGGGATGTGTCTTCCACTGCCCTCTGCTCCATTGGCAGTGAAGACTTTCCACCCGTTACTGTCAGAAATAGTCCATGGATCATCCACCTAGCAGCAATATGATATCTCCAGATCCCTGGCCTGCAAAGGAGGGACATTGGGAAATACCAGAAGCTCAGGTTGCTCACACAGCCCCAATGTTTTCTGCCTGTCTAATGATGTATGTGTCCAGGTGTCCATTACCAAAGGCCACAGTCCATTGCCAGCACACTACCTGGTAGGAAGTGTCCTTCCACTCCACACCTCCTATGGTGGTTTGTATATGAAATGTCCCCAATAGCCTCATGTGTTTATGATGAATCCTCATCCTTGATCCCTACCTGGTGGAGTCTTTGTGAGGTAGAACTTTTCTGGATGTGTGTCACAAACCATAAGGGTGCAGCTGGACATTTATCTGTGCAACCTGCTAGGCATTCAGAGCTAGCTCAGTCTTGCTGCTTCCCCTCAGCTGATGTGACAAGATGTGAGATGACTTCCCTCAGCGCTACTGTGAAGATTCGACGTCCCACCAGCTCTCTTCTCCTGCCATGCTTTCCCCAGCATAATGAAACCTTCCCCCTTCACAACGATAAGCCAAAATGAACCCTCTCTTTCCATAAGCTACCTCTGGTCAGGTGTTGTGTCCCAGCAATGGCAAGATAACTGAGACAACTCCCATGTCAACATGACACTGTGTTTGCAGAAATTGGCCTCGATATCCATGACCTCGCAGTGCCTAGCAATACCTTCACAAGACCCTCATAATAGTAAGAAAAGACGATGACATCAAATTAAAAGAGAGACTAATGGAGAGAAGAGGGGATACAATGGAGAATGGAGTTGAGAAGGGGAAAGTGGGGGAGGGGAGGGAATTATAAAGGTTTATTGTCTGTAAGTATAGAAGTTGTCAATAAAAACATTGTTTTAAAGAAATCAGTTATTGTCCACTCATCATATGTAAGTATTTGTACTGATGTGAAAAAAAGTTACCTATTCTACAATGGTCTGTTTACTCTTGGGCCGTGTGGATTAGAGCATGACAGGATGCATCAGCTGTTAAATGACTTTACAGCCATTCAGAGTGAACTAGGCCCAGCAGAGCAGGCTGATCCAGGGTAAGAGTCACAATTTGTCCTGGATACTGATCTTTAGGACTGAACAGAGGCCAGTCAGGTCCTCCAAGCAACCTGAAGAGTTTCAGACAGGATGGACCTCCTGTTTGTTCCACTTTCATTCTACCTGCGAGGTCATACTGTTGCATGACTTCATAACACTGATCCTAGGTTAGGAGTGTTCAGCTGCATAGAAACACTGCTTGATGTAGCCTAGGCAGCGTGGTCAGTGTTCTTGAGGTGGTGAAATTTGGTTGGCTGGTGACAATGCTGGATAGGAACTCTTATAAATAAGATTTGGGGGCTGGAGAGATGGCTTAGCAGTTAAGGTGCCTGCCTGTGAAGCCTAAGTATGTTTGTTCGAATCTCCAGGTCCCACGTTTAGCCAGAGGCAAAAGTGACGCACTCCCGCAATGTTGCACATGCACACAAGGGGTGCATGCATCTGGAATTCATTCACAGTAGTTGAAAGGCCCTGGCACGCCCATTTTCTCGCTGCCTCTTCTTCTCTCTCTCTCTCTCTGTGTGTGTGTGTGTCTCAAAAAAAAATACATAAATAAGATTTGGAACTGAGTTTTTCCCAGATAATAAGGCAAAGATAAATTTATTGTTTTTATTATTTTAAATACATTTATTTATTTGCAAGCAGTGAGGGTGGGTGGTGATGAGACAGAGGAAATGGGCATGTCAGGGCTTCTTGCCACTGCACACAAACTCCAGACGCATACACCACTTTATATAAGTACTGGGGAATCAAACCTGGCTAATAAGGCTTTACAACCAACGCCAAAAAGTACGAACTTAAAGTATGATCTTATGCTTGTCTCCAGAAGCAAGGAAGGACTAAACAGAGCCCTGCCAAGTGAGCAAGCAGAGCCCAGGGCCCTGGCAGAGCAATCCGCTGCAAAAACTCTTTCTGTTAGGTGTGAGACTTCCTCCCTAACCTAGAGACAACCTTCAGCCGTGCTCTCATTCAAATAGAAGCTAGCACTAGGGCCGCCTGGTTGCTGTAACTTGCCACTATCCCCCCCCATACACACACAGGACACAGGGACACTAGCAGAGCCAGCCTGATTCCCACAAGCTCAGGCTCAGAAGCCTGAAGGTACAAGCCGAAGAATTTTATCCCTACCTAAACAAGGAACCAGACCACCTAGGAAAGCTGCTTCTACCCCCAAGCTGATAAGAATAACTCCACAGAGACCCTGCAGCCATACCCACAGGTACCACAGCGACATGTACTAAAGTTGGAAACTGAACTAGAACTCAGAGCCCCATCAGATGGTAAGCAAAACATCCAGGCTGCAAGACAAGTCATTATTCTGACTCTGAGTGGGAACCACACAGCTTGAATATGGGACCATGAGGGATCTCAAGATCCCTCAGCAAGGATCTTAAAAGGAACTTCCCCCCAGAAGTAATCCAACAACCTTGAAACTACAAAATGAGAAAATAAAATATCAGCAAAGAAATACATGCCATCCTTCCTCCTTTCCTCCCTTCCTTCCTTGAAAGAGGCAGAGACAAAGAGAGAGAGGAATTGGTGCACTAGGGCCTTCAGCTGCTGCAAATGAGCTCCAGACACATGCACCCCCCCCTTGTGCACATGTGCAATATTGTGCACTTGCATCACTGTGTCTAGCTTACGTGAGACCTAGAGATTTGAACATGAGTTCTTAGGCTTCACAAGCAAGCACCTTAACTGCTAAGCCATCTCTCCAGCCCTACATGCTATACTAGGGATTGGGTGAAAATTGTAGAGTTAAAAAATGCAAGTGCTGGGAGTTGGAGAGATGCTCAGTCAGCGACACGCTTACTATATGCATGAGGACCCCAGTATGGATCCCTGATATTTGCTTCCACGTTCAGCATGGCCTTACATGCCTGCCATCCAAGCACTAGGGAGATAGAAACAGGAGGACCTCTGAGGCAAGTTGGTTTAGCTAGTCCAGCCAAAGTGATGAGCTTGAAATTCAGTGAGAGACCTTGCCTCTAAAAACAACATAGAGGGCTTGGGAGATTGCTCAGGGGTTAAGGAGCATGCTTGCGAAGCCTGAGGACCCAGGTTTGAATCCCCAGATCCCATGTAAGCTAGATGAACATGGTGGTGTATGTGTCTGCAGTTTGTTTGCAGTGGCTGGAGGTCCTCGCATACCCATTCTCTCTCTCTCTCTCTCTGTCTTATAAATATATAAGTAAATAAATAAACAAACAAGATGGAGCATGATCAAGGAAAACAGCCCATGTCAACAGCCATGTTCTAGCTTTTGTATGTGTATGCATACACATAGTTGTGCACACCCACACATGTGACCGCATATGCATACAACATGCACATAAACACAAAAAAGCTTTGTAAAGAAGCAATGATGATTCTACCACATCATAAAAATGAAACAATAGCAATACCCAACATTGTGCTCTCACAAGAAACTTCAAATTCAATGGTAAAGATCATTTAAAATTAGCGTAACAGAAAGTCACGCATGATGCTGTGTGGCAGTGACCTTCTCATTGCTGAGACAAGACACCCAACCAAAAGTGGCATGTGGAAGGAAAAGATTTATTTCAGATTACAGTCTAGGGGAAGTTTCATCATGGCATGGCCGAGCAGAGGCTGGGCTTCACATCTTGTCACGTACCTGGATGAGCACAGCCTGAGGACTGACTGGGCTTGAAGCTGGGCTAATAGACCTTAAGGTTTGCCTCTAATGACACACCTTCTCCAATCAGGCTCTACCTCCCAAAGGCCTGGGATTGAGTATGAGGCTTAGTTACAGACACGTGAGGTTATGGCGGACACTTCACATTCAAACTGCCATATGTGCAAATATACAGAAGACATGGCAATATTAGTATAAGACAAAGCAGGCTTTAAAACAGACACAGCCTAGCCCGTGGACATAGTGATCCTTAACATGTATGACCATGAGAAATGCAAAGGTTTCTCCAAAAATCTCTGGGAATTGCTGTGTGATTTTAGTTTGGCTTCAGAATACAAGATCTCCATGTGAAATGCATCGTATTTCTATAGATTATCAGTGGATATGTGGCAACTAAGTTTAAAAATAATCGTCATATACAGCTGTCCAAAAGAAAATGAAATACTTAGGTTTCAGTACAATATAACACAGCATCTAGATGCTGAAAATTATCAAACACTCATGAGAACAATCAAATGTCTATATAAAGGGAGAGAAGCCTGAACTCATGGATTGGAACCTTTGGCATTAAAAAGGTTAATTATAGCTGGGTGTGCTGGCGCACTCCTTTAATCCCAGCACTCGGGAAGCAGAGGTAGGAGCATTGCCATGAGTTCGAGGCCACCCTGAGATGACATAGTGAATTCCAGGTCAGCCTGGGCTAGAGTGAAACCCTATCTCGAAAACAAAAGCAAAACAAAAAAAAAGTTCAATTATTCTAAAAGTGTGTGTGTGTGTGTGTGTGTGTGTAAGACATTTTGCTGAGATTTCAATGACAATTGCATCCGATTGTCTTTGAAATCTCAACAATATGTCTTACAGATGTAACATCAGTTTATTCCAAAATTCCTGTGGAAAAACATGGAGGAGGGGCGTACAATACCTCAAACAGTACTTAAA
This sequence comes from Orientallactaga sibirica, assembly GCA_036365145.1. Taxonomy (NCBI): domain Eukaryota; kingdom Metazoa; phylum Chordata; class Mammalia; order Rodentia; family Dipodidae; genus Orientallactaga; species Orientallactaga sibirica. The sequence goes on from JAEOAD010000061.1 coordinate 6,403,116, forward strand.
AGCAAGGACAACTTGGGAGAATCATGCTGTTTCATGGTTAGTGTTACTACATAGCATACAGCATGGCATTTATGAAATAACAGATTTGTAGTTTAATGGGACAAAGAGAGAACCTCAAATTAGGCAAATGGAGCTACAAGTGAGCCTTGGAAAAGCCACACAGGGATTCATGGGAGGAAGTATAACCTCATCAACAAATGGGTTTGGATGGGGCGGGGGGCGGTGGGGACTAACTTCAAACTAAACACCTCACCTTAGACAACAACTAGCTCAGAACGGACTGTAGATTTCAACGTAAAATATAAAATTGCAAAACATTTTTTTAAAAAAGGATAGAAATGCTGGGAAAATGACTCCATAGTTTGTGTTTGTTTGCCTCACAAGATGAGGACCTGAGTCTGATCTCCAGAACACACATATGTGCATAACCATACAAACAAGCAAATACACACATTTATATAAAAAGAAAACGAGAAAAAAGAAGAGAAAAATCTGCATGTTGTCTAGTTCTTAGATTTGCCTTTTTAAAAAAATAATATACAAAAATGGATTTTTTTTCCCCTTCAGTGCTGGGGATCAAATATAGGGCCTTGCACATGCTAGACAAACCCTCTATTATTAACTATACTACTAACCCAGATTGCTGCGGTTAAGTGTTCAATGCATAGTAGCTGTTGTTACTGTAGCTGCTGCTCTATTCTCATGCTATGGTGTCATGGCACCTCCCAGAGGGTACTATGTGCCCTGTTAGAGATTTGAGGGGCAGGGATGGCACTGGCATGGATCAAACACTAAGCAGCTGAGTTAACAAGCAGGCTCAATAACAACTCAGAACAAGCTGTGGCTCCCTGAAGGGAGGCCTGGGTAGCATTAATATCAATGTGTTTTTCTCCATCTTCATCCTTAGCCTCAGGCACTGTGGAAAGTGTTGGGACTACTTTAGGAAAGAGTATCTTAACTCCTGCTCAGCACCACTTCACTGCTTTACTGCATGACCTTCAGAAATGCTCAGCTTACCGGGTGTGGTGGCACACGCCTTTAATCTCAGCACTCGGGAGGCAGAGGTAGGAGGATTGCCGTGAGTTCGAGGTCGCCCTGAGACCACAGAGTGGACTCCAGGTCAGCCTGGGCTAGAGCGAGACCCTACCTCCAAAAACCAAAATAAATAAATTAAAATAAAAAGGAATAAAAATAATATATAATCCTGGGCTCAAGAGATGGCTTAGTGGTTAAGTGCACTTCCTGAACAAGCATGGGGGGCCTGAGGGAAACTGAGGCCACTGAGTTCAAATCCGTAAATAGCTGGACATGACCACAAATGCCTATAACCTCTGTTCTATGGAGAGCAGAGACCAGAGTATAACTGGGGCTCGTGGATCAAGCTCCACACACATCATGCCACACATACTACATAATCCAAAAAAATCTAAACTATATGAGGAAGTAGTCAGATGGACCTCACCCAAAATGAGACACTTTGTTGCACTAAAATCCATGTGGCGGGAAGATGACAAGACAAGGGACTCACTGGGGGGACCATATTTGAAAGCCACACATTGGACAGAAACTAGTTTCTACACAGTGTGAGAACTTTCAGAATTGAAGTGTGGAGGGAAAAAAGCAAGCCTTCTAGAGAGGAAATCAATACAGGCATGATCGTTCTCTCACCAGAGGATACACAGGCATCATCGAGCCAGTGGGAAGATGTCAGCATGATTAGCCATCAGAGAAAGGCCAATTAAACTCCGAGGAGATACCGAGACACACCTCTGAGAATGATCAAAGGAAAGGAGGTAGTCAACATAAGATTCGGGCCAGGATTAATCACTCATCTATAATCATGGACAGTACAAAATGGCACGAGCCCTCTAGAAAAACAAAAAAAGTTGACAATTGTTATAAAACGATCACATGTGCTACCAAGGAAATTGATCTTGGCGTTTCTAGAGACAGGAAAACTGACATTCACATGAAATTCTGAACAGGAATGTTCATAGCAACTATTCAGGATGGCCTAAAAGGAAAGAGATTTTTGATGGCATTAAGACTGGAGCGATTTACCAACTGTGGTATGTCACACCTTGAACTATCCTAAAATCTTACTAGGTATTGAAAAGGAATTAGTGGTATGTATAAAAGCTAGGGTGGCTCTAAGGGAACTGTGTCATGTGAAAAAAAAATGACAGGCTGGAGAGATGGCTTAGCAGTTAAGGCACATGCCTGCAAAGCTTAAGGACCCCAGTTCGATTCTCCAGTTCCCACGTAAGCCAGATGCACTAGGGGGTGCACGTGTCTGGACTTCATCTACAGTGGCTAGAGGCCCTGGCACACCCATTCTCACTCTCTCTCTCTCTCTCTGTTTCTAATAAATAAATAAAAATAAAAACAAACTTTAAAAAAAAAAGCAAAAATCACTTTTAAAAATGTCAATCCAAAAGGACTACATATTGAACAGACTTTTCCACAAAAGTGTAGAGTTAGAGACAAGACCAGGAGTTGGGGGAGGCAGAAGAGAGGAGGTAAGAGGAGGTGGTGTGGTTTTAAAAGACAATGGGCAGGGCATGGTGGCAAACTCCTTTAATTCCAGCACTTAGAAGGCAGAGTTCAAGGCCATGAGTTCAAGGCCACTATATAGTGAATTCCAGGTCAACCTGAGCTAGAGTGAGCCCCTACCTTGAAAAATATAAAAATAAAATATATAAACAAATAAAATAAAAGACAATGGGAAGGCTCCTCATGGCGATGGGATGTCCTGACTCTTGACTGAATTGGTGGGTAGGGGAGTATGCACGTGTGATATTATTACATAGAGTGAAACACACAAGCACACAGATGTGCACACACAGTGGGTAAGGATGGGGGTTTCGAAACATGACCAGCAGGGTTGTGCTCACATTGAGCATGTCTTTCCCCAGGCCTGCGGGTGTTGTTCTTTGGTAAGTATTACAACCGCACCTTAATCACCTCAGTAAAAAAAAAAACAGTGCACCCATAAAATGAGATGCAGAACAATGTGACAGCTTCATACTGGATCTCAAAGTAGAGTCTCGGAAGACAAGTCTATCTTTTACTGTGAACTATAGTAATTGCTTCACATCTTTAAATAAGAGCAAATACATATAAGTATATCTGGTTCTAAAATACTCAATATAATGGTTCTGGGGAGATGGCTCAGTCAGTGAAGCACTGGACGCATGTGCATGAGGATCCGAGTTTGATTCCCAGCACCTATGTAAAAGTGCCTACCATTGCTGTGTGGGCTTGTAACCTGAGGCCTGGGGAGGTGGAGACAGGCAGATCTCCGAAGCTCACCTGCCAGCCAGCGCACTTGGTAAACTCCAAGCCAAAGAGACTCTGACTCAAAAAAAAAAAAAAAAAGGTGGATGGTGTTCCTGAGGTAGTACCCAAGGTTGTCCTCTGGCCTACACATGCACACTTGCATGCACACACACACACACACACACACACACACACAAATGTATTCATGCATATGTACACACAGAAAAACAAATATTTTAGATCTGTGTAAGCCATATAATGCCTTAATACTTTAAATATTTATGTTAACGACCTTAAAAATAGTGACGAAATTCCAAGTACAGGCCTTTGTGCAAAAACTTATCAGAAAGGAATTGGAGGAAGCCTGAAGTATAGTCAGGCTTTATCTCCCTTGCTTTCAAAATAAGTATGCTCATACATCTTCAGAACTAATGTCTGAAGAGCATTCGCGTGTGTATATTAATGTATTCTGAGTCCTTTTGTTCTGATGTGTCAACACAGACAGAAATCCACAGCATGAAGAGAATCCCATTGACAGCAAAAGTGATTTCCGCTTTTCTTCCTTTTTACGATCTCTGAAAGGCGTCCTCCTTGTTTTATAGTGTCTGCGTGTTACAATGAGGAGAATATTAATTTCCAAAAATAAGCAAAGTTGGCTTTGAAGGCAGAAAGCACCCTGCACATCCTATGGGATTTGGTGGCAAGAGGGACATGGTGGAGGTGGCAGGGACACGGTACAGGCTTCTTGGCTGAGATCTGTAGAAAGCAGGAGTGGCCCTTAGGTCACAGGGTATCGGACACACTTCCATTATTCAAGAATGTGGTCATGGCCTGGAGAGATGGCTTAGCGGTTAGGGTGCCTACCTGTGAAGCCTGAGAACCCCAGTTCAATTCTCCAGGTCCCACATAAGCCAGACGCACAAGGTGGTGCGTGTATCTGGAGTTTGTTTGCAGTGGCTAGAGGCCCTGGCACGCCCATTCTCACACTTTCTCTCTCTCTCTCTCTGCCTCTAATAAATAAATAGAGAAAATCTTTAAAAGCAGCAATGCACCAGCCCCATTCCATCCATGAGAAAGTAAAGGCAAGAGCAGACCAGAGGACCCTC